>OY284475.1:25260696-25729763 GCA_958336345.1 Dorcus parallelipipedus
GGAATCGGGTTGCGAAACGAATAAGTCCCCCAGCATCACGGCCTCCCTCCCGCCCGTGAAAGTGGACCTGACTTTCCAACATGACCCCACTTGGTTACGCAACGCCTTTGCCGAATTACGTCATTGGCAAACCTGGCCGCCGTTGGAGGACGCTCTCTCACCACTGACAGCTGTTTGCCTTCACGCCGGATTTTTGGTCACAAGGTCGGAAAGGTTATTAATTATTCAATTACGGCGTTGTTATTTTGCTTTTTAACTAAGTGCTCTTTATTACTTTAAGGCGTAATGTAAACGAGGGGCAGATCTGCTTATCGGCTAGTTTCTAATTTGATTGTTCGTCTCACTGGACCCCGTCTGGGTCATACTAAATTTTGTAATTTGATCACCTGTTTATCTGTACCAAATCTTTGAGCGTTTTTAAATAAAAACAAGTGTGCTCAGCTGGTGACATTTATTTTTATTCAATTTGTCCACCCTTTGCTTTTGGGGTTTCGTCGAACCCTCCCTTCTCCATGAGTTTAGCCGAGCAGTGCTGGAGAAACGTCAAAGTTACTTGTACAATTTGCTGTCCTGCTGTCCTAGGTAGCAAAATGGTCGCCTCCAAAAGGTTTTTTTTTTACTGATGAAAGGATTTTCACCATCGAAACCTCGCAGAACCGTTAGAATCCTCGCTCAATACTTAAAAAAGGTGAGAAGAAATCTACTGTTGCGAAAATCGTCGCCCACAATCATGATGGTTTGAACTGGTATTTGCTCTACAGCTCTACTCTGTTACCAAGTCCTTCTTCGGGACGTTTTGGAGCTGTGGACGATGGAGCACTTCAGCAGAGAAAGATTTACGCTTCACAAAACTGGCTCAGTCAACGATCGCGACCTGTGAAGAACTATTTCCTGGATTTTGGGACAAAGATGTGCGGCCTTCAAATTTTCCGGATTTGAATCCAATTAATTATTTCGTTTGGTCTACCTTGGAACAAAAGATATCGCGAATCCGATACAAGTCGACGGATGATTCGAAAGTAGCTTTGAGGCGCGCATGGAACGAAATTACGATCGAGCAGTTTGCCATCATTGTTGGCAAGTTTCGAAAGAGCCTGTGAATTAATTCCGGGAACTTTCTCACCACCTGTTACACACATACTGCCAAGCTGCTTTAAACAATCAGCAAATGTACTTCTGCTATGTTTTGAAATGGTCAAAAATACTTTCTTAGCTATGACAAGCTATATCCGATTTGGTTGTTGCGCTACTCCGAGTTAGAGGAAACTAACTAGCCGATTCCTTTACTAGAGCTAAGGCTAATTTGACATTTTAATACAAAGCTGGCAGTATGAATATCGACTGCTGAAATCAGAAGGCCATTTGAAAACGGTGCGGAGTGTAAAGTGCATGGCTCTTAAAGATTAAGATAAACCAAGATAACAGTAAAAGATTCGTTCAAAAACAGAACTAAAATACTTTAGGGATTAAGCCGGGCAAGACTACATACATATTTTCGCAGTCCCACTAACACAGCACAATCGTCTCAGAGACTTTACGTACAGGGCTGACTTGACAGAAGATGCCGATTACCAACTGTATTTTGAAGAAATAAGACTGTAGAACAAATTTTTTGTTCTTTTCCATTAGGGGACAGAAGTGGATTGTAATATTTGGAAAAACCAAAGAAACAACTTGAGAAAATGATGACACCTGATGGGAGAAGGTGAATCTAGAAGATAAATATATCATTAGAAGTGAGCTACAAGGAACTCAAGAGGTTGCAATGGGGGAGTTAGAACCAAACCCAACTTCGTCGACCTAACGGACCCTAAAATTGTTTTATAACGTTCACGTACAATTGCAATTTTATTTTATTTTTTTTTTTTGTCTACACTTTTGTACTGGAGCACTAATTCCGGTTCCAGTGCCTTTTCGTTCTTCATTTGTTTTAATGCTGTCTTTACTTCAGCCATCATCATTTTTTCTCTGAAGTGTTTACAGTCTTTTTGCCGTCTATCCATTTTCTGATAAATAAGTCTTCGTAATATTTCTTTCATGCTTCCATTCTCATGGCATTTACTTTTATAATAAATGAATAACAATGCAACTCAGCTACTGTCATTCAATTCCAATTAAATTCACATGGGTCGATTTGTTAAAACCTGTAAGAATCGTTTATAAGCTTGTAGCTTAATTATAAAAAGTGAAATTCTGAAGTTCTCAGTAAAATAATATCGCAGAGACTTACGAGTAATCCTAGAGACCTAAGAGAAATCATATCTTACAGGATCTTCCAAATTTCATTTTTTAAATAAGTATAGTTATAAGTTTACAAATCTTACGATCCCTACAGATGTAAACAAAGTCAACTGACTATGGTTTTATAGGCTACAAATGTTCATCAAGTAGCTCACATTTAAATAAATATCAAATAATATACATTTCACAAAACTTAAAGTCAAGTTATGATTTAGATTTTGTGGCTAAGATCCAGTTTAATATGTTGGACGAAAGTGAGGAGATATTCGTAAAAATTAATCTGTAAAATTGCAATTCGCAAAATTATTGATATCTGCATCAAAACGGGAAAATCAGTATATTATTCTAGCGGATCTAAGTTAGTCGAGGGTCGTTGCCCGTCAAGCACAGTGATTACACCTCATGAGAATCCGGCCATCAATAGTACGTGAGGTTTACTTTTATAATCACGTTTTTGTTAATGCGTCTGTAACCTCATGTATATTTAACCGCAAAACCACAAATATCTAGATATAATAATGTTTAATGAACTTTATTGTGCATTATGCCTTTACGGTTTGATTTCGATTATAACTTCCATAACATCCTGATTTAAAGCCTTTATTTTATAATCCCTGTGTAATTAAACATTTTTGACACAACATTTTGTAGATGCATGCATACGGAGATGCATGACATTAATATGACGTTGCTGTTACATAATTAATGTTGGCGTTTTACGCAATTGAAAAAAAAAGGTAACAATTAACGATAATAAATCTTCTGGAAACAAGTAAATTTATGTGCAACCTTTCTCTTAAAGCAGTGACCTCAGATTCTTGTTATTATAAGTTCAGAATCGCTAATTATTGAGATCGTATAATTAATTCGTCCTCTCACTTTCAATATACTACAGAAAAAAATTGTAAGTGATTACTAAGAGACAGAAAATAGAAATTGGAATTAGTTATTGTGTTAATAAATGCGAAGTGTTTTGGTCCTAGTAAGATATACTGTTTTTGCCCCAAGTCTTGCCAGTTCAATCGAGGTATTGTCACAAGAACATTTTAATATTCTTAATGAAAAAGTAAATAATATTAATCAACATAAATATTACATTCGTTAACAATAGAAGTAAATGGGAAAGTTTATCTAAAACATCTTCGTTCTTATTGTGGTACTTCCTTCAACACAATTTGTAAGCGGTCATATATCCTTGAAGAAAACAAGAAGAACATTTTATCACCTCAATTCGTAAAGTTTGATTTGAGTTTTGTCTGCGCTAAAGTTTTAATAACTTAGAAACAAGACTTTAATTATGCCTTAAAAGAAATCCCATTTAAAGTTGTAAATATTAAGTTGACAGGCCGGTATATATGCAAATTGTACAACATTGAAACACACACTCCATTTAACAATTACTACACAATTATGTAAAATATCGCTATCAGTTTGTACGGAAATTAACGCAGGCGAGTTAAAACAGCGGGTCGACCCGGATGCACCAACCGGGCTCGATTAAACTTTGCTAATTTGAATTTGTGATATATTTGTTAATTATGGTATATGTATTTCGGAAATTAAATCGGTGGGCTGTAATTCAACTTGCCTTTATTAACCGTAATACCTATCAGAAGACGGAAATATTTGTATAAAATATATTTCATCGGAATACAAAGCACGTAATCCTAAATACTCTTCTATAGTTCATTACCTTTTAATGCAAAATAGCTGTTCTATTCTTCTGTTAATTGCCATTACATAGACTAAATTATATACCGTTCGTTTCAAATTGTTTTCATTTCAGATTGCATAAAAATATACTTTATATACTAAAAATATCTTTTGAACAGTTGAAGTTAATCCGAATTAGAATTACTTTTCAACTACCCTGTAAATAATTAAGTGTAAAATTGGACATAATCTATTAAAAACCAAATATTGATATGACAGCTTTTAATTCATTAAAACGAAAATATCTTCAAGCTATTGCAAAGCAAATCTAAATTTTTATCAAAAAATGAAAATATCTCAAATAGGGTTTACTCTTTAGGCTCATACATTACATAAAGCGCTTTAGAATTTTGGAAGCAATTCAAAAATCCATTAAAAGTGGGAGGATCCATTTAAAATATAAAGGTTGACATTAACTTCCGGATATACTCGAAAACCAGCAGCTCTGGAAGGCTTTTATTTTTTTATTAAAAACTTCAATTCTGGATAAATTGTTGTTGTTGTGCAAAACTTATCTAGGAGACTTGTGCCACTCCCACCGAAAACAATTTTTTAGAATCAGTCAGAATGGATCATCTAAAGTATGTTCGTGTTTTGTGATTTCAAGTATGGTTTAAATGAATCTGAGTGTTTGGATAGAATTAAAACTACTTTCGGTGGAAAAAGTAACAGTATTTTGGTGGTGGGGATTATTAAAAAGACAACGCTGCTCTTATTAAAGATGGCATCCGTGAAGGGCGTCCAAAAACAGCGGTGATTCCCAAAAACATCTAGACAGTTAGCAAAATGCCATGATAGAAAAATCCATTGGTGCTGAATCCAAGTCAGACTGGATAATTTTGCTTGTTGACGTTGGACAACAAAAATTGTATTACTGTTTGTTTTCTTTTTTGTTCTCAGGGTTTTAAAGTTCGTAGGAGGATTCACCACCAGAGCATAAAAGAAAATCCAAAAGTCTACACCTTTGGTTTTTCTCCCACTTTTGGACTGATATAAACCAATAATCTTCAACTTAATAAAAAACATTACACTCTGCTTGCACCGAATAAATATTTTAATTTGCTTATTTTATTTTTAAATAAGCAAGGTTATGAAAGTTTTGCAACGATCAGCCCTAACTAATTTAACTTTTAAAAATTTTAATTTATTTTTATTTTTTATTAATTTAATTTTACTTTAAATCAATTAAATAATGAACACTAAAAATCTTTCATTCATTCATTTTTTTAATGTGAAGATCAACAATCTTTGACACCTCATTTTTGCTGGATGACTGATTTCTGCTGCCTCAAGAAGCACCTCGTCAGCCAAAGTTCCACAGTCTCAGTTGTGTTTAGTCGTTGGATCAACTTTACTGGCCTTGGCACAAGTATGTTACTCGTTTTTATTGTGCTAATTTAATTGTCTCTTTTCTTCTTCTCAGGTGAATATCACAGCAATATGTATATATCGTTTTACGATTGCCCAACCCATCAGGAGAGTAAGATGTGGATTTGTAAAGACGATCCTTGTTTTACAAGAGTAAAAAACAGTAAAGCAATGGAGAAAGTGATGTTTGCCGTTCTTCCAGAAGCACCGGACTGATGAAAGCTGTCAGGTTGGACACAATGGTTTATCTCCTCGGATACTTGAGGATCTTGAGGAGACTATTTGAAAGAAAATAAATCTAATGTTATCCCACATTTTCAGCTATTCATTTAAGGAGCCACCTTTTAATTCGGAGGAAGGAATGACTACTGACAAATATAAAACATGGCAGTGATTCAAAGGTCTCAAATTGGAGTGAGCATTTTCCACAAATGGTTTTGTAACCCTTAACTTGGACAACACTATAATTATGTGCCTATTAAGTGGTTCCTTTATTTGTAAGATTTCAATTCTTTCCATTTTCTTTCCTACTTTATTATGTTCAATTTATACCTCAATTTTCTCAGAATGTTCAATTTCAGCCTCTTCGATGGTTCCAGGAAACGACTAGTACTTGTTGATGTGGAGTAAATGAATAAAACGAAGCATATGCTTTCACTTCAAAATTTTCAATGAAAACTACAAATATACGAAGAAAAATGAAATTCTAAATAATTCTGCCTGTAACGTAGTAAAAATTTTAATAAAAGGAATTGTATAATGATTTGCAATTGAAATTTTTCCACGTATCTAAGCATTAAAAAAATTCCTAACAGAAGTAAAAGCATATGCTTCGTTTTATTCATCAGACCCATTGTTGTAATTCGAACAATTTTAACAATTCGTTCTGTTCTATTCTTATAACAAGTTCATGTCACAAATTTTCTCATCCAGATCAATGCCATTTTGCCAAACATACCATCCACTTACCCTCACTCCTTATTCTCTACTAAAGAAATAAAAACGTTTGTTTTGACTGCGTTTTGACGCAAGTGTTTACATAGAGAACCTTAGCATCTTCCAAATTTCATTATGTCAATTCGTTTAGGTGACTTAGGTAATTTCTTTCTTTATTATTTAATGGGCGATGTATCGGGTTGTGGAATACTCCTCATATAGGCATCAATTGCTACGGTCATATTGCCAACCCTAATACAATTTAGCAGAACCCAGAGGAAGCCAAATATCATTTTCCTGTCCGAGAAGACGGTATGCTTTTGGGCTTTTCATAGAAAAGCCGACCGAGGGGTTGGGATTTGAACCCACGCCATTTGGATACGAAATCAAACGTGCAAACCTGTGGACCACACAGGCGGCTTTCTTAGACAATTACATTTCAATCTGTTCAACAGTTTCATCATCGCCTACTACTTCTTTGGCCCTATAAAATTCATCATTTTTCTCAATTTAAAGACAGATATTTTCAATTTAGTGTTTCTGAATATTGATTAAAATAGGTACACTAGTTATTATCATTGTAGCAAATATTTCCCGTCAACTTATCTCTGATGTATGCCTTCTTAGCTTGTTCAAATATCAAAGTTAGTAAGACTTTATTGGGGACCTGTTGATTTTGTTCTTTCCTTTCAACTTAGTCTGCTTTCACTTGAAATAATGTATCAAACAATACAATTATGAAATTCGGTATTTTTTCTCAAGGTTGCTGATTTTATTTAAATAAAGTAATTTAGAATTTAACTGGACATTAACTAGTACGTATATCCACAGTGTATTCTGTTGTTTAAAACGTCGAAGGGGGATTTAATAATATATATAGGCACGCACAAAATAAAACCCTTACAATGTATCGAATTAATTTAAAAGAATCGATCTGATCCGATAATTCTCTAACAGGCGGTTCTCGGCGCCTGAAGTGCGATGTGAAGCTGTCTATCAATCACGGCGCTGACCCCCGCTTGTTTGCATAACTAAATCATAATTGTACCCAACCAAATGGACATATTGACTAATGATCA
This sequence comes from Dorcus parallelipipedus, assembly GCA_958336345.1. Lineage (NCBI taxonomy): Eukaryota > Metazoa > Arthropoda > Insecta > Coleoptera > Lucanidae > Dorcus > Dorcus parallelipipedus. The sequence goes on from OY284475.1 coordinate 25,268,034, forward strand.
CCACGTTCGAACACCAAAGAAAAAAAAAACAAGCGTCGTTAAAGTACTCGGCAGGTTTAAATATTCGAGCTCTTATACCCTACCTAGAAAAGTGTATTCAGTTTGTTTTAACACTCGTATTTATTATTTTGCAGAGAGATGTGCATAAGTCAAGGTCTGCAATTCAAGGTCTGAAAATAAGCAGTGCAAATTTGAAAATAACGAATTAAATCATGTAAGGAAAAACGAATATTAAATTCCTATTTAATATTTTAAAGTAATTACTATTAAAAATGTCGCCATAGAGTAATAAAGGAGTCCACGACAAAAACGGAACGACTTGTAGGTCGTTGCATAAATATTTTACTGTAGTAGGCGTTTTGTTAATATGTATGCTGAAGTGTCAATTCTTAAATAACCATCACCATTGTTTTTAATTAGGTCGTGGAAGTGAAATGTTGAATAATCTGGAACAAGGAAATACACAAATTGTGTTAAAAAAATGCGAAAGAAGTAGGAGTTTCAAGAAAATACTTGACCAAAGAAAGTAAATTACCATTTAACACTGATGTCCCGTCACTCCCGTCCGTTTTGTATATTCCACAAAAGAATGTGTAAATTATTAAATTTGTAAACTCATAGAAAAACACCTGTAAAGGACCTATACACATCAATGTATATTAATGCATCGATATGAAAGCAAATCAACTATCGAAACTAGCTGTGGATGAGTGACAGGTCAGTCAGATTTCAGAGCGGGGGGGCACAGCGCAAGCCAGCCCAGGACACCTGGGGCACAAGATCGCCCGATAACATCTATCGGATATAATTAATTGTGTTTTTATATTTTGTTTAATCATTCTATTAGAAACGATCTTTGATGTTACAAAAAAAAAGAACACAATGCGAGTGTACATTTTCTGAATGCCAATGCAAAGTGTTTTCGATTGAAGATTAAAAGGTTTTTGAAAGGTGTTTGAAGATTCTGTATCTGTAATATTGGAATCGTTGGAAGTTCATTAAGAACGTGATTTAAATCACGCCTAATTAATAACTCTGTGGCGGTAAATTAATGATTTATTTGATATTTATACTGATTGCTTGGCATTATAAATTGTAATCAACTAAATATTTTTTAAAAAGTTATAAAGTTAATAAAAAAAATATACACGACTATATACTTGTGTACATTTTTTAAAATTAATTAATTACTGATGGAAAAGTTGTGTTGATTACTTTTCTTTTCTGCCAGTTTTCTTTTCTTAAGTTTCCTTCGCAATCATTGTATTGCTAAAGTATTAGGTGCTGCCTGTTCATTTGAAGGATTCTTACTCTTCTGCGTATCACTATTTAACGGCATATGGAAACGAAGTGGGCTTAAATCACTCTCAATGTTCTAACTTTCTTAGACTTTTTTTTGCATGCACTTCTTTGACCATTCATATTTTCTTATATACTTTTTTGGCCCTATAATCCTATTACCTTTTTTGTCTACATACATAAAAGTTTTTTTTTTCTTGAACTCTTCCATTTTATTCTGTGTCAAAAACTTTTCATATTAATTAAATATATGATTTTCTAATTATTCTTGTACTAGTTGTATAACAATTAAATTTAATTACAAGCAACAATATTTACATGCGAGCGCAACTTTCTCTGGTAAAATTTAAAAAAAAGACTGACATAAAGTTCCAGTCTACATAGTAGAGTAGTTTCTTCTTTATCTATATCGATATTGGATAATAAGGTGCGTTCCAGGCTTATTGTCCTAACATCTCAGTGGGCGTTACCTCTGAATGAAACAAAACAGAGCAAGGTCAAACGCATGGATGTGTATAACAGAAAATTTAGTAAGGCAGTTAGGAACTAGTTTCCATGTTAGAAGCATGCTGAAAGCTAAAACCAATGGAATGCCAAAACATTCGCATCGCGGACTTTTTCCATGATCGTAATCATGATGTAACAGTGATGAGGAAGATCTTTGCGGTGGCTCTGAGTTGTATGCCAATCAGTATGTTTCCATTGTACCAGGTCAGCCACCTCCTGTGGAAGCTATGGTATGGCCTAAATCAAAATTTCCAAAGAAAATGATGGTATAGTACCTTAGGCGATCGCACAAGACGGGACATTGTCACCAGCTTTTGTAACCAGTACAACAATACAACAGTATGGATGTTCAGTTATATTTTGAACAAAGTCTCAGGAGAATTTTGCTGCCGTGGATTTTATGTCGAAACGTCAAGCAACCTTTCCTGTTCTGGTAAGACGAGGCTTCCTGCCATTATTCCCGGTATGTTGCGAAGGTGGATAATCCGACTGCTATGCCGCAGTGCCGTCCGATCGGGCGGTTTTGGTCACTGGTGAAGAAATAAATAATCGTTTGGAATCTGCTGACGGAAAATTTCACTTAATTCAAGTGAAGCTGGAATAGGATTTCCAAGCAGGTTGCAGCAAAGGATGGGAAATTTTTCTTCCGGAACTTTATCAAGGAACTGTGCTATGCCGGAAGAGAATGTTCATCTACTGTCGATTTGAAGTAATTCTACTTGACACATCTTGGAAGTACTGAAACGGTCGCGAATTTGTATATAAAACAAATAAGCATGTTATTGATGTAACTAAAATTGTTACGCATACTTGCAATTAAGGTTATTGTCACGGGAGTCGAAAATTGTTTTGGAAATGATAAATCACAAACAAATGTACATCTATTTGAAACTGAAGGCAAGTTGCCGGCCGGAAAGAAGGCGTAGGATCATTCAATGACCATTTAACAAGCACGAAAGGCCATAAATCCTATCGCACTTGAGATCGTTCATTGGACTTTGAAAGGATTGTCACATAAATTTTGGGCCACGAAAGTTTCGGGTACGAGTCTGCTATTCTTTAAAAGTTGCAATTCGATACGCATAAGTAAACGTAAGATAATACAACATTGAAAGGGACACTTGCAAAAGGCAGGAAATAATAAAAACGTCAACTATGTCGAAATTTAGTAGAAGCAGACGTTAAAGACGCGGAGCCCTTCAGGGGGGCATGTTTTGGAAAGTTAGAAAAACACTTCGTGAAACGCGGAGGCGTGTTTCTTCTAAACACAGGACGCGATCCGATTGGTCAAAGTATGTTTTGCATTTGTTTTCGGGTCAAAGGAAGGGGCAGTAATTAGGGGCAGTTGGAAGATGAATTTGAAAATGAGAAGGAGATAGCCACGCGCTTTCAAGACGGTCAGTCGTATCTATTTTGCGGGGCAACTTGCTTTGAGTTACTTACTGATTTCTTTAATTATTTTCACTAGAGGGTATAAATTAATTAATCCGTCCGGTTAAAATTACCAGTGATTTTTGAGAGGCAATTAAAATAAAATTAAAATATCACGGTTTTGGCGCGAAATCTAATCCGCGAAGTGAATCTAAAATAAGGTGTTGTGCGTGAATCTGGATTGTTATTCCGCGGCACGGAGCTAGGTAATTTGCTCTAATTTGTATCTTATTCGTTACATAATTGGTGGTATTAGATGATTAAATTTTCATAATCTATAAATTTCAGTACTTACTTGGTTTGGGAAATTTATTCTTAGTCTTAATTTGCATCCGAACCAAAGTCAAAGTAAATCAGTGGCATCCACTGTAGTGGCATTGCTTGACCATTGTTATATAAATTATTAACTAGTTTGTTGGCGTTTCTGTAATTTAAATCGACCAGGGCAGTCAGCCGACGTTTCCAATTTATCGTGCAATTCATATACAGGGTACTTTGTAAAATTAGTGAATCCTTTTCGGTATTCTCTGGCAAATTGGAAACACGCAAGCAACGTGTTTTTCGATTTGCGCAGTGAAATCGATTGTTTCATACCACTGGTCTAAGGCAAGTTCAGATCTGCCACTAAAACCCAGTGTGACCAGCACAGATTAATTACCTAAATCAAGGCCAATCAGTTGTATTACTAGGGCAGTAAAATTAAGAGGTCAAACCAATTCTGAATCACGTAATCAGAGCCACCTTCTCAGCCGAGTTTCCATCACACTCTGTGTGTGGACCAAGGTGTAGTCTTTGTCGGGAGATCTGTAGTTAATTAGAAGGAATCTGCTGCGAGACCGTAAGGCCCTAACTACACATAGTAGAGTGTCATAAAAAAAACGGTCAAAATATTCCATCGCGTACAGGTTAGATCTTCGTCGAACAACGCAATCAGAGGTTAATTAATAAAGCCAGAGGCATTGACCCTGCACCTCAAAATAGCGAAAGTAGCGGTTGAGCTAGTCTCCCCACTTCGTAGCGTTAGTAGGTTATCAAAAATCGGGTTCCCGCCTCCAAGGGAGGCTCCCCTGAAAAACGAGCGATTGCTATTTATTTTCTCACAGATCGATCGCCTGGGTTGCATTTTGTATCACATACTTCCCCAGTATCTGATTAATTAATCCCCTACATTCATTAAGTAAGTACACTGTAGGCACAACGCCGCTGTACACTGGTTGATATACAGAGCGGGTCTTAGAGTACGATTAAAGTGTTAAACACGAGTACCAAGATAACGTAATTTTGGAAACAAATTAATTATTCATTTAAATTGAATAGTCAGTACACAAATATTGTTTGGGACAAGCATAAAAACAACCCACCAGTTGTGTAATTGGAATTAGGTAGTTCGTCACGATATCCGAACGAGAAAACCGTTAAACGAATTCTACTGTATTTCTTATACGAGTGTAAATTTTTTGGTGTTTCCTTGTATGTTAATATAAAAAACGGGGTTTTTTATACTCAGATTTTCAGGCTGCATAGCGCCTGAAAAACGGAGTTTTTCCCCTTAATTTGCAATAAACAAATTAATTAAAGTTAAGTCCGCATTTTTATTTTTATGTTAAGTATCCAATTCCTGCTATCTCATATTTATATCCGCTGCACCGGGACCAAAGAACGGGGCACAAGTGGGTCCGTTCAAATTAGAGATCACGAGCCATTTTTAATTCTTGAAAATAGTTCAGAAATATCAACAAAAGTAACCCGGAAGATTTCCTTGAAGGCTGGCGCCTGGCATAAATTTATTGTAGTTATTATTGCATGGTATAGGGGCCCCGTAATCGCAGGTAGCAATTCGTCTGGCCAGAGTGTCTGGAACAATAGAACTAACCTTCTTTGCCTTCCTGGAAATTTGCCGGAGTTACCCCGAGAATAAATACGCGTTAAATTCTTGCAGACGATAATCTTTCAGTTGCCTGTAAATTAACTTGCTAATAAATTAAATTTGTTTATCTGTTTGGATTCATTTTATTACTTATTTAGTTGTCCATAAAGACAACAAACAATAGTAGCACCTCGGCGTGTTACATAATAAGTAAAAATTTTGTTGCCGACGACCAGGATTCCGGTTTTGATTTAAAGTAGACGGAGTAATAACTTTGAGATAGTGGGAAATGACGGGACGCGGAAAAAAGATATACAGTAGAGGAAGTCGCGCGCGGGCGGTCGCGGAAAAGACCGGTACGGATCGCGAAACCGCGAAGCAAACGAGTAGTGCCGGCGCCGAAATCGATGCACCGGGGACGAGCGTCGCGACGCCTGACACTATGCAGCGTTACGAAGGGACAACGGAACAGATGCCACGATGGTTCACCAGTTGGACGGAACAACAACAGGAACTAATGTCGGGAGTTTTGGCGGCCTTGCAGAGCATCGTCAGCGAGCGGCAGCCAGGAGAGACGACATCATCTGCGGCGAGCAGCTCCACGTCCGAAGTCTCGACGGTTCAAGAGCGCGGTTCTTCAGCGTCAAGTCAGGTAAGAAATGTACCTGTGGGCTGTCGGAATACGATCGAAGCCGTGTCGAACTCGTCGGGGCCATGCGCAATTTCAGGTGTACAATCAAGGTCGTTGCTTCAATTAACTATTAGGAAGCCGATTTTCAAAGGGGAAGCGAATGCGGATCCATACAGATTTTTACGGCAATTAGAGGGCTATTTTCGAAGAGTAGGAATTCCCGAGGGAGAAAAACTAATAACCGCAGAAGAAAGTTTGGTCGGATCGGCTTATTACTGGAGCCAAATTTACAAAGGGAAGTGGCAAAATTACGCGGATTTTAAAACGGACTTCCTAAAAACGTATTGGTCCGAACAGAAGCAACTCGAGGTCCTACGCGAAATAATCAGCGCCCAATGGGAACCTCGCGGGATATATACGATGTTAGAACATTTCTCGTATTACGTAAGCCAGGCAAAACTTTTAACGACACAGCGAGCGGAGACAGTATTGGTGAACGATTTAATGCGCCACTTTCCCCACACACTGCAATCTCTTTGGCAGATGAGCGGCAGGAACACCATACAGGAAGCAGCCGAGTTCCTAAGAAGACAAGATGATTTACTGGCACAATTAGGATCAACAGGGGGGCCTGCAAGAGAGGAGAGAAGATATCGAGGACGAGGAGCGCGAGCGAATTGGCGTTACACGCCTTACGGAGACGATGAACCCGGTCAGGAAAACTGAGCAAGGCGAGTCGAAAGGCCGATCGCTTCGCCGTAGATGACGCAAGGAAGGCCGCTGTTGTGGAAGTGAATCACGTGACAAGGAAAGGCGAGTCAAACGGGATTAACAAGGGCTTTGAATTACTCGTGAAATTAGGCTGGAAACCGTTCCAAGGACTAGGGAAATATCATCAGGGAATCATAGCACCAATTATACAAGCAGGGCAAACACATTTACAGGGTGTTGGTTTTTCAGGCGATTCGGGTTGCGAATTATTGCGTTACAGTGAATTAATTAGGCCAGGTGAACCGTTGGAAGCCACGGGCGCAGATTGTTTCCAGATTTTGTCGTTACAGCGTGGGCCACGGTTTATTTCTAGCGGAGAGGAAGAAAATCATAGGGTCATCCCAGCGATCACTATCAAGGCCAACGGAGGAGTCGAAATCGTGGCGCTAATTGACACCGGAAGCGAGGTCACCTGTGTCTCTGAAGAAACCTACGATAAACTCATCAAGGCAGGGGTTACCGTCCCAATACTACCTGTTAAAGCAACACAATTAAAGGGGGCAGTTGGACAGAGAAGTATTCGCGTCAACGTGCAAGCGCTTATCTCCTTGGATATTAGTGGAACCGAAATACGAACGGCTTGTTTGGTTGTTAAGAATTTGATCAAACAGATGATCATCGGCGATGATTGGCTGAACCGCCACAAAGCGAAGGTTGATTTCGAAGAAGGCGTACTTGAATTTACATACGAAGAACGCCGACATCAAGTACAGCTCACTGAGCGTATAGAGGTGGTTGAAAGAGCGGGGGCGTGTGGCGACCCCTGCGAATCGGAGGGAGAACGTATTGACGCGAATGTAATGCTGGTTGCAGAGGAACACTACGAAGGCAACGAGGTTATACAGGACAAGATAAAGGATTGTATTCTAGCGGAAACCGAGAAAAATCAGTTAAGCTGCTTGCTTTTAGAATTTAATTCGGTCTTTGCAAAAATACCAGGGCTGACGCACTTGTATACGCACGAGATCTTAATGCAGGACGAGACGCCCTTCATGAAGCGCTCGTATCCCGTACCATACGCGTTAAGGCCAGCTGTAGACGATGAAATTAAGAAGATGTTAGAGCTACAAATTATACAACGTGAAGCATCACCTTATTCGAGTCCGATTGTTGTCGTAAAGAAAAAGGACTCCACGGTGCGACTTTGTCTAGATGCAAGACAGTTAAATGAGAAGATGGTGGCAGATCGCGAAAGTCCTACTCCAAGTGAAGAGTTAATACGCCGTTTTAACAATGTGAGATGTTTTTCGTCATTAGATTTGCGCTCGTCTTATTGGCAGATACCGTTGCATGCAAACAGTAGGAAGTACACGGCTTTCCTCTATAACGGAAGGAGCTACACGTTCAGGGTATTGCCATTCGGATTAAAGACAGCGGTCGCCAGTTTCAGTCGCTGCATGGATTTGGTTTTAGGGCCGGAAGTAAGGGAGTTCACGGTGAATTACGTGGATGATTTATTGATAGCGTCACCGGACTTTAGAACACATTTAGAACACTTGCGGGCAGTCTTGACAAAGCTGCGAGATGCTAATTTAACCGTGAACTTAGAAAAGTCGTGTTTTATACAAAAAGAGATCAAGTTTCTAGGGCACATTTTATCAACAAACGGAATACGGCCGGATCCAGAGAAAATCGAAGCAATTCTGAAATTCCCAGCGCCGACACGTGTTAAGCAGCTACGAGCGTTCCTAGGATTATGCAATTACTATCGACAATTCCAGCGAGATTATAGCGAGCATACGCGGCCTATAAGACAGCTATTGAAGACAGGAGTCAGATGGAAGTGGGGAAGCGAAGAAGAGTCTAATTTTCAACACATCAAGGAGTTGTTTTTACATTGCGTAATGTTGCGGCACCCGAGATGGGATCAACCGTTTATTTTACAGACGGATAGTTCCGGATTTGGAATAGGTAGCGCATTATGCCAGGAAAAGGACGGAGGAGAGCTGGGGGTCATCGCTTTCGCCAGCCGATCCCTGAATACAGCGGAAGTGAACTATACCACGACAGAGAAGGAACTGCTAGCGATAATTTTTTCTTTACAGAAGTTCCGCACGTACTTAATGAACGCGAGGGTGATTATTTATAGTGACCATCACGCATTACAGTTTCTAAAACAGTGCCGTTTGTTGAGTGAGCGTTTGACAAGATGGGTACTGATGCTGCAAGCTTTTGATTTCGAAGTGCGCCACATCAAAGGACAAGAAAATGTTGTAGCGGATACCTTGTCGCGGTTTCCGATTGGGCCCTCAACAGCAGGTGAACAAGGACATCCGGCGCCAATAATTGCGACACTGGCGACTACTGAAAAGCCAGAGCTACGGAGAAAATTAATGAATATCGGAGAGTTACAGGCGAACGATGAATATCTCGGGGAAATTTATGTACAAGATGACGAAGAAAGAAAGGCAGGATATGAAATGTACGACGGGGTTCTACTGTACAACTGTCGGTTTACGCAGGCGAAATTAGTGGCGGTGCCGCGAAGTTTGATTGTCGAGTTAGTACAACACTTTCATGAAGCGTATGGGCATTTCGGACCCGGGAAAGTATTTCATGCAATGCGTACATTGTTTTTCTGGAGGAAAATGCGGCACTCAATCAGGAAAGTTCTGCGAAGCTGTGACAACTGCCAGCGGAATAAACACCTGAATAAAAATTTTGCGGGGGAATTCCAGCCAATAATTGCAGAACGAGTCGGTGAATTGATGTCAGTCGATTTCTACGGGCCATTGCCACGAGCGCGTGCCGGGGCGGTGTATCTGTTGGTGACGATTGACGTATTCTCCAAATTTGTCCAATTATATGCTATGAAGAGGGCGAATGCAAGCACGGCAGCACGTAAAATCTTAGAGGAATCCCGAATTAGGCCAGAACGTATTCTTAGTGATAATGGTACTCAATTTACTTCGCGGCTGTGGAAACAAAGGATGGCCACAGCTGGAATTCAAGTACAATATACATCCGTCAGACATCCAGCTTCAAATCCAGTCGAGCGTGTTATGAGGGAGATTGGACGGTTTTTCCGGGCATTTTGCTCAAGAAGACCTACAGGTTGGATTGATCACTTAGAAAAATTACAAACGTGTTTGAATTCGCTACCACACGATTCCACGGGATTTGCACCTGTAACAATTGCATTCGGGGAAGAACCAGAGTTACCCTATAGAGCGTTAATCCGCCGGATTAACCCATTTGTTTTAAATCAGGATGTACATCGCGTGCGTGAGATAGTTAAACAAAACACACGGCATATGGCGCAACTGCGGGGGCGGCAGCAAACGAGTTTCCAACAGCCATTCGACGAAGGCGACTTTGTGCTAATTCGAACTAACCCCATTTCCGTGCTCGCCGACCGGATAAGTCAAAAGTTCTGTAACCTCTATGAGGGTCCATATGTTATCCGACGGAAAATACATATCAACGCCTATCTGCTCGAGAACCACGCCGGCGTCCGACGGGGAATTTTTAACGCGTCTAGCCTCCGACCATACTACACATATACCGGACTAGATTAAAGGGTTAATGAGCAAACACCACTGTTACGGATGGGGACCCTAAAATTTCGTAACAACAAGTGAAAGTGTTTATATGGGATTGCAGGAAGTCATCGACCCACGGATAATTACGGTCAGTGGCACAGACTGCTATTGACACACTGTCTGGGGTTTCTGGGAAGGTTTATGGCGGGGTAACTGGCCCAGCCGTCTGGTATTTATGAGGGTACGGATAATACGTCATTATCATCTGATTATTATGAAACGGCAAACAGCGAACTCGAGTATTAAGTGAGTGGAAATATTTGTACGTGATTAAAGAGTGTTGCATTAACAGGTATCGGATTAGTCGGGGGTGTTGTTGCGAAATTACTTCAATGGATACCGGTGTAATTTATGAGCTAATTAGTGATGGGAGATTTTACAAGCATTTCCGAATGGTGCATATATATTTAGTTTAACGGTGAATTATGGTGTGATATTAAATGAATTATTGTGTGAGATTAATTAATTAAGGAAAATTTTAGTGGTAGTGATGGATTAATTTAGTTAACGGTGTCCATGGGTTTTCTCGGGGCGCTTCAATTTGACGGTGTCAAGGTCAGGTGCGTGCGGAATTATTAATGCGACAATGTTATTAAGGATGTAATTCCGGGAAGTTAAGGTGGCTTTACCGTGGCATGCTAATGCGCTAGCGGGAATTAGTGTCATGAGATATTACACGTGATTAGTGGCGGTGAGTTATCAACTCAAGGTGTTGGGGTGGAATAATTAAAACTTAGGGAATCTTAGTGGAAGTTTAGTGAGTGACATCGACACGAAGGTTTTTTTTAGGCCGTATACGGAATTAGCAAACTAAATAGTGAGTGCGGAAGTGAGTGAGCAAATTAGCCAGGTATTGAAGGGATAGTTAGCGATTAAGGTGTGATTAAAGAGTCCGTGGGTGTTGAATTAATTAGGATTTAGCGTAGGTGCGAGTTGGTGATTAATAAGAAGTGATTATCAAGGTAGTTATTAATCAGTAGGTGACAGTGGAATGTCAAGTGGCTTCGTTTAAGTAAGAGCAGTATATATGTTCCGTTAGAGTGTCCACCGGTCTAGCTGGTTCAACAACTGGGGGCGTCTGGAACACGGAAGTGTTGGGATTGCATAAGCTCGGGATTTTTCTTGTTCTTTTCCTCTCTTTTCCTTTAGAGTGTTGAAGTGGGGTGGTCCTTAGTGGTTTGGAGGAAATTGTTAGTTGAGGTTGGTTTTCATTGGCCAAGACGAGTTCGATCGGTTAGCGTTCCGCGGTACGCCGGTGTATTTCTGCCCTGGCGAGGGGGTGCCAAGTGTTCGTGGGCGCTCCCATATCAAGGGAAAGCTGGAAAATGCTCATTTCGACGGAGCAATTGCGCTAATTTCCAGCGGGGGCGAGTGAAACGGTCGCGAATTTGTATATAAAACAAATAAGCATGTTATTGATGTAACTAAAATTGTTACGCATACTTGCAATTAAGGTTATTGTCACGGGAGTCGAAAATTGTTTTGGAAATGATAAATCACAAACAAATGTACATCTATTTGAAACTGAAGGCAAGTTGCCGGCCGGAAAGAAGGCGTAGGATCATTCAATGACCATTTAACAAGCACGAAAGGCCATAAATCCTATCGCACTTGAGATCGTTCATTGGACTTTGAAAGGATTGTCACATAAATTTTGGGCCACGAAAGTTTCGGGTACGAGTCTGCTATTCTTTAAAAGTTGCAATTCGATACGCATAAGTAAACGTAAGATAATACAACATTGAAAGGGACACTTGCAAAAGGCAGGAAATAATAAAAACGTCAACTATGTCGAAATTTAGTAGAAGCAGACGTTAAAGACGCGGAGCCCTTCAGGGGGGCATGTTTTGGAAAGTTAGAAAAACACTTCGTGAAACGCGGAGGCGTGTTTCTTCTAAACACAGGACGCGATCCGATTGGTCAAAGTATGTTTTGCATTTGTTTTCGGGTCAAAGGAAGGGGCAGTAATTAGGGGCAGTTGGAAGATGAATTTGAAAATGAGAAGGAGATAGCCACGCGCTTTCAAGACGGTCAGTCGTATCTATTTTGCGGGGCAACTTGCTTTGAGTTACTTACTGATTTCTTTAATTATTTTCACTAGAGGGTATAAATTAATTAATCCGTCCGGTTAAAATTACCAGTGATTTTTGAGAGGCAATTAAAATAAAATTAAAATATCACGGTTTTGGCGCGAAATCTAATCCGCGAAGTGAATCTAAAATAAGGTGTTGTGCGTGAATCTGGATTGTTATTCCGCGGCACGGAGCTAGGTAATTTGCTCTAATTTGTATCTTATTCGTTACATAATTGGTGGTATTAGATGATTAAATTTTCATAATCTATAAATTTCAGTACTTACTTGGTTTGGGAAATTTATTCTTAGTCTTAATTTGCATCCGAACCAAAGTCAAAGTAAATCAGTGGCATCCACTGTAGTGGCATTGCTTGACCATTGTTATATAAATTATTAACTAGTTTGTTGGCGTTTCTGTAATTTAAATCGACCAGGGCAGTCAGCCGACGTTTCCAATTTATCGTGCAATTCATATACAGGGTACTTTGTAAAATTAGTGAATCCTTTTCGGTATTCTCTGGCAAATTGGAAACACGCAAGCAACGTGTTTTTCGATTTGCGCAGTGAAATCGATTGTTTCATACCACTGGTCTAAGGCAAGTTCAGATCTGCCACTAAAACCCAGTGTGACCAGCACAGATTAATTACCTAAATCAAGGCCAATCAGTTGTATTACTAGGGCAGTAAAATTAAGAGGTCAAACCAATTCTGAATCACGTAATCAGAGCCACCTTCTCAGCCGAGTTTCCATCACACTCTGTGTGTGGACCAAGGTGTAGTCTTTGTCGGGAGATCTGTAGTTAATTAGAAGGAATCTGCTGCGAGACCGTAAGGCCATAACTACACATAGTAGAGTGTCATAAAAAAAACGGTCAAAATATTCCATCGCGTACAGGTTAGATCTTCGTCGAACAACGCAATCAGAGGTTAATTAATAAAGCCAGAGGCATTGACCCTGCACCTCAAAATAGCGAAAGTAGCGGTTGAGCTAGTCTCCCCACTTCGTAGCGTTAGTAGGTTATCAAAAATCGGGTTCCCGCCTCCAAGGGAGGCTCCCCTGAAAAACGAGCGATTGCTATTTATTTTCTCACAGATCGATCGCCTGGGTTGCATTTTGTATCACATACTTCCCCAGTATCTGATTAATTAATCCCCTACATTCATTAAGTAAGTACACTGTAGGCACAACGCCGCTGTACACTGGTTGATATACAGAGCGGGTCTTAGAGTACGATTAAAGTGTTAAACACGAGTACCAAGATAACGTAATTTTGGAAACAAATTAATTATTCATTTAAATTGAATAGTCAGTACACAAATATTGTTTGGGACAAGCATAAAAACAACCCACCAGTTGTGTAATTGGAATTAGGTAGTTCGTCACGATATCCGAACGAGAAAACCGTTAAACGAATTCTACTGTATTTCTTATACGAGTGTAAATTTTTTGGTGTTTCCTTGTATGTTAATATAAAAAACGGGGTTTTTTATACTCAGATTTTCAGGCTGCATAGCGCCTGAAAAACGGAGTTTTTCCCCTTAATTTGCAATAAACAAATTAATTAAAGTTAAGTCCGCATTTTTATTTTTATGTTAAGTATCCAATTCCTGCTATCTCATATTTATATCCGCTGCACCGGGACCAAAGAACGGGGCACAAGTGGGTCCGTTCAAATTAGAGATCACGAGCCATTTTTAATTCTTGAAAATAGTTCAGAAATATCAACAAAAGTAACCCGGAAGATTTCCTTGAAGGCTGGCGCCTGGCATAAATTTATTGTAGTTATTATTGCATGGTATAGGGGCCCCGTAATCGCAGGTAGCAATTCGTCTGGCCAGAGTGTCTGGAACAATAGAACTAACCTTCTTTGCCTTCCTGGAAATTTGCCGGAGTTACCCCGAGAATAAATACGCGTTAAATTCTTGCAGACGATAATCTTTCAGTTGCCTGTAAATTAACTTGCTAATAAATTAAATTTGTTTATCTGTTTGGATTCATTTTATTACTTATTTAGTTGTCCATAAAGACAACAAACAATAGTAGCACCTCGGCGTGTTACAGTACGTTGCACGATATAAATTTTATCCGATAGATTTTTTGTTCTTTTTATATCATATCCTTCCCTAGGAAACCTGGAACGCATTTTATGTACTTTGCTTAACAAAATAATCTGGGACTTGTAATATGTTCTACTGTAAATATAACGAATTAAGTATTGTTAAAAAAAAATCGTCCGTTTGTTTATTTTTGTGCTTTTTACGATAGGTACCATAGAACAAGCAAAATTAACTGTAAAGCTGCATTCAAAAATAAAATAACTCAAAAATGCCTGTGTAGAGTTGGCCAAATTTTTTCGGCAGGCGTAGTAACATAGTTTTGCTGTCAATTTAAAAACTCATGGAAAAGTAATTTTGTTATAATATGAATTGTTCCTGTCAATCTTGGTAACCGGTAACACAAGGAGTTTTTGTTAAAATCATCAGTTTCAACTTTTTATATCGAGGCCGTCATATCAGAAAGGCGTAAGCGCCATTATAATCCTATGCTGATACGCCCTTCTGATATGATGCCCTCGATATGTTTATAAACTCCAATATTTTACTTAGTGACTTATCAGTAGTTATTACTTAACTAACTTTATTTGAACTTCAAACAAATGAATTGTAACTATTCTAATCGCGACCTACTTGGGCAAGATAAAAGTTTCGGAAGCAGGACATTTCTAAAAGTACCAGATGAACAAAATATTTTAGCTGCTTTCTTGCACTGAAAAGTTTGAATCAAGATTCGAATAGTTTTTTGGTTCTCCGCTCTGGATCTGGATTATTACGACGGAACACACCAGATCCGAATGCATTTGAATCCAAACGAATCGTGAAAATAGGAAGATAGAAAGAGGAAAGGGGATTACCGATACGGATTGAAATTTCATGAAGAGTGTGGATTGATCCATTTGCAAGAGAACATCCATCTTCGGATCTAAACGCATAATGTAGCATTTGGATCAAATGAAAGAAAGCAGCTTTTATATTCGTAAAATTTGACACTTTATTTATCTAGTAACCATAGCAAAACAAATTACTTCTAAATGAGATTTTATGACAACAATGTGTCGATTAGTTTCTGCTCTTGGTGAAAAAGCATAATCAGAAACAACATACGTATACATCGCTGGTTTCAAGATCTCAAGTTAGTAGTCTCAGGGATTGTTTCATGAAGTCAATCGACCACGGCTGATTCCACAAAACATTGGTGCTATACGTAAATGATTAAAGAAGATCGACATGTAACATGTGATGAGATTCGGATAACTTTAAATATTGGAAGGAGCCAAGTACCTTCAATTTTGCATGATCATTTGAATGTGAAAAAACTATGATTGAAGGAAATCTGACTTCAGCGTAGAAATTGAATCGTGTGACATGGTGCAATATAAATCTGAAATTCTTGAACTGAGGAGCATCAAATCACGTATATGAACATCGTATAGGGAGATGAAAGGATATGTTGCGTGGTCAATGGTTTCAATCATTTAAAGATTCAGTTGAAGCTTGCAAAAACAAAAAAATTTGTTTTCGGTGACTTTTCTTTTATAAAAATTTCGCTCACATACTCGTTATCAATTTTGTATTTCCGGCCTTGTTTTCAGAGCGGAACATTAATCTTGAGCCATGGGCATTTTCTATCAAAAGATATTCTTTTCTTCTTTGGCATTTTCTTAACTTCTACCAGACCAAATTTTTTCTCGATGGCTTTTTCAATACGTCGGTAGATATCGTAAATTGTTACATCCATTGGATAAAAATGATTTATGGTCAAATATTTCTTCAAATTCCTACGATTAATATAAACTTGAAGAATAAAGAACTCCCAAAAGTACGTACTCACTTCGAAAAGTGACAAATAAGTAAGTGATACGGTCTTTAGTTTCAAAGTTTTTACATAAATTTCGTTCAAACAAATTATGCTTGTTCCTGAACCCCTATAAATAAATAAATAAATAGTTTTGTGTTCTCATACTGTTTTTTGTTTCATTAGAAATCTTCGAAACTTCGTATATACATATAAAAAGTGCCTCATTTCTGAATTTCTTGTTATCAGAACAAGTCTTACCTTTTATAAACTTCTCTGCGTTTATAGAATTGAAAATCCGTAACCACTGTTCTATTTAAGCAGAAAATTTAAAAGTTGTTTAGTCTGCTTCAAGAGTTTTCAGCTCAAATGTCTCGAAAAGAAACCAGATATCCAAAAGAAATATACAGCGTGATTTTTTTAAAACGGTCCACCTGAAATATTTAAAAAATGAAAAAGAAAATAAAACTTTCCAAAAATACGTCTGCTATTATTCTAAGGGGAGATGTCTTGAACTATAATTCATACTTTTGACATTTACTCCCGTGCCTCCACGAATACCCACCCATCGTGTGGTACCTAAAATGAAAGCTTATCCTCCAAAGAATACGCTAATGTACAGCCTCAATCAAAATTAATGAAACGTTCAAAACCGAAACGCTGTAGTCAGAGAGAGAAGATACCGATTGAGATGAAGCCTTATGGCGAACGAATGTTTCCGAAGTCCTTCGGACCCCCACAATAGGTTGCGCTCTCTCTGATTCGGCACCGTCGCACGCTGACTACAGCGTTTCGGTTTTGAACGTTTCATTACTTTTGATTGAGGTTGTACCTGTCTTTTTGATAAAAATATTAATTGCAAACTGAAAAATTAACATTTTGGTTTAATAAATCTTTAAACATCTCGCTAGGTATTGGAAACAACAATGTGTTAGTGACATTTTATTACAGAATAAACAACCAACATTGGAAAAAAAATCATTCACTCAAAATGAGCACCTTTTCATTTTTAAAATATTTCAAGTGCATCATTTCAAAAAATCACAGTGTAGTGTGACATACAATGCGGAATATAAATTCTTCTTTCTTGCTAATTGCTAATTATATGTATGTTTAAATTTTAAGCTCAGTCAATTATCCTCTTTTTAATCGTGCTGCGCTCTTAAATACTTTATGGCATTGGGAGGTATATAGATTCTCTAAAATACGTAATTTATGTTCCTTTCCAAGAATTAACCGGTGCAATAAACCAGCATTAATATCCACCAGCTATATTGTGCGTACATATCAATTGAACCAATTGACAGAAATACGTTCCATAAAATATCAGTGCATAAATAA
This sequence comes from Dorcus parallelipipedus, assembly GCA_958336345.1. NCBI lineage: Eukaryota > Metazoa > Arthropoda > Insecta > Coleoptera > Lucanidae > Dorcus > Dorcus parallelipipedus. The sequence goes on from OY284475.1 coordinate 25,285,350, forward strand.
CGGATAATGATTCAAAGAACCACCTACGTGCATTAAATGCATCGATTGAAATCAATATTGTGCATAAAAAACAAATGAAACCAAACAAATTAATTTTCGAACTATAAATTTAAATAGTCATCTGTGACACTTTCTTGAAAAAAAAATCAAATGATGCACAGATCCTTATTACAAATCTCTTTAAGAGAGATGATAAATGATCGAGGACCAACCGTGATCTATTGATTAGCTCGTTAAGGCACATTCCAGCCGAACAAGTTAGTTTTAAGGACATCACATTGTTATTTAGGAATACCTGTTCCAGTCAAGCGCTGGTCATCTGCAAGAGATATATGTATATATAATGAATTCAATGTATTTATGTATTTTGTATACGATATCCCGTGGGGCCATTGTTAATAGTGTAAGATTGTGGACTACAATGGCACAAGAGCACAGTGCCAGGGATGTGGGAGGTATGCCCAGGCGTGGTCGACTAACGATGTCATTTTTACGTGTTAGATGCCTTAAATTGGTTTAAGGAAATTAATTTTATCTGAATTGGGTGACATATTTGAGCTTCATTAGCATAAATTTTAATTAATATTCATTATTTCGTGGCTTTGTTTTCTCGATCTCGATAACGCACACAAAAGATTATGTTAATTTATAACTCCTATAAGCATCAAGTGGTGTGATTAATTTCCTTTGTTACAAATGCCAATATAAATTAAAGATCAGCTTATCTAAGTTAATTTTATTCTTTACTGTTCCTTATTGAATTATTGACTTCGGACATAAACGTGCATTTAATGAGTAGGTGTTGAGACACCTTTTCGAAACTGTGAAAGTATTTCGAACGAACGAACGAAGTACATAAATTTTCTGTTAATTGAGCGCAGCGTTGACAACGAAAACGAACAGTGTTTAAATTCATTATGAACATTAAATTTTTGCAGCGCACACTCGTCCAAATTATATTGCAGTCTTTTATTGGTATGTTGAAGTTATCTTCGCCGACTATTTTTACCTTTCTTTTAAAGCAAATTGCCACGTACTGTCTTTTTTATTGATTTTGTAACTTCGACAATTTAAAAATTTGCTTAATGCACCCATGCCATGCAATTTGTAATTTTACATCTTTCTGCTTCAAGAAAAAACCTTTAAATTTAAGATAGTAATTCGTTTACCTAATATTTCGTAATATGTCTTATAAATCTACTAAATATTAACATTATTGTTGCAAATCGGTTTTGCCTGCAATGGATTCCTCGAGCATCCTCTGGACAGCTGCTTCAGCCCTACTTGAGACCTCGTCAATAGAAGAGTATACAATTTTAGGTCAAAAATAGCCCGCAAGATGTCGCGACCTAAACTGTTGATTATGAACATTAACTTTTATAAAATTTGTTAAAAGTCGATTTTGATTGCCATGTCAAAAATCGGTCGCAGGATTGATTATTAACATTAATGTTAATACAGGGTGTTCTTCAAGTTCGTGCAAAATAGATTTATCCTGTTTGTTTCCATTGGTCTCTTTCTTAACAGTGTAAAACTGCAGTCCTGGTAATGTTTTATTATCAAGTTTGCATAACGTCTCATCGTCTTCTCTTTTTACTGTCCTACAACCTTCTCGTACGTTTTCTTACAGCTAAAGATTGTTTGTCATCTCTTTTGGGTGGCTTTTGTGTATTGTCTTTGAATTACTTCTTTTCTTTATTCCAGTTGATGTTTCTGTTTTCTATCTCACTGATAACATTGTGTTTAAATATTAGAAGAATTTTCTTGCTTTGAGTTTTCTTGGACAAGAAAGATCGAAAGGTTCGAATTTATCCAATTTTGGATTACACTGAATACCAATTTAACATATCTTGCACCAAATTACTTATCAACAAATAAAGAAACACAAACTGACAATTTTTATTTTAAGACAACGCAAAACGTGCGTCAACTTTCTTTTCGATAATCATAATCATCGTTTGTTGGATCAAAAGATGATCAAGCCATGTGTACAACTAATCAACAAATCAGCGTATTACATATTTCCGAAAAACACAAGAAAATTTACAAATATGCACAATCTTGATGCAAGAAATTCTGCAAAATAAGTAAACATGATTTTAGTTTATGTCTTTATATTGCTACGTTATTCGTTATTGACAAATTTTATTTGTTTATACTTCAATAAGGCACTACGAATCTATGAACGCTTTTGGGTCCTTTGCACGTTCGTAGATATATACTTATGCTTACAAACAAATCAAAATAAACGCTGCTCTAATTAAAATTCTTTATTAACAATTTATTTATTTGCAAAACAGTGACTGTTTGTTGATTTAACATTGCTCGTATTTATAAGCTGTATTAAAAAAAATGAAATGCGTCATACAGTGATGAATATGGACAAACTTTTTTTTTGTGAAAACGCGAATCTATTTCGAATTCTGTTTTCCTTTAATATGCAAAATTTAATTGATGTATGACAAATCACGAACTAAATTACTATTAGCTCCAATTTTACAATCGTCGGATAAGCATTATTATTGGTATAACGTGACGTAGGTGTGACGTAGATATGGAGGAACATTAAAGGATATTTGGCGAACAGTTATTCCGTTCTTATTCCACGATTGTAAAATTGGGCCTTAATAAGTACGTCAAAACCCTAAGTACAAAAATGTTTTTTACAACAATATGTTTCGCAAATAAATGAATCGAATCTCTTGCTGTTGATTTAAGGACAATTGCGTTTAAGAGAAACTTAAAATCGCGAAAGAGAGTGGACAAGGTGAAAAATAACAAAGAAGTGGCCTGTCGTATACGCATCAGATCGCAAGTCGCGTAGCAGTTCGATTATCTCATTTCCGATAACCGCGACTGTGACAGAGTCGCAATTAGTGGCTTAATAGGTCGCTCTTCTGCTTTCCTGGCCCCTTTACAAGACGTGCCCACACGAATTTGTAGCTTTCAATTCTACTCTCCTTCGTTTCATCACTTCGCACTATTAACGCCACATTGATTTCAGACTGTTTTTCTTCTCGCTTTTCCCTGTGTAATAGACGTAATATAGATGATCATTTCGTAGTTTTCTACTGGATCCAAAATTTAAAAACTTCATTACTTTACATGATGGTATGAATTACTGTAAAACATTCAGTACTCCTGCAATAGGCAACCAAGGTTGCGTTGAAGATTTTATTTTTTGAGCAGAACAAATAGAAGTCATAACGTTAGAGTAAAAAATTGAATGCAAATTATTTAAACACCTTAGAAGCATTAACATTTAATAATCTAATCAATTCCAGGGCGATTCCTTCTTTTTATCAAGAATGAGAATGAATTAGTATCTTGTGATTAGTGAATATATGTATATCAACAAGTACACACATCTTAATTTATATCGTAGAGAGAAAGAAAATGGCAATGATCGGAACGATCTATCGATCTGCAGACCGGGCTTTAAAACGGTCTCTTCCCCCTGTGGCATAAATTATAATTGCAACTGTGCACTTTCTATCTGGACTGCGAGAAACTACGTCGTGCCTTTTTAAAATAATGATACTATTTTTTAATACATTATTTTCAGTGAAAAATTCTTAATGTTAATGAATGAAAATACCTAGGCACGTAACTATTGAGGTTTCAAAATTTAAATATGTTATCTTTCTCCTAAAATACTTTAAACATTTCTTAGATTTCCAAGTTGTCTTTAAAAATACAATTTGCATAAAATGAATTATGTAATATTTTGTTATTAACATAAGTGGAGAAAGTGAGTATTAATTAGTAAGTGAAGTGAAAATATTTAAAGACAATAGCGTAAATAAAATTACAATAATTTCTTTACATTGAATTTTAAGCACTCCCAATAAGTTGCATCATCGAACGCTTTCTAGAAATATACGACTGTTTCACTGAAACTTGAAAAGCAGCAGATATACAATATATAAGATATTATAAAATAAAATATAAAACGAAACTTCGCTGTATATTCTAGGCACAAGGTTCATATAGAAATCAAAGGGTTTAAGACGAGAACGCGCAAAATATGCGCGTACATTTTCAACATAAAGTGAAACATGTGGTATGTTCAAAATAACAGATTTTAAAATTTTAAAATAACTCGCCACTCGACACTTCTTCTTCCTCGTCCACGTCTTCTCTTCGTCCTTTTTGGTTGTTGTTCTGCTGCAGTCGCCTCAGGAGCATAGATGACATTCTGATATCCTTCTAAGCGGCATGCAATGGACACATTTTTGGCATTGTTAATGCTCAAACCCATCAAAATAACATTTGCTGGATGAACTGGAAAACGGAATTTTAACTTGAAACTGGTTTAACTTGAAGCTGGTTCTGGATTTAGTTCAATGCATCATGAGCAGATGTTTCTCGTGACTGGTCGCCGTCATATCTGAATTCAAGTATCGTACCGCAATTTTCTTTAGCTCTCCTATATCCTGTCGGCCAGTATCAAGAATATATTCAGTTGTAAATTGGTATTCTAACAGGGAAAACACAAAGCAAATCGATGTGTGAAATGCACCTTCATTCACTTTTAGACAATTTTCATCTGAAAGAACATTTTGGATTAGTCCTTCTAGATTTCGCTGAACTATTTGTAGCATTGAAATTGTCAAGATCCTTATACCAGCAGCAGTAAATAGAGCATAAAAAAAGTTTCCACAGTTATTAAGCAACCTCTTCTTCCAAAAAGTCTTTGTAATGCTGAGCAAGCTTTTCCCGAAAGAATTCCAAAAGCTCTAAATTTTGTATTTAACATCAACATTATGACCACTGCGTTGTGGGCCCATCGCCAAGTACCCTCGTTCAAAGAGAAAGCTAAGGAAGATGTCCGCATCAAGACTTCTACGTAGTTTTGACTCTGCAAACTGGTTTTGCAACACCACAGGATCATTGGTTGAAGGTTTGAACCAATGATCTCTTTAAGTTTAATTGTGACAGTTGCACCTTGCACCAATAAGAATTATTATTTTTATTCTGATAATAGGAATTTGGAATGCTCAATTGTCCCAGTTTTTTCAAAATATTTCTGCACATCTAGCTCATTCAGGAATTTCATGGCTGACCATAATGGGTTTTTTAATAACATATCCATTGAAATTTTCCCGCATTTATTCCTAAGGTTATCTTCCACCCAGCAAGGACGGTCTTTTAGGCCCAGTTTTACAATCGTGGAATAAGGACAGAATAACTGTTCGCCGAATATCCTTTAATGCTACGTCACACCTACGCCACGTTATTCTAAGAATAATGCTTATCTGACGACTGTAAAATCGGGCCTTAAGGTTGTATCGTCCACTGTTAGACCAAGATTGTTATCTTCGTCCACTGTTAGACCATAAACTGTTGGAATTGCTTCTTGTGAAGAAACGGATCTGCCACCAAATTATTAAATTCTAAAATGCCTACTCCAGCAATGTGAGAAATTCCTTTGGTTACTCCACCCTCTACACACTTTTCTACTTCAGCTTTTTTCAGAACAGCAGACAGTACTCCATATGATAATTTAGTGATCTTGGATAAAACTTCAGCGTTAACCCGAAACATACCTTCCGTAATAACAGAGGCATATTCGTCCACCAACACGAGTACCTCCTTCTTGCCAAAAAGCTCGTATAAGTCGTACGACATCAACTGTCTCCATGTCCACTATTACGCCAATGTTTACATTTGTTCCGTTCAGAGTTCTCCAATCGTTGGCTCTTACTGAAATACTTATGACACATGTAAGCTTCCTCTATAATACTCTTGCACCATCTTACGGCCTTATCAAAGGAATCAATAACACCAACACACTTGAAACTGGCCAAAACTATAGGACACCGGGCCAAGATAATCCTGAAAAAGCTGCTTGTCAATAGTTTTACCATCAAATAATGTCTTCTCAAAGAGTGAGAGGTTACATCGCTCCTCTTGCTTTACTGCCCCACGTTCTGGATTATTTTCAGTCTCAACAAAGCATTTAAGCTTGTTTAAAATTGATTGATTTGCCAAACCTCAGGAACAGTTATCAAATGAAATTGTTTGTCATTGTGAACGGCTTGTATGAAAAGAGACTTGTCAATGTATGCCTCCAATCCCCCGATCTCTGCAAACGTTGATGCACTAGCATTGAAATCAGTATGTTTCCCTTTGATTGGTCTATTCTTGCTGGAACCAAGGATTGTGCTGTTCGTTGAAGGATAAGATCTACGTTGTGGCCCGTACGTCAAGTGCCCTTGTTCACAGAGAAAGCTAAGTCTTTCTAGATTTTCAGTTGTTTACCATCAAATCATGTCTCCTCAAAGAATGAGACGTTACGTCGGCCCCCTCGCTTTACTGCCCCACGTTCAGGATCATCTTCAATCTCAACAAAGCATTTAAGCATGTTCAAATGGATTGAATTGGCACGCCTCCGAAGAGCAGTTATCAAATGTAATTGTTTGTCATTACCAACGACTTGTATGAAAAGATACTTCTCAATGTAATCCTCCAATCCCACAAACTCTGCAAACGTTGAGTCATCAGCTTCAAAACCACTATGGTTTGATTGGCCTATTCTTGCCGGAACCAGGAATTGCACTGTTCGTTGAAGGATAGGAGCTTATTTTTCATTGAAAAACAAAAGCCTCTGTAATGCTGAGCAAGCTTCTCCCGGAATAATTGCAGAAGTTCTAAATTAGATATTTTAACATCAACATTGTGACAACTATGTAGTGGCCCAAACGTTAAGTACCCTTGTTGAAAGAGCTAAGTCGGCTAAGTCATCCCAGATTTTCAATTGTTTTCATCAAATAATGTCTTCTTAAAGAGTGAGAGGTTATATCTCCCCTCCTGCTTTACTGTCTCACGTTCTGTATCATCTTCAATCTCAACAAAACATTTAAGCGTGTTATCAAATGAAATTATTTTCCATTAAGAACGGCTTGTATGAAAATACACTTGTCAATGTATGCCTAAATTCCACGATCTCTGCAAACGATCTAGCATCGAGATTAGTACGTTTCCATTTGATTGATCTATTTTTACTGGAAACAAGAATTGCACTGTTCGTTGAAGGATAGGAGTTTATTTTTCTTTGGAAAATAAAAATCTCTGTAAATCTGAGCAAGCTTTTTCGGGCAGAATACCAAAAGTTCTAAATTTGGTATTTTAACATCAACATTGTGACCTATACGTCAAAAGCGAGTAACTGCATTTTTGTACCTGAGCTTTCTTTAGTAGGTATTCATAAATCAGGTAGACCAAGAAGAGCCCAAATACTACAAAAGACTGCAGGTCTTCTCAATTTCAGGTTATTTTAAACTTCTAATGTTAATTATCTTGAAAACGATTTTGTATTAGTTTTTCTTCACTCTCGGCAACTGTATCCTCAATTTTCAAAATTCCTTCAACCTAACCGAATTCAAATTGATTAGATTTTCTAAGTTTCCGTTTTGGCGCATTGCATAAGTACAAGAACAAATATACCTAGAAACTGTAAAAGTTCTAATACTGATGTGTAGTAGTATGTATGTATTAAAGCGTTCGGCATCACTAGTTCCATACAACCATAAGCACGCTTATGGAAGCTCATGATTTAAATACGTACATGTTATTCGCAGAAGATATGAATCTTGTAAGGAAAGAAAAAATCCAAAATAAATGCATCATTTTTATAAAGCTTAAATAAGCAATTACAGAATCCTCTTAATCTTCTTAAGATGTGTATTTTCTTGGCGGTTACAATCTGCACATATGTATTTGAACGTTTAATACTGTCGTGTATAAATAACAAGACTCCGCAGGTATAATAATGAGCTTAACTAACTTAATATGCATAACTGATTATGAGGTGGAATGTGTAGCGAGCGAAGGGTGCGGTAGGAAGGGGGAGTCTGTCACACCTCACGGAATTCCGATGCGGAGCGGACAATAGCTGCCCACCGCGCGAGTTCCAGCCCGGGACATTCGCCTACCGCGCGACAAAATCATTTATAAAAGAACCACAGATACATTTTTTATTTGATTTTAAATGTTCTTTTGGATGAGGACCCGGTGCCCTACCGCTAGCGGGCTGCATTTTAATTCACCGCATATATCTCGGTTCACGAAGACGTGCTTCTTAATCTCTCTCATACGACAACAAAACATTAATAAAAATATTTTTTGTTGAGCTTAATGATTTTATTAATGTTTCACAAAATAGAATTGTTAATGAGTGGTATTACATATTTTAAATTCTTCTAGAACCCATTCTATTGTACAACATTCCAAAAAGAAAACGTAATATCTTTTGAGAGCAGTCGCAAACCACGTCGAAACTTCAGCAATTTTCTGTTAAGATGGTTTTGTAAATGCTACATAACACTACACACAAAATTGGTAACTAGTGACGTATGTAACTTACTTCTCTGAAAGATTCATTTGAGCCAGAACTACAATTTTTCGAAGACATCATGTTACAAACAGTTTCAATAGTTTTCCAAGTATTTCAAGTTATTTATTTACTTGTACCTCTAAAAATAAAGTAGTTCCAGAACATTCTATATAAAATACAATAGAACAGCGGTTCTCAACCTTTAGCAGCTTGCGGCCCCCTTAGGAGACTAGCTGAAAATCGCGGATCCCTAACCAATAATATCTGAAAATTAAACATCTACGATGTTTACGGAATAATGATTTTTACAAATTTCCTTCTCGATTAAAAAATGGAAACATCGTTTTTAGCAAAAATTATCGGCTCCCTTAAGTTTTTTTTGCGGATCCACTAGGTTCCACGACCCCTAGATTGAGAACCCCTGTTCTACAGAAAACAAAAAGGTTTATCGAAAATATTTTAGACTAAGAAATGCCGTTAATTTCATTTAGTTCATAAAATCTAAATCTCTAAAATCCATTTCCTACGTCCTGTTGCCTACTAGCACCATGAAATAATCTTTATTACTGCTTTCTCTCTTCAGCTTTTTTTTTTCTTGGACCTACCAATTTACTCTCTCTCTCTAATTTGAATGTCAACGTATTTAAAGCATACAGAATGTGTTACAATTTCAATAAATATTCATACCAAGCGATTCTATACTAAAAACTGTTCAGAAAATTAGTACCATTTTCCTCTAAAAACGCTAACTGTGATAACATAACAGCACGTTATAATATATCATTTTGATATTCTCTGATATTCTCTCTCTCTCTCTCTATATATATCAAAACATCTATGCATGTTTTAAAAAGGAACGCAGTATATACAACATAAAGAAGCCCAATGTTGATTTTTAAGATTGGTTTCCCCAATTATTTTGCAAAAAAAAATTATAGGAAGAAGCAATTAATATGAAATTCATGAAATAAATTAATTTCAAAAAGCTTAAAACAAGCTTCTTATGTTTCTGGGCGGGAAATTCAATCTGGAAATAATCATTAACATATCAAAAAAATGAGATAAATTAGCAACTTCCAGAATAAATATTCTTATATAAAGCATAAAAAAGAAGAAAAAAGATGGAAACAAGACAACTGAGAAGATATTAAGTTCTGAAATTTGAGTAAAGTAAACATACTGAAAAAGAATACTTTTTGATAAAACAGAACTCCATATTTTTATACAGGGTGTCCACCGAGTACCGCGATCTTCTCTACTGTCTACAGTATATAAGAAAATTTCAAACGAGCTAAGATGTAACTCAATCAGTTCTATTTTATAAAATTATTTTTGATTATACAGAGTGTTCAGTAACAGAGAGCCGTACCAAAGTTATATTTTTTTTAAATAGAACACCCAGTATATTTTTACATACTTCGAAAGTACGCATAACGAATAGGTAATAACCGAAAATGTCGGAACTTTCACTTAAGAGTTTGTAAGATATTGACGTTTAAGTGTAAAACAATGCTGTATTATGAGCGTTTATATTTTGGTTATTTATGAAAATTTGGCCGTGAATATCTGTAGGTAGTCAATGCAATATCTTTTCTACAGAAATATCGTGTCGGTCTATCAGTTATTATGTGTACAGGGTGTTGAGTTCTGCAAAAGATAATTTTTCACAAAATTTTCAGATGGAGCACCCTATATATCTAAACTCTCGTGAAACACTGTTTTAATAAGCTTTCATAAAATGCCAAATGTATTTATCTAAACTGAAGAAATCCCGAGATAAAAATTAATAATTTTTTTCTTTCAATATTGACGTTATTTAGTCTTTCCGACCACTTCTTCTGTTTTGATTTGCTGATAAATCAATGAATATGTTTTATTTTTTTGTTTAAAGTAATTGAATATGTTCCTGTTAAACTAATTCCTGTTTTTCTTTACTTTGAAAATGCTTAAATAACGTTATTATAATAATTTTAAATAGTAAAATTTAGAATCACGTTGTCGTTTGCTAGAAAAGAGGAAAACAGTTGCTATAAATTTTGAATTGACAGAATAGTTATTCAGATTAGTGTCACACTACTTTCACAGTTTTGTATTTTTTTTATGATAACAAAATGCATTTTAATAATGAAGAAGTACGTAACATGATATACCTAATAGGAGAAAGCAACCAAAACTGTCTTTTGGCATCAAGGTTATATTCGAAGCGTTATCCTATGAGAAGAGACCCGGATTATAGAGTTTTCCAAAGATTAAAAGAATGACTCGAAACGCCGGGAAACATTAAATACAGTAAAAATATTTAAGTATTTTCAAAATAAAGAAAAATGGGAATTAGTTTAACAGTAACATATTCAATTAATTTGAACAACAAAATAAAACATGTTCATTGATTTATCAGCAAATCAAAACAGAAGAATTGGTCAGAAAGGCTAAATAACGTCAATATTGAAAGAAAAAAAAATAATTAATTTTTGTCTCGCGATTTCTTCAGTTTAGACAAATACATTTGGTGTTTTATGAAAGCTTACTAAAACAGTGTTTCACGAGAGTTTAGATATATAGGGTGCTCCATCTGAAAATTTTGTGAAAAATTATCTTTTGCAGAACTCAACACCCTGTACACATAATAACTGATAGACCGAAACGATATTTCTGTAGAAAAGATATTGCATTGACTACCTACAGATATTCACGGCCAAATTTTCATAAATAACCAAAATATAAACGCTCATAATACAGAATTGTTTTACACTTAAACGTCAATATCTTACAAACTCTTAAGTGAAAGTTCCGACATTTTCGGTTATTACCTATTCGTTATGCGTACTTTCGAAGTATGTAAAAATATACTGGGTGTTCTATTTAAAAAAATATAACTTTGGTACGGCTCTCTGTTACTGAACACTCTGTATAGTCAAAAATAATTTTATAAAATAGAACTGATTGAGTTACATCTTAGCTCGTTTGAAATTTTCTTCTATCTTATATACTGTAGACAGTAGAGAAGATCGCGGTACTCGGTGGATACCCTGTATAAAAATATGGAGTTCTGTTTTATCAAAAAGTATATTGGGTGTTCCATTTAAAAATTTTGAGAAAAATTATCTTTTGCAAAACTTAACACCCTGTACACATAATAACTGATAGGCCGAAACTGTTTTGATATTTCTGTAGAAAAGATATTATATTGTCTACCTGCAAAAATTCACGACGAAATGTTAATAAATAACCAAAATATAAGAGCTCATAATACAGCATTTTTTTTTACACTTAAACGTCAATATCTTACAAACTCTTAAGTAAAAGTTCCGAAATTTTTGGTTATTACCTATTCGTTATGCGTACTTTCGAAATATGTAAAAATATACTGGGTGTTTCATTTAAAAAAATATAACTATGGTACGGCTCTCAGTTACTGAACACTCTGTATAGCCAAAAATAATTTTATAAAATAGAGCTGATTGAGTTACATCTTAGCTCGTTTAAATTTTTATTCTCTCTCATATACTACAGACGGTAGAGAAGACCGCGGCACTCGGTGGACATCCTGTATATGCTATACCGGGTGTCCCAATATAGATGACGACCGGCAATATATAGAAAACGGCAATACCCAGAGCTTCGGAAAAAAAATTATAACCAAAGTGACCATGAGAAATTCAATGAAAATCTTTTTAAGTGTCAGATTTGACCACAAGGGGGCGCAATAAATAGGCTCAACAATAAAATTTAATGATACTAACCGAAGTCTTAGTATAAGGTGCAGTTTTATTAGCGCCATTGGAAAGTCTAATTAATGCTACACATCTTTGACTTGAGACTTATCGCATCGCCATTAATAAGAGTAGATGAAGGAATTATTTAGTTTCAAGAATCCTACAACTTCTGTACCCTTTATTAAAAATGAATGAATTTAGACTGGATTGAAAGAGAATTTTAAGTTGATCCAAAATTTGCAGTCAACGACTCCGGCTACTTTGTTATAAATTAGTTAGAGGGTGCTGTTCGCAATGGTAATAAGTTTTCCCAGTTTTTTATATTTTAAATTTTTTACAGTGGTTAGAAAGCTTCAAAAAATTGGAATATTTTGGTGAAAACCCGAAATTGATATCTTTTTTCGTTCTTGAGTTATTATTATCAAATCAAATCAAATCAAAAGTCTGTTAACTAACAGTAGATAATCCCGAATCGAAATAGCAGCAGTTTAATTTGCGAAGTTGGATAATCACTTGCCATGGAAACAAAAATGAACTGCTAAATTTGTCAATTCAATAAATACTGGTTCCTTAAAATATACCTTTCTAAATTTAAAATTGCTCATCAACACAAGTGGAGTGTAAAGTAAGGTCGTTTTAGACGATAAAATTATTTTAACTTTTTCTTTATTCATCGTTTTACTAGCCAAACGGACTTAAATATTTTAACAAAGTACCTAATTTGCTTGTGGAAGATATTCGTTAGGAAAAGAAAGAAACGCGTGATTTTAACATGACCATATCCAGTACACTTTTCGTACAAAGTAGTTGCTTACATTGAACTACCGCACTTTCTTTATTTTTGGATTAGAAGAGGAAATCTATTTACATGGTCAGCTAGATCCCCAGATTTAGCTGTTCTTGATTTTTATTGATTTTTTATTTATTTTCTTGATTTATTGATATATGGTGAAAATTAAAAGACCTGGTTTTGGAGACGCGCCTTACCACACCAGAAAATATAGTTGAATGCATTCAAAGTGAGATGTCAAGCATTTTAAGAACTGCAATTAAAGCTGCCGTATTCAGTAACTCCCAGAAATTTGAACATTTATAAAATATGTCTATTGTTCTTTGCTTTTACTTAACCACTGTGTTGTTATCAAAAAAATTGTTGTAAGTCAGTTTAATTGCAATGGATTCGTCGAGTATCCTCTGTACAGCAGTTTCGGCCCTATTTGGGACCTTTTCAGCAGTTCTCGAGCTACGCTTCTGCTGAAGAGACCCAAAATAGGGCCGAGTCAACTGTCCAGAGGATGCTCGAATCCATTGCAATCAAAACCGTTTTGCAACAAAATTTTTAAATTTCTAAAAATCTTCAAATATGCTTTGACAGCATACTTGGCCGTCTTGAGTGGGATTAGCAAATTGGTTGGCATTTGTCAATTCTCACACAATATTAGGTCAAAAGTCGATCGCAGGATGTCGCGATCTAAACTATTGATTACTAATGTATTGATTGTGTTCTGTGATTGTTTGTGGTCTTGTTATTATTCTTATTCTCTGTTCCCAAATGCTTTTAAGCAGATTGATGCCTTCTTATTAATAAAATTACCATTTGCATTATTTAATCTCAAAATGAAAACTATTACTCGATAACAATTGTTTGAACTTTTTCGATCCTTTAATATAATGAATCAAAATATTTATTTGATAATATCTCGTAAACGAAAAAAGATATCAATTTTGGGTTTCCACCAAAATGTTCGCATTTTTGGAAGCTTTGTAACCACTGTAAAAGAAACATACCTTTCCATTTAATTTTTTCAAGAAAACTGGGAAAAATTATTACCATTGCAAACAGCGCCCTCTAACTAATTTTTAACAAAGTAGCCGGAGTCAGTGATTGCAAATTTTAGATCAGCTTAAAATTCTCTTTCAATCGAGCCAGAATTCGTTTTCGTCTTCTGACAATGAGTACAGAAGTTATAGGATTTTTTAAACTAATTAATTCAACTCTTCCTCTACTCTTATTAATGGCGATGCGATAATAAGTCTCAAATCCAAGATGTGCAACATCAATTCCACTTTCCGATGGCACTAAAAAAACTGCTCCTTATACTGAGGCTTTGGTTAGTATCACTAAATTTTTTTGAAGAGCTTATTGATTGCGTCCGCACACTTGTGGTCAAATCTGATACTTAAAAATATTTTCTTTGAGTTTCTCATGGTCACATTGCATATGAATTTTTTTCTAAAGCTCTAGGTTTTACCGTTTCTATATATCGCCGGTCGCCATCCATATTGGAACACTCCGTATAACGTATATAGAAATATAGAGTTTCGGTTTACCAAAAAGTATTGTTTTTCAGTATGTTTGCTTTTCTCAAATTTAAGAACTTTCTTTTGCATTTTGGGACACTCGGTATAATTAATTTTTTTTACAAGTTGTGTGCAAACTTTTGCTTTACATATTTTCGAAAATGTGAAACATATTCGTTGTTGATCATTTTTGCAATTCAATGACAATTTTAAGTATTTCGTAACTTGACCACAATTGACAAAAGGAATTCTTTTACAGTCATGATATTTTCTTCTTATAGCTTCATACTAAATGATCTCATTAAGACACGTTTTGCATTATTATTTTTCTTTGTAATCGCTGCAAGAGTTATGTACGTACAAGACTTTGCGAGATAACAATCCTGTTCAGGTGATTCAATACCTTAAAACTCCGACAAGTTCGTGTGTTAATGCTTCGAATTAGTTGTAATTTTAAAATCTTAAACTCTAAATATGTAAATATTTTACACAGTAGTAGTATTAAAGTCAGTTCGAATTGAATTTAAGCAAAAATATGAATGGTGCTCGTTTTATTCAATAAAATAAAAGATAATTTAAAACCAACCCAACCACATGTGTATTTTTGAAAAAAACGCATGCGGTTCAGTAGTCACATTATAGTTTTATGATTATTATTTTCGTTTTTAGTAATTTATTAACAAAAATATGAGGCAAGCTGACATTAAGTATCATAAACATACTCTTAATGACGACCAGTTTATTTGTAATTTATTCGAATTTTATTTTAATGTGTGAAATTTTATTACAATGTTTTATAATCATGGTTTAATAAGGCTTTTAATGCTTAGAGCCACACCACAAATAATTCCAGACGCTCTGAACTCGAAATTACTATGCAAGTAAAACTGTTTGATGCTAACACAACTAGAGGAGTCGTCACAAGAACGATCCTTCTCGCTCTAACTAATGCGCACAGATTGTAATCGTTGGTAATTAACAAATTCGTGACCCCTAAGAGATTCTTCTTAATGTTTTAAAATCTAACAGTCATCATTCATCATTAAGTTTCAACAATTAATTATTGTTTCACATCCGACTCGGAGACTAAATGACAAAAGATTTATTGTATTGGAAAAAATAATTTACGTTGAATTATTCAAAGGTTTTTTGTCAGCCATTTAGAACTGTAATAATTGAAGTCATTCAATGTTATAATCAATGTTTTTAGGTTTCTATTGTTGAACACTCCTGCACATTTAGTAATTAATGGGAAATTGCTGTTCTACTTTCCCTAACTGAATTAACAATCTGCATTTCAGCTCTACTATTTTTTTTATTTACCAATAAAGGAATAGTAATTTATGTGGCACAATAGCGAACTAAACAGGATTATATCACTTACTTTGATGAAAGACAGTTTTTAACAATAACTACAATGCAAATTTCAATTTATCAAATATTTTTTCTAGTATTAATAATTAATATTAATATAACACATGAATGAATGAATTTGATTATATAATCAATTTCATCTTTGAAAATTTTCCCTACGCAACAAACTTTTTATTGCCGAAACAAAATGCTTCAAGTCATTTTATAGTTTCCAAATAATTACGTAGTCCATCAAATTTGTGTGCCACAGGTGTGTACACAGAATATAAAAAAACGAATAAACGGTAAAAACAAATATATCTACGGAATATTAATGAATTAATGAATATTCATCAACGAACACAATTTGGTGTTACACTCGTATTCTGATGTTAACTGCTATTAATATTCTATTTTCGTGTTGAGGTAATTAAATGCATAATGTAATTAACCTATTATCATATTTTATACATTAATGTCCTAAAAACTTTGCTATTAAAAAAAAATTCTTTAATATTTTAAACGTTCATAATTTTGTCAGAAAGTTATTGATACCTACACCCACATTTTGAAATCTATCTGTTATTTATTATCAATTAAGTGCTGAGGAATTTGGTCAAAAATGTAATTTATAATGTAAAGCTTTTTACTTGAAACCACTACATGTACATAATTTGAATTTCTATTTTGCATACGGAGGAATTTTTTTTTTCAGTTACACACAAACACGTATACAAAATAGTATCAAACTTTCACGTTTGAGTTAGTAAAACTCAACCTATACCTTTTTCTGTGCCTAAAGCTTGCCGAGGAGGTATGTTCAATGGTGATTCTATACTGCAGATTGCGGCTGCGGCCCCCTTACTAGATATATTTTTCTTTCGATATTCGCTTAACAAACTTAAACCACAAAAGTCAGTTCAAAGGACTATAGCCGGTATAAGTCCTGAACAAAATCCAACACAAGAAATCTGTCTTTTGTTTAGAACCCTGAATACTCTGAAAATAAAAACCGTCATCGCCAAACGTTTAGCAAAAAACACTGTGTATGAAAATGAAGTGGACGTAAAATGTGCAAGAAAAGAAGAGGTAAGAATGTAAAAAGCAAGAAAGAGGGAATATTGCAAGAGTACCTTATGAGAGTGTATTATCCTGAGGCAGCTCTCAAACGTATATCGAAACGTCGATTTTGAATTGATTAATAAGTACATATTTTGTGAAAAAACAGTGACACAATAAACAAAATAATTTGAAGGTTACATTATAATCAAAAAATGGTTTCAGTAATTTTTCATTTTTATTGGTTTTTGTGGTAATACCATAATTTTAATAAAACTAGTTTAATTAATAAAATAGTAAAATAGAAAAATATAAATTAGGAATATATCATCTGGTGTACAATATTTTTTCCAGACTCTTTAAACTTTCAAATGTTTAAATCTCAGCGGATGTACGTACTCATGCGCGGTCACTATGGCGTATACAGCTGTTTTTATCAGCCATTGTTTTGTTTAAGTATTGTTAGTGCTAGTTTTACGAAGAGTTGTTACACCATCGTATTTGCAACTTCAAAATTACACATTTCAAGATGCACAGATATCGTTCAAGAAAAAATCGTGGTAATCCAGCGACTAAGCAACTGGTTAACGCTTAAGTGATTAAATGCTGTATAAAATAAACACTTCCTTAAATTAAATGACGACGTTCAATTCTTATATCAAAAGCTACATAACCCAAGCATTAGTGAGTGCAATATTTCCAACTTTGTTGCAGAATATCCGAAATTCTCGAGCGTAAGTAAGATTTTTATGCAAAGAATTAAGCTTGCTTAAGTGATACGCACGAAAACGCTATTAAGATGGAAGCTGCTTAGAAATTTGCATGTTGTAAACTAAATTTTTTTACTAAAATTTATTTTAATTGTTGTCCGTCATGCAGTGATTACTTTTAAATGTGTCATCAATGCTGAATACGGACTCTATTTTGATCGTGAAAATAGTATCCAAATAGAAAACAATAATTTCAAAAAAATTTACTATTAAGTTTTGAAAAATTATAGAATACATAACAATTATTGAAAAATTAATAGGAAAAAAATGTAGATGATTTATTTAACAAATTGAATTTGTAATTGCAGTGAAGGTCAATGGGAACTGCACTTTAATATCTTCAAGGTATATTCGTCAATTCTGATTATGATATTTAGACCAAGATTTATGAGATCCTGTATACCTTACCATGACATGAAATAATGAGCTACAAATACCGATCGAATATTTATACTTTGGCCATTTATTAGATTAAAATCGATTCAAGTTATTTTCTAGATGCATGAAATTTTATCTAATGTCTGATCAAAATTGTTTGCCCCAGATGAGCTCTTAATGCACCGCCAACTTTAAAAAACAAATGTATCCGGTCCACATGTAACAAATCATCATCATTCTGAATACTTCAATGCTTGTGCCATTCATGGCATTTCCTTTTGAAATTATAAAATCGACCTTTAAAATAAACTGATTTTTTTTTCTAGATATTCACATGATTGCCTTTACTTGTAACTCTAATCAGGGTTGACCCTAACCGATTCAAAATTTGATGTAGAATGGTAGAAGGTGGTTCGAAAAGCAAGGAGAACAAAAAATGCGAATTAACGCAAGACTACGTTTTAAACGGATCAAAAGATCTAGAATTGCAAAGCTTTTCACAAGTAGCAGACATAGAAAAAGAAAAGAACGTGGAAGATGCTGAAAAAGGTATCACTGACACGGCAGATTTTGAAGGAGCCATTGAAAGAACGGGGTACGGAAAATTTCACTATATTTTGTTAGCAGTTTGCGGCTTCGTCAGCACATCAGAAGAAATGGACGTTATATCCATGTCTTTCATTCTACCGTCAGCTCAATGTGACTTAAATTTAACCACGTACACAAAAGGATGGCTGAATTCCATTATATTCATTGGAATGATGGCAGGGGCGTATATTTGGGGTTCTGCAGCAGATGCATTGGGTCGAAAACGAGTATTAATTGTAATATCGTTCATGAATGCAATATGTATAGTTGCTTCGAGTTTCAGTCAATCATACGAAGTGTTTATGCTATTTAGATTTTTAAACGGAGCTGCGTAAGTAAACTTTACACCACAAATTTCTTACTAATGATTACTCTACTTTACAGTTTAGGTGGAAGCGGTCCTGTTATTTGGTCTTATTTTGCTGAATTTCAGCCGAAATCAAAAAGGGGATCCATGCTCTCCTTTATGGCAGCCTTCTGGACTTTAGGCAACTTATTCGTAGCCGGTCTAGCTTGGCTGGTGATTCCAATGAGAATCGGTCTCTACACGCGTTATTTTGTCTACAACTCATGGAGAATTTTCCTACTTATTTGTTCTTTGCCTTCATTTGTGGTAGCCGTCCTGCTTTTCTTTCTACCAGAGAGTCCCAAATTCTTGCTATCACGGGGCAGAACCGAGGAAGCAATGGCAATATTTCAAAATATTTACCGAATTAATACGGGCAACGATAAAGAGCTTTATCCGATTAAACATTTACAACTGGATGATATACAAATCCAAATCTTAGAAGACAAAGCCGCCATAAAAGGAAAGTTTAAAAACATGATGACGGATATTGTGCGTAACAGCAAACAGCTGTTTATGAAGCCTATCATAAAATTCACACTTATTTCCATTACTATTAACTTTACGTTCCACATTGGTTATTACGGCTTATTGATGTGGTTCCCGGAACTGTTTAACAGATTTGATGAATTCTCCCGTGAGAGACCGGGAGAAAGTGCATCTGTGTGTGACGTAACTGATTTTGTCGTTGGCCAAGGAAGTCAACAGGATGGTGGTATATGCAGTGACAAAATCGAAAGTGGCGTTTTCTTGGATTCGCTTATTACTGTGGCTTCTGCAATACCTGGCAATGTGTTGGCAGTTCTAGGTATAGACAGACTTGGAAGGAAATTCTTCTTAGGTAAGGAATTCAAATTAATTTATATTTTCATTGAAGTTAGTACAATATAAGGGAATGCGGAAAAAATACTTTGTTAAACTGAATATAATAGTACTTCTCTGGTTAATAATTGTAGTCGTAAAAATTTTTGAAAACGCAAACCCAAAGACGAATATATTAAAAATAATAAATGAAGAAAAGAAGATTATACTACTTCCTTTATTTATTTATCTTTTGTTTTAATATATCTTCGCGAAAATGAATCTTTTCATGCAAAAGTTCTAATATATTCTACCTAGAGTCTCTATAAAGACTTTCTTTCTGTTTTGTGAATCATCTCTAAAATTTAATAAGCACCTAATTAAATACAAGATAATTTTAGGCCTGGTCTTTTCATCTCCAATTAACTTTATCTGGCGATTAATTTCCATAGTAACGATTGAGATCACAATTGTTACTATGGGAATAAAACGTCAGATAAAGTTAATTGGAAATGAAAAGACCTGGCCTTAGTAATCAATAGTTTAGGTAGCGACATTCTGCGGCCAACATTGACCTAACATTGTATGAGAATTGACAAGTAGCAGCCGGCTTGCTGTCCAATACGAGGCATCTCACACGAAGTGACCAAATTTGCTGTCAAAGCATATTTCAAAGCTTGTTGCAAGTCGGTTTTGATTGCAATGGATTCCTCGAGCTATTCTTCTGCTGAAGAGGCCCAAAATAGGACCGAAACAGCTGTCCAGAGAATGCTCGAGGCGTCTAATGTATTTAATTTATTTCGGAATTGACTCATTTTACATATAAAATAACTCGGACAAATTTTGACTATAATTTAATTTAAAAACAAAATTGTACTAATATACAGGATGTTTCTTTATAGAAAAACATAATTTTATTTGTTATTTTTGCAATGCCCAACTATTTTCGTAAACATCTAGAGAAAGTTCGAATTAGGACCGTTTCCATACTAGGAGTTTAAATTTAAAGTTAATTTTGAATAAAAAATATCTTTGTCTTCGTATTCTTAAAGTAACTTTATATTAGTCTCCTTTAGTCATAGTATGAAAACAGCCCTTAGTCTCTATAAATTACAATATGAAAAATAAAAAAATAAGAAAACTTTATATATTTGTAATTTATATTACGTTTGAAAGAAACCTATTATTATTCTAGGAACTAGGAAACTTATTGCTTCAGTTACCACCTCGAAGTCTTCTAATTTTCATTACCTCTTCAACTTCGTGGTTCGATTTTCTTTTAACCAACTTCTTTCAGGAATAACACATTTTGTTTTTATTTATTACATCCACCAGCTTAACTTATAATTCGTTTGGTCTAAAATTTATTTAATTTTATATATTTAACGCCCGGTTTATCCACAAGTTAACTCTGAATCTGTTTTATAAACGCAAGTTAACTTTAATCCCCAGTTTATTGCAATACTATGGGGATAAACCGATAGTTACATTTAACTTATGATTACAAAACTGAGCCTTTAACACTTAGTTTATGACCATAAGAACAACTATTATCTTAATTGTAACTATGGAAATAAACTGGAGGTTAAAGTTGACATGGACTGAAAAACCGGATTGAGGCCCGAAATAATAAACGCAAGTTATATTTAACTCTCCAGTATATTGCCATAACAATAATTGTGTAGCCAATTGTTACCAAGGAAATAAACCGCTGGTTAAAGTTATAAACTGGACCTAAGGTTGGGTTGCATAAAATATTTAAGCCAGGATTATATTTAAGCCTATGTTAAAATGTGACACATAATATGCTGTACGTCATGAGATGTGCCACATTATAACTTAGACTTAAATTTAATCCTGTCTTACTGTCTTATTATTATTGGCAATTGATTATAGAGTTTAATACATATGCTGTTTGGTCCGTTTCTCGATTTGCCTAATCGGAAAAACGTATGAGGACGTATATTTTTGTCATGCCTCGTATTGTAGGAGCGTCCATGAAATACAAGAGTATTGGGATGACAATGAGCAAACAAAAGTCATTGCAAAATAAAAAAATACATAGATGGAGAAGTCAATATCTGAAATTCACGAAATTGATGTCTGCATTTGTCTCTCAAACGCAAATTTCCTATTATTCTAATAGCCTTTCTTTGAAGAACAAATTCAGCTCGTTCAAGACAATCTCCCCAGATCAATATAGCATTATGACATTAGGGAATGAAAAGTGTTATATTAGTGTTATTAGTGTTTGCCTAATGTTGGCTAAGTTTCAAAGTAGGAAAATGTTACTACAGTTCATTTTTTTATTATATGCCGATCGATCGATCTATAAGGAACTTTTATGCAGTTATCTCTTTCTAACTTTCGTAAAACACTCTTGCGGTTTTTGTCATGTCATGTCATTTCGTCGTATATTTTCTTAACTCAGATTTATACGATCGGCATATAGTAAAAATATGACCTGTACATACTTTACCAGATAATTCATGAATATGTGAATTCCAATATAACTTCTAATCCAGATGAACACCCAAGAACTTCACCGAATTTGGACAAGACTCAATTTAAAAAGAAAATAATTTCGTTTTAGTCTTCGCAACATTTAGGTAAAGTTTATTACAATCAAACCAAACAGCTGCTGTAGACAGCACCTCAGTTGAATCCTATTCAAATTGTACAATATCAGAATTATTGATATTTAAGGTAGTATCATCAGCAAAAAATAAACAGTCTATGTTCGGTAGGCAGTTGGAAAAATCATTGAAATAAATCAGAAAAAGCAGAGGTCCCAAAACGGAGCCTGGGTGGGACACCAATAGATATTGTTGCTTCGTCAGATAAACTTTCATTTAAGTAGACTTGTTGTTTTCTATCAGATAAATATGATTTAAATAAATTAATACTATAAGGGCCAGTTTCATAATGAATCTTAAAGGAGATTTTAAAATTAAAGTCACATTCTGATGTGTAAACAAATGTGTTTTCATATTTGTCTTGACACCTGAAAGTGACTTTATTAAAGTCTCCTTTAAATTCTAGTATGAAACCCGCCCTTAGTATCTAAATTTTAACGTTTGAGTTTATCAAATAAAATTGAATGAGAAACGCAATCAAACACCTTACTTAGGTCTCAGAAAATGAACAATGAGTTCCCACCTTTTTCTAAGCAGTGAATAGTGTCAGAATCAAGAATCAGAACTGAAATCTGTTCTGTTGTCCTTCGATTGGGACACAAATTCTTCTACGTTCCTCATTAAAGAATAAAAAGGGTTTGACTTTTAAAGCGAGACACTACGTGATAACCGGAGATGTGCATAACTTAATTTTGTCAATATGATAACGGATGAAGGGTGATAGCTAATGAAAATTTATGAGTGTAGTCTTTTTATCTTCGTGTCGGATAATGGACGTGTGTTACTGAAATTTTGGTTGCCTTTACATATCTTAGGCACTTCCTTTCAGTTGTGTTTACTGCTCCTGCAAAATATAAGCAAAATAATGAATAAAAGCGAATTCAAAATTAAAATTACAAATAATATCAAATTTTGAAAAGAGATTTCTTTTTCTAACTTACCTAACTATACTCACTCGCAAATAAATAAAAATAAATAAACCCAAAATAACTAATTAAATTATTTTTTGTTCTTGTTATTTGAAAACAAACTTTGAATGAGTACATCAACTCAAATTAATATTATCACAAACATTAATTATTTAGGATGTTGTCTTAAAAACTTAATGATATAAGTACATTAGTGAAACCGAAATGATACAACGGACCATGCGACATGAGAATTAAACTAATAACCTTAATGTGACATTTCCTTCTGATGAGTAAAGCGCAGAGTCAGATACCGTGCTTCTAAATAGTAGAGAGAAGACGCTAATTAAACTCGTAGGAAATTGTCACTCATCAAATCTAAAGGAGGTTAGATTTAAAACAGTGATTAACAAAGTTTTACATTGTAAGAGTACGTTTCTCTGTTACATTTTATAATTTTTTTTTACTTTGTAAACACATGATGTGTTAGCAATTATTTTTCTCATTGACATATTATATGTTAACATTTTGTAAAATTGAGCTGTGAAAAATAATGTTTGTAAGAAAAATCACAACGTCTAAATTGAGCTTTAGTGACAAATATAATACATTATTTTAAAACGATCCATTGTAACTAATAAAGGATATTTTGGTGAAATATCATTGGGACAAGAAAATGAAATAAAATGTTGATCCTTATTTTCAGCTAACGAGGACCAAAGACAGTTCCGCGTTTATTTTTGTTAAATAAAATATAAATATAAGAAAGAAAGGAAAGAATCGCACAGTGAATACTTGAGTACTGAACTTCCCTTTTTCTTTTTCAGTTTTCAGCACACTTACATCCGGTATTTGCGCAGCTTCTATGTATTTTGTGTACAGCAAATTCTACAACTTAATGGTCTCAGCTGTATTCAGTGGCGTAATCTCTTGTGGTAATGCCGCATTAGACTGCCTTATAACTGAAATATTTCCGACCAATCTAAGGTGAGTCAATTTAATGCATGTGCACGATAAATTATGTCACATTTTATCTTCTCGTAAAGATGATGCACATATTTATGTACTTATATTCAACTTAAAAAATTATGTGTGTTTTACTAATATTTATGAACTTAGCCTTCAATAATTTGTTAAATTTTTTACAATGCAAAGCAGTTACATTGGAGTGAATCTACAAAACTACACAGAAAAAAATACCAGTTTTTCTGTACCATTTTCCTTGATTTCATTTTACTAAATAGATTGAAAACGTGATGTTACTCAAGTTGTTTTTTGTACATATAGATTTGCTGTTGCAAATAGCAATTTCTTTGAATTTTTCCCGTTCCCTGTATTCTTTTGCAAGATTGGTTGGTTCTAGTTGTTAACCAACACGCGTTCTAAAATTCCTCTAATCAAGTGGACCAACACACGAAAAATGTTTGTCCAAGCATAAATTCCATGCATATTAAGGACAGAATATATTCAGCAAGTGAGCAATAAACTTCCTCTTGCCAATGCGTTAGTGAATAATTTAAGCATCACAGCGACAAGCTGAGTAGCTACTGATTCCCTGTCGTAGATACACAAAATTTTGTTTCCACAAACCAGTTGATTAGTTCCAAATTAAAGCTGAAAAGGTTTAAAAATTACAAATTGTGACTCTCGTCTCCCTCAATACGTTTCCCATTCAAAGCACCACATTTGCTCCACCTAACTATCACTCTGGAAACACGTGTTGGAACTTCCTGTTGGAGATTCTTTTTAATATCGCCTCTAAATCTTTTACTGGATTGATTTTGCTCTCAAAACGACGACCTTTTGGCTGAGGGGAAACTTTGGACAGGGTTCTAGGTCAGGGCTGTAAGGACTACTGTGTAGGATTTTTAAAGTCCAGAACTCAGTGGCTATGAGAACGACATGTCATTTAGCGTATCATGACGAAAATTTCATTTGTCAGTAAGTTATTTTCTTTTTCTCGGAATGTGCTTTTCAATAACTATTCTAGAAACTCCCTTTAGTATGCTGCGGCAACAGTAATTCCTCTCGGTCCATCACATTTTCATAGTCGAAAGACTCTGAACGAGTTAAACCAGCTGGTCAAACAACAGTCTTTAAGTTCTTGATATGTTATGCTTATTTCAATTGGCATTATATTCTGGGACAATTTACTGTACCCACACTTAATTTATTTTGGTGATTTTTGTGTCCATCTCTTATAGAGTGTTTATAGAAAACGAGTTCGTATAATCTTAATTAATTCGACAGTTGCTGTAAATCTGGAACTTTTTCTTGGGGTTCACCCGTACATGGTTGCACACTGTAAATCCACTGATTTATATCTAGAACAAAATTCTGCTGTAGATATCTTGTGTTCTTATACTTTTAGCAGAAGTGCTTGGTTATATTTTAGCAGAAGTGTTTATTATACCAAAAGATACAAAATGCTTCAGCGTAATAAGAATTACTTTAATGTTCTACCGAAGAATAACAAGTTATTAACATTACATTTTGTAAAACAACTGATCAACTTATTTATGTACGTTGATATGACCACGCGTTGATATGACGACAACGTTCATGCTTGAGTCGCCGTGTGAGTCGCCTGCAGGCTTTCAGTTGGTGAATTTTAACACTTCCCCGCGACGAAAGCAATGCTACGTGATTCTGATCGATCCTAGAAGTTCAGTACAATTTTTATGCTTGTGCTTCGTCAGGGCTTTAGTCAAAACATCAGCTGGCATTCTATCCGAGCTCAAATGATGAAGGCTGATAACACCTGCGTCGATGACCTCACGCACGAAGTGGTGACGAATATCTATACATATGTTTCGTCCGAGCATGGAATACTGGATTGGACGCAAGCTTTTGGGCTCCGAAGCAATCGTTGAACAACCTGACGACATCTATGTCGATCTCAAGTTCCTGCAGAAGACGTCGAAGGTGTACAGCTTCCTTGGAGGCTTCACAGAGAGCCATATAATCGGCCTCAGTTGATGATAAAGCCACGGTTCTCTGTTTTCTTGAATTCCACGAAATACACCCTCCATTCATTATAAATGCGTATCCCGTGAAAGATCTTCGATCGTGGATGGATCCGGGACGGAAACTGCAAAACCCTCGAAGTAGCTCTTGCCATATTTGAAGGTGATACCAAGGTCCACTGTTCTCACTGCTCGCTTTGCTGCAATCCAATGTGTTTTGTCGAAACAGTCGTTGAATTGGCTGAGTAGGCTTGCGGTATACGCCATATCCGAACGAGTTGCCACTGAAAGGTAAAGTAACGCTCCTAATAAGCAGCTCACCATAGCGTGGTTTCGGATCATCCGCTTCTGTCCAGAATTCCGCAATCTCTAGCCTTGTGACCTAACTTGTGACACTTATGTCCGTATTCATAGTGCTTCCTTGAGGCTACCTTTAATAAGGGACCACTTAGAATGGGATTGTAGTAAGGCAGTTGCATTATAACAATACCCATTCTAAGAGGTTCCTCATTGAAGGAAGCCTCAAGGAAGTTCTATGAATACGGGCATTTTAATTTAATTTTGTTTGAAATGTCATTCTTTTCAATCGTGTCCTTCTTTGGCTTTCTCCTTTTGAATGTCGATTTACCGGCCACCATAGCAACTTGCTTAGATGCCTTGTCTTCGCAGTCTTTTCGCATATCATATTCCTCCAGAATCTTGACACGTAATATCTCGGGTGTTGGAAGATCATCTCGTGATGAGATTGCACAACGAAAACCCTCAAAGCTCTCCGGAAGACTTCGTAGAAGCATGACACTGAGTAATTCACTATTTATTTCAGCTACCCATGTCATTTAATTTAGCGTCCAACATCTTGTGAGAAATCAGTCGATTTAACAAAGCAGCTTTTCGTTCTGGTCCTTTCGACTCGTAGGTCTCCTCCAGTTTCGTCCAAATTTCCCGTGCAGTGTTGCAGCCTTTTACTAGCTTGACCACGGATAGACTCATAGCTAGGACGATATCAGATTGTGCTTTCAAGTCTCTCTCGACCCACTCAGCAATTTCTTGTGCATTATTGTCGGTATCCTCAGGCTTCACTCGTAGGCCGCTGACGTATTTCCAGGCGTCATTTTTGATCAGAATGGCTCGTACGTGGATTTTCTAGGTGTCGAAATTCTCTTTATTTAATTGTTCAATACGTGCAACGCTGCTCGTACTCATTCATATCACACACTGTCGAATCTGTCCAAAAGCTGAGACTAACCTTGAGTATTTTTAAAATATTCAATTGCGCAACGAATTTATTCTGGGCCCATAACCTTTTAGCAGAAGTGCTTGGTTATATTATACCAAAAGACACAAAATGCTTCAGCGTAATAAGAATTCCTTTAATGTTCTACCGAAGAATAACAAGTTATTAACATTATATTTTGTAAAACAACTGATCAACTTATTTATGTACGTTGATATGACGATAATGTTCATGCTTGAGTCGCTGTGTGAGTCGCCTGCAGGCTTTCAGATGGCGAATTTTAATACATACAAACCTACCCACAATAATAGTTCATTTGGACCTTTTCCTAATTAACTACAACTCTGTATAAAGTCTCTAGGATCAAAACTGGATATGTCACAATGACACCATTTTGAGAAAAACGGAGAAAACTGTGAAGGGTTTCACGTCTTAAACCTAAAATTCGATTAGTGATGGCTTGAAATTTAGGTTGTTGATAGCTTTATAGTACATTTTGATTAAGGCCCAAGGCGCAACATGTAACTCAATTTCGATCAAAATGTGATATGTACGGTTTTGATTCTATAGGCGAAGCATATCTAATCAAATCTAACCATCATTAACAGAATTTAATTTTGCACAGAGTTGGAACGTTCTTGTTTCAAAAAAAAAAAATCTAAAGTTCACAATTTTTTGCAGAGCCACTGGGGTAGCTATTTCCATGGTAGCAGCTCGTCTTGGTGGTATTATTGGTAACATAGTAATAGCAACCTTACTGGATATGTACTGCCCAGCACCAACGTTCATAATCGCTGTCTTGCTGATCGGCGGCGGCTTGTTATGCCTCTTTCTACCAAACACAACTCGCACACCGCTTTCATAAACGCAGATAATGTTGTTCCCTGCTTAATTCTATTACTTTTTATATGGTATTTTTAAGGAAAGTCCTATTTGATTGCGGTAGTTGCATTTTGTAGTACGTAGTAGTATTTAGTGTATTTAGCCTTGTATTTAGAGACCTGTATTTAGAGAGAAGATAATTACATAAATTAAAAATAACAAAAGATGATTTTATTTGTTTTGTTTCAGAAGTTTCTCAAAAAATTCAGAATGAAGTTACGATTAAAAAAGTAGATATAGACGAATTATTCTTAAATATATCAAAGAAAAAGTTATGTAAAAGAAACTTCTATGTTTATGTTAAAGTAACTTTTCCACAAACCGAACTTAATAGCCTTTCTAGCTGCTGTTGGAAATAAAATTTTCGCTTATCCTCTTTACGATATAATTTTTCAAATCAACTCATGTATTCCTGATAAGTTTAGCACTACTGAGCAGGTATAGTAATGTGCACTTAAAATGCACCGCCTGCACGCAAACCTCACCCTTCAAACCTGGGACAAGGCTCACAGAATTGTCAAGTTGTAGCACTTCAGCTGTGCACGGCTGTACGTTCTACTGTTCTTGCTTTCTGGATATAAAATCACTGTAATCACCAAACTATTAATAGTTCTTGAATATTTAAATAGAACTAATTCTGGTATTCTAAATTTTTCCCAAATAGTTCTAAATCTCTGTGGAAACTTTCTAGAAAATCTCGTCTGTAAATACTTCTAACAATTTTAACGTTTTCTCTTTCTCTTTACATCAACATCTCTTGAACCACGTATATTTGATATCTAACATAAACCGTCCGCAATGGTTTCAAATGGAATTCTCGATGAAAAGCTATGTATCCCTTAGTTCAATCTGTAACAAAAAAGAAAAAAGTGTATAAATAAAAATACAATTTGTAGCACGGCAAAGGATAATTTCCTCTAGTAGTAATTTTTTTTTGGATAATTGAAATAAAATATCAGAGAATTTTATGTTCAGTATTTAAACACATTAATTGGAATACAGAGGTAGTAGCTGTAGCTGTACTTGAAGAATAAACAAACATAATTAAGTACTTGGCTTTTATTTCCGTCGAAAAACACTTTTCAAGCAAATGAAACGAATGCGCCATAATAGTTAAAACTGTGTCTGTACATATTGCAAAAGTAATCATCAAGTTTAAGGACTGCGCAGAAAAAGCTCGGATCACCTTCCTCTACTAATGAGTGTATAGATATAAAATTGAATTCAATGTAAGCCTTAGTATAAATCGAATTCTCATTAAAATCTTGCATAATATGTGCAAAAACACTCATCCTGTTAGCTTCATTCCAACAACCAACTATTTCAGAACCATTACCATCGAAATTATGATCAATATTCACAAGTTCCATTAAGTATATAACTTTGTTCGGTGTACTATTCTGATGCTTCTGAACTAGTTAGATATTGCTATGGGAATAAACTTATTAGTCTTACTTCCAAAGTCTGGAAGAAGTGAAGGACAAATCATTCCATTTTGAAAATCAAAACTTTTTCTCTCGCATCATACTTTTTTAAATTCTTATTTTAAGTTTCACTTATGCTGTGGTTTTAAATGATCGTTAATGTGTTTTCAAGTTATTTGTTAACCTGGATTATATCAGTCATCAGTCATTTTAGGAAGGATCCGAGAAACGATAGAAACTAAAAACAATTTAACAGTTTAAAAACAACCAATTCAAAGAAAACAATACCAAATGTTTTTCTAAGCACACATGGAAACAAAATAAATAGGTTACTATTAAAGTGCGTTCAAAAGCTCCCACGTTGGAGGTGGCCATAATTTGAGATTAGCAAGAAAACATGGCATGTCTTTACTGTTTACTTACACAGGTTTGAACAAAAGTTAACAGCAAAGTAAATTGAGGTTAACTGCTGTTTAACGATAGGAGTATAAGTGGACATCTTTTCGTAAAATTAAGGTTGACTTGTTGCGCTAAAAGACGGGGCTCATTTTGCATTACCTCAGAGTCTGAAAAATGACAGCTTTTAGTAGATAAACTAATAACTTATACGGAAAGAGAATTAGCTTTACAACAAAACGAATTTATCATTAAAACGTCAAAAGTAGTGAAATCAGTTGCAACTAGTTGCGAATAGAGTACCGACATACGTTTATCAAACCAACGCTAACACCAAACGCATGCTATTACCAATACCAATAGCGATTTTACGAGAGATCGCCGTAAAATGTTACCTACTTAAAAAAGTTTATAGTCTTTTAAATTAATAAGTAATAAATAGTACGTATATTTTATTAGCAAGTCCATAATTCCCTAAATTATTTTGGGTTTATGCCATAAGTTAACAGGTTTGTCTTCGATACTTCATTATTCGTGTTGCCAATTCAATCAGGAACTGAACGATCCTAAAGCTGAGTACACACTGAAGGAACATACAGGAACTGTTTGTTCATAGTTGTTGCTAAATGTTTCAAAAGTTTTCAAGTTTCGTCAACTTATGGAAACATTTTGTTCACACTAAAAGTAGCAAAATAGAGAAACATTTGAATTTTGTTTCTGTTCCATTGTTGTAAATCGTTGCACGTAAAGATACACACACACACACAAGAAACAAGTTAATGTTGTTGTTCTCGTTACTGCAGCTTATATTTTTATTAGCTGTAAAAGTATCATCTACTGCGATATCTACAGATATTTTTTTCCATGAATCTTCTTTTGCATCTCTACACTTATATTTACTATCCGAAGGGATCCATAGACATTCACAACTTCTGTACACTTCAATTATAATGATCACTATCCTATTTTATTTTACTAGACATTTTAAAACAAAGCACAATGTAGTGTTGATTGCTACAAGCTATTAGCGAAACTGGTGACAAGATGTACACACTGGAGGAATTTTCTTTTTTGATCCTGCATGTTGCTGCTTGTTTCCCATTTTCCTTTGATATTTACCGCTCCGAATAGAAACACGCAACAAACAGTAACTTTTGTTACTGGAAACAGAAACATGAAAGAACTTAAAGAAACTTTGGGAAACCGGTAACTTTTTCAAGAAACTGGAACAGCAACTAAAAGTTCCCGATTCCTCCTCCAGTGTGTACTTAGCTTTAAGCTACATGCACACCAAAGCAACATAGAGCAACTTTTATGTCGGTGTGTTGCCGTTGGTTCCAAAGTAAAGACTGGAAGCAACATTTAAATAAACATTTTGTCTTCATCGAGGCAACCAAAAAATAACCGGCCCCAGACTTTTTAAAACTACCATACTTTTTGTTTTCTTTAAAGAACCATGTAATCAAATTTTTCATTTTTCTTTTTACTTCCGTTTCATCTGTTCCAGAAATCTCGCTTAATTTTGTCCATGAATCTTGCTTCGTATTTCTGCATTTGTATTTTTGTTTTTTTGGATTTCACAGACACTTGAAACTTCGGTACGACTCAATTAACAGAGTTAATTTATTCTACTTAAACTCAGGCACATTTTATATAAATTGAAATAGAGCACTTGCTCACTTCATGTAAAACCCCACTGGAGGCCCATATGTTTATTTTTAGCAGAGAAAAGCCATAATTTTAAATTCACAACATAATGTCAACGTAATCCCTTCATAGCCCTTCATAATGAACTTGATCTTTCGCTTTCAAAAGTAGAATTCTGGCGTGAACAGTTTTTTATTAACAAAAGTAATTATAAATTTTTTATTCACTAGAATTAGTCGGAAGTAAAAAGTAATCATCTGTTACTGCCTAAAATAGACTTATAAATCAGTATTACAAATTTGTAATTTCTTATTCATGATGTAATTTGTATGCAGGTAATCTTATTCAATAAAGTTATATAAAATAAAATTGAAAACTCAACACTTTACTAAAGAACTTGAATATTTGTAATTATTTCTGCTCCAATGGAGCACGATTCATATTAATTTTTTCTCTTAATTTTCGCCATGTACATTTCAATTTTAAAAATGTTATTGGTCAGTTTTTAGACATAATTGAAAATGAAACATCTCCGCAATCTATAATCCCAATAACTAAACGTGTTCGAATGATTTAAAGAAAGAAACTGTGACGATCTAGATTGGACCAGGTGATTCGAAGGAATTATAACATTTAATATGTTAATGAAGATCATATTTGTTATTATTGATGATAGTATCTGAAGAACATGTACGTGTATTCCCACTCATCGAGCAAAGAAGTGTTCGGGGAGTAATGTATAGCTTGTTTGGGCATAAGTTATACTGCACCGAGCGCCTGGTTGTGTTGTCTACGGAATTTACACCTGACAATAGTTGATTCCCCGCTGAACGCCCACCTGGTAATGAAATAATCTGCCACTCCTTGCACAGATAGAGTTGTAATGGCCCTAAATACCAGACAATGCTCTTCTACTGGCCACGCCATATTTAGATCGTAATTAATGATGGACTTGTTAGGAGTCAGTAACTGGTGTGGCACACTAATTAAGAAGATAGTTGTACCACCAACACAACTTCAAGATAGCGAAAAGTAACTGTCGCACCTTCTCTGGTTAAGTTATGACGTCTTAATGAAGCTTTGATAAAAACGAACATAGAATCAGTTATCAAAAGTATTCCTGTTCCAGGACTGCTTCTGATTAATTTTTTTTTTTATCAAAAATAACTATGCATTTCTTTTCTATTAGCAATCCTGTTATAATTACACAATCACTTTGTGTTCATAATTACAAAGTTTCCAACGCCTGCAATTAGTTAAATCCCAGGCCTTAACGCAAAACATTAAGCCCTCATAATTGTTCTAATAAACAGTGCAAGTCACGCCATGATAAAGAAATAATAAATTATCTCAGTAGGGGTGTTCTCATATCTCACGAGTTTGAATAACTTAACGGGGTCATTTACAAGTTAGATTAGATGCTATTTAAAATTTAGTGCGGCACAGTCGAGCAGACCTTAATTGATAATAATTACGAAAGTTTAGCTCGCAATAATAAGTGTTCAATGCCATTTATACAATGAATTATTTAAATCGTCCTAAATTACTAAAGGCTCGTCTCGGACTTCGGCAATCGCGATACAAAAGGAGCAGTAATCAAAGCCCAGGTTAATTTTAGATGCTGCAACATAAAATGGCAATTAATTTCGACAATGTGACTGTTTCTTAAGACACAATTAATCATTATAATTTAACAAAGATGAATCGTTACTTTATTCAAGTAATTGTAGCAAGTATTAGAGCATAAAGAAATGAAAATGAAAAACTCTGAAGTGGCATTTATAAAAAAAAACGACAAATAATAAATACGACCAAAAATATATTTCCAAAAATAATTAACTTTTATGTCAAAAATAGCTTTCCTTCCAAATTCAGGAGCTAGATAAGTCAGAATGTGCTGTAAAGAAAACCCATCGAATCAATGTCAAATGGCAAAACCAATGGGAGTCGATTCAAAAACCATCCGAAAGGCCATCTATGGTGATTTGGGGAACAGGAAGATCAAAAAGGGGAAAATTCTTGTGTTGAAACCATTACATCTGGCAAATCGCAAGGCAAATGCAAGAAAGGTGTACGAAAAGCGTCTTGCGGTTCAGAAGTCAATCTTGATGAAGCCTGGTTCAGAGTGAACTACTGCATTGAAAAAAGAAGTTGGTTAAACCATGCCTGAAACTTGGATTTGCGAAACAAAAGAGATTCGGCTCCCAACTTATGGCGGTCGGATTTATTTCGGGTAGAGGACCCGTAGGACTTATCCGAGTGCCAGTGAAAGTTAAAATTAATGCAAAACAATATATTGAAGAAATGTTGAAGCCTTTAGCGAGAGCATTCCATAACTTTATCCTATGGAGGAGGAAAACGTATTCACTCATCATGATGCGACAAAGACTCACACTCCAAGATTGGCCTGGGAATACGCTGTAGAGGTCAAAGAAAGTTGTGGTCCAGAGCTTATTAGTAATAGTGAGATTCCCATCAAGTTCCCTGAAATAGAGTATGTTCCAACGTGGCACTACAACATTCGATGGCCTTTGAAAAATTTTATGGAAAAGTGGAACTGTCTTTCCCCTGAAATACAGTGAAAGATTTCAGAATTGGAAGCGGTGCTGCAAGGAACTAGTTAAGCGTCAGGACCTTTTAATAGAAAAAAAAATCACTTATAAATTTTCTTAAGTACTCGTCCTCCGTATTTTGATAATTTTTCTAAATTTACGAAACATATAAATTTGTTTCTTTCTATGATGATGGAAAAATGCACGTTTCGAAAGTCGTACAGATTAAATTTGTATAAATGTGTGATTGTTTTGCGTTACACCTACGAAAGATTACTTAAGAAAAAAGTGAAACCCATTGCTTGAGAAGTCGTAGTTGAAGAGACACGTAACAAACACTTTTATTGTGTTTGTGGGTTTTTACGCGATACAATAAAGGATATAATTTGTTTGTTAATGACTTTTATTCAGTAAAAGTAACATTTATTTTCGCTGAATTGAGGCAAGAGATCTTTTAAGTGCATCAGGTTCTGAACTGGTTTAAGTTACAGCCGTACTTAAAGTGATAATGTAATCTAATTAAAAAACCCATTTGACAGCGTGGCTAATTGCCATCGCTTGTATTGGGATGTAATACCGTGTTTTAGTGGAGTTATCTATCTTCAGAAGTGTAGATGGTCCTGTTCTGTCGAATACCTTGAGCTACATCGCACTGCACTCGTCCGTCGTGTTTTCAGCTTTTGCTTATTTTATATTTTGTGTAAATTATGGTCATTTCGGCTAATATATTTCGTGTTCAGTATTTTAACATGCGCTCTCGACTTAAAAGGTGTGCCAATATTCATTCATTTTATAAGGTAACTAATTTTTGTTATCGCGTTTACTAAAATTAAGAGGTACGAGATTATTTTAACGAGCAGTTTATTCAAATTCTCGCTAAAAATGTGGCAATTTATATTCGATTTTCAATGTAAACTAAAGCAATTTTTAGAATAAATAATTACAATATAAAAATTCGAGCTTTATAAAGTATTCGTGTTATCAAAAATAAATAATAAGAATTACAAGGAATAATTAAAATGCTACATAAATAATAGAATCTATTACATTTTAGGATGTAACATGTTTCGTTCTCGTGTTACATGCAACATATAAATCTTTTAATTTAAAATATATTCACTTAGATCAGCATAGTTATTTTATTTTCGAATATCTAGCGGTTTCTATAGTACACAAAATGAATAACTAAAATTCCAGAATCAGCAAGAATCTGTATAGGGTCAATATATAACAAACCCCGGCTCTGAAACAATAATATAAATAATGGAACTCAACACAACAATGTGCATAATAAAACATCGATACACAATTCAGATCAATACTGTGTTTCTTTATCAGATCACCGTCCTCAAATAAAATAAATTTGCAGAAATAATTGCACAGTTAATTTTTCAGTTATTTTAAATGCGCACCGACCCGCTTGCTCTCGGAATAATCGCTTGGTCAAGTGTAAGTTAAGCTACCATACCAGTAACGCACTTAATGAAATTTATGTTCCAGATTTCACACAAAACGAAGAGTTTGGAGTAGGCTAATTTATTTATCACCTCGTCTGAACAATAGAGAATATCAGTTAACACCATTTGAACACTTCGTGCATTGTCATGCGAACTCGTAAAAATATTATTTACATACCATTATAATTTAATGTAATTCACGTAAATTAACAAACCCTAAGGCCCCCGACACTAAGTACGAGGTGGGTCGAGGGAAGGATACATAAATCGCTAGGACTTACTCCTTTTGACAGGGGTTAGAAATTTATTTAGAAAATATACGTTCGTATTTCCTTTGTAGGTACACCGTGTATTTACCACAACATTCATTATGTCATAACTATTAGCTAAAACTCACGTAGAATAGCAAGCCTGACAATAATGCATACAAAATGCTTTAGAAAACATATACATAATTAAGATCGTCATCAATACTTGAAAATAATAAAATAATAACGAGTATAAATAAACTACCTGCCAATAAGGGGTCAAATTACAAGGTTAAAATTTTCATAGTTTATTTCTCTTAGATAAAAAAGTAATTGATTTCACTTTGGAAAGAAAATAACAGAAATTAAGGGAAAAAATTTAATAATGTGTCACGACACCACGGTTAACAATATATTCCCTAACTCGCCGAGGCATGCTCCGAATAAGATGATCGATGTCTTCTTGAGGTACGTCATCCCAAGCTTGTTGTAGGAGACGATTCAGCTCCAAACTGTTTGCTTGTTGACGAATACGTCTTAAACGTCGACCCATGATATCCTACACATGTTCTATGTTTATGTCTATGATTAAAATCTGAAGAAAGAGTTGGCTAAGGAAGAACTTCTATATCTGCTTGGTGCAGAAAGTTCCTACAAATTTGTGCGATATGGGCTCAGGCATTATCTTGCTAGAAAACTACTCCAATGTGTTCATTTATTAGAGGTAACAGAACGGGTCTTAAGATCTCATCGATATATCAATGCGCATTTAATCTGCCTCTGATGAATACCAAAGGAGATCCGGACCCGATGCCTCTGGAACCCCATACCGTAACACCTCGCACAGCAAACTCCACCTTGAGTAGCTCTCCACGGAACCTTCTCACCATTACTCGACGGTCATATTGCCACAGACAAAATCAGGATTCGTCACTCAACATGACTTGATCCCATTCAATGACCCGCTACTGCCTTTCTTAACTCACCGAAGTCTGGCTGCCTTATGCAATTGTGTTAGTGGAAGGCGTCAACACGGCCGATAAGAGAGAAGACCAAACGATGCAATACGTCGGTAAATAGCTACACCAGCATTCATTCATGCCATTCTTTCCTTTGACAATATTTCCCTTCAAGAAATTGAAAGGAAACAAATCCTGTTCTAACCCACTAACACAAACTAAATCTTGGAAATGGTGGAAGTATAAACTAGTCTACACGAAACTAAGTATTTATCGTGTCGGTCAGGAACGTTGGAACATCCCTAACATGTTTCCCAAAAGAAGTAAGAATGTTGACTAGTCATCTCGTACTTCACTAACACAATTTTTTTCCTTCACGATTCCAGTTTCCGGCTCCTGTATGGTTAGCTAATGGTTCGACTAGAAACCCTTTGTCTTAAATCCCTTATCCAATCCACTCCAGTTACAGCTAAAGGGCGAAGCCTATCTCTTACATCCCGTTGATGGAGACGCCGACGTTCATTAATTCTTCTAGGACACCCACTTTTTGGTCGATGGTATTGGATGCCTTCCTCAGACCATGATGTCCATGCTCGAGGCACCGCAGACAATTCGGCCCCTTTCAAAGTCGGACAGTTGCTGACAATTATAGGCATTGTTAACGATCAACACTTTATGCTTTCGCAGAAAATAAAGACTATATTTACACATCAGTTTAAAAACTTATCTGAAGTGTTTATCATCGACTCTTAAGATGTGGATAGTTATTTGGCAAAAATATTGACCTGGTAACTTGACCCCTTATGGGTGGCGCATCTTTATTGGCACGTAGTGTATATTGAGCAAAAGGTAATTGATATGTAGCTTCTCTAATAAACTATAGAACGATATATCATAACTGTAACAATGTAACAGGATGTAACAATATAATTTGTAATAAATATTTAAATTAGGAAAGTTTCTTCCGTTTTCAGACAAGTTTTGGAAATTTAGGCATCTCTTTTGAGCAATGAAAAATAAAATTCACTTTGAAACTGCATTTTGCAAAAGTAATACCGCCAAAAATAAAACAAACAATTCATGATGATTAAGTCTAAAATTTCAATAGGGTGGTGTATGGTACCAACCCCTAATATTCAAAGCAGAAACTCAATGCAGTTTAGGTCTTATAAAAAAAATATGTCATTTAAAAAATTGTGTATAGTATAAAAAAAACCTGATGTAACAATTTTTTCTTAGATCTGCGTATCTAAACAACGGCATCGGTCCACACAAACACAATCAACGTATTAAACGGCTTTTTTGTCACTGTACCCACGAGAACAAAGGGTAGCGGATTAGGAGGAAAAATACGTATAAAAAAAAACTTTTAATGGTTCCCAATAATCAGGTCACATCTGTCGCATTACGTATGAGTTCGTGTGATGTTTTGTCACACTGTGAGGCATTTAATTACGAGTCCGTATTCATGAGCACGGAAGACGGTCAAGTATGCCCACAGGGTGCTTTATATTGCATTGAATTATGCGATTTTAAGACACACGATGATCGCCAATAAAAGAGGCTTTTCTTTTCATTGCGTTACTTCCTGTAGTTTCATTAAGCCAAAGTGGAAATGAAAGCAACTGAAGCAGCACTTCAAATACGTATTATTTTATTATATTAGTTCAAATTGGAAGTATTATTCCATTAGAAATTCTATTACGAAAATAAATAAAACGAGAAAAAATGTATTGAAGCTTTGCAAATCTTTTAATTACTTTTATTTCTTTGGTATATAGTCTATTTCAAATTAGGCACTCATGATTAGGATCTCACTTGGAGATAGATAATCGATATAATTTAAATTCCTTAAACATTGTGTTGCAGAAAAATATTTAACTGAGAAGAAGAAAAACAAAATTAATTTTAGGGTGGTTTTCAACCCTCTACTTATTAATAATATTATTGATATAATCATTAAGTTTATTTTATCTTATAGACATTTTATTTAAATGAATCGTTAAAATTGCGATTGTACATTTGTAATATTTTAAAAAAACCTTCAACTTCAAAAACCTATTTTACTGTAAGCATCTGTACGATCTTCTATTATACTTTAATAATCAGAAAAGTATTATTTTGTAGATGTTGTAGTTTTGATACAATTTCGTTAATTTTTCGGAACAATAGAATAAATTTCGAATAAATTCTAAACTGATCACTCATAAACTGGTTTTAAGTTTGTAATTTCTTTAGCATTCACCAACGAAATTAACAATAAACGTGCACACGCAAATTTAAATCACTATCACTTATAATTACTAGCGGGGATTATTTTTAATGAAACAGGCAGATGTGCGCGCATTGTGAAATGAGTTTTTGTTTCTTTTGTCCTGATGAAAGCCGAATGTGCCCCACATTTCCACCTACTTGATCACTAATTACTACAGGCTGTATAATGCGCCATTGTTACAACCAGTCTGTTAAAATCGCATAAATTATCTCCCACATAAAAAACACCCCAGCCGCGACTAGCAGACGGGTTGATTAACTGGTCTTGAAATGCTTATTGGGAGTTCAATTGAGATTATATTTCATTTCGATAGCTTACAGCGAAGATGCGAATATCACAGCTATTTGTTAAATGCGAATTCATAAGTTCTGATTTAGTAAAAAGATTTATACTGTAGGCGACTACTTTAAAAATGTCAGTGTAAATTCATAATACCATAATATCAATTCAAACAATTTTGCAAAGTATAAAAATAATATTTATTTTTAAATATACCTACTTTTGTTTATTTGTAATAATATTAAAATTTATCATAAAATTTAAACTCAGGAATAAAGGTAACCAATAAAATATATAAAATTAGCATACTATGAATATTTAAATTATTTATATTAAATGCATGTATTAATAAATTTTTGAAATTTAAAATTCTGTAATTACAAATTTATCAAATGAGGCAGATGAAATGTTTTTTTTTTTCAAATTTATAATCGATGTACTAGCCGTGCACCAATTCATATAATGATAATTATGTACAATGGCGAAGAAGGATCAAAAGAAAAATTTGTTGAAGAGGAACTTTTAGCTGCCATCCTAGAACCTGCTCTCTTTTGCATGAAGTCATCATTTTCCGGGAACTAAGAAGTAGAAATACCCAATTTTTAAGTAAAATATATAAGACACTTTTTATGAAGAAATTAAACATATCATCGCCTTTCTCCTGGAGTTAAAAATTACTAGAAAACGATATTTAATTTTTATTTATTTTCTTTTCGGCGTCATTTTGAACTTTTGGAAATTTGAAATTCTCAAAGAATGATATCCGTCTTCAAAAAAGAGACGTGAAAATTGCACATGTTAACGGAGTTAGCACGTGATTAAATAAATATTTATTCTATACAAAGTTCTCCATACAAAGTCCACGTTGCAGTAATTAACAACAGTATAACAAATTTTGCGAAATGTAATGACCACTGGATACATGTTAATATCTGTAAAAGTTTCCTTTTGTGTACTTTTGTCTAGAGACAGTTCTTTTGTATATAATTTTCAAATTGTTGAAATATTAATATTCAACAATAAAAATTGGGAAATATATACAGGATGATTTTATGATATGCTTCATATTCCAAATAGGTGCAGAACAAATGCTACAAAAAATTATTAATACGAGATTCAACGTGCAGTTTCAATTCAAGAAATATATCAAATGTTCAATTGAAAAGTTCATCAAGTAGCCTTTGAATTTATCGTAACATTGTGAAGCAGATCTTGAATTAGATAACTTTCGATTTAAACAAGTCCCACAGCAACAATAAGAAGTTGTTGTGTTTAGCCCTGAAAACAGCTGGTTTGTAATAACCTCATTAAAAAGGGAACTCAATTCAAGAAATAAACAACATTGGACAATGTTTGACAACTGTCATCTGTTAAACGTCAATCGGTTTATCTTCTTTCAACAAAAAATCGAAACCAACTTTTCAATGAACACGTATTACTTATATATTCTATTTATGATAACAATTATGTACTGGAAATTGAAAGCATAGTTCAAAATGTGATTCTTCGACTCACACACAAGCTTAATACTTACGAATCATTGAGTCAAAGGCATATAAAAAATGAACAACAACGATTCAAGGTCGCGTAGTCTGCCATTCGTCTGTATTTGCTGTTACGTATATTGCTGTCATAACATTATTATTGTTAGTTTGACTAACAGCTCAATTATTCTGTAAAATAATAATTGTACTACAGTGTTTATTTCAACGCTGCTAATAAACTATGTACCTACTTTGTGTGACACGAAAAGTAACAGCCCAAGGAATTTATTTTGTAAAGATCTTTTATTTAACTAAACTCGGAATGTACAAAGTGTTTTCAATTTTGTCAATAAATAACTAAGTAAATACTAGACAAAAAATTGTTAGCATGAATAAAATTTTGATTTCGTGTAGTTCTATAACTGACTGAAGCACAACCTAAGTTCCTAAAACGTTTATTTTTTTTTACACTTTGTTATAAATCATCCTGTACAAAAACAAACCAAACACAAAAATTAAATCCTCCAAGTTTACTCATTTATTTATGAACTTTTAAATTTTAATTAAAATATTTTTCGCTACTCCCCTTCTGTAATAAAGTCAAACTTTCAGTTTTGTTGCCATAGCTGTTTGATCTGATCATCTCATTTCTTCAATTAATACATTAATGTAGCATCAATAAATTTTGAAACATTTGTTTGTACTCTTTGTTGTTGTTGTTTGAAAAAAGAAACTTATTTATAAGACTATTTATAAGATATTTTGGAATTGTGCTACCAAAATCTCAGAAGAGGTCAAAAATTATATGATACGATATATAAAAAATCAATTATTTTCAACGATAATCTGTAATAAAAAGTCAATATTTTACGAATCAGATTTGAGAAAAATATTTTAACGATGTCGTTGCAGCAGTAAACGGTAATCTCCATAATGCGTAACATTGTTTTTAAGGGAGCAGATGCAGCAGCTACCGCAGGAGGGTTAAAAGCTGTGAAATAATGAGTCCAGATTAATACTTTACCGTCCCAATGAGCACATTTGCATATGAATTGACAATTAGTGCACCCGCTGTATTAACTAACTCAGCTATCTCGTATGAATACGCGAACGGCGAAGGGTTGTGCTTCTCAGTCATTAACCAGTGGTTATTATATTGTGAAATAAAATTAGTTTTACTGCTCCATAAACGTGCATGAAATGCATAAAATTTAAATAATCACCTTCAGCCCATAAACGACCTCGCTGAAACTAACTTTATTCGAACTGAATGACAATTATTTTCAATTCTTCACAATTGGCAATCATGAATATTGCAATAAGATTATTGAATCCTAGCATTTGTCGAAAGAAAACGGTTTTCTTTCATTTTTGGTTTTGGTTTATCCTCTTGGTAAAGCATATGGAAAAGCTAAGCATTAGGTGACCAATCGATAAATTTTGCTAATGAAGAATAGAAGATGTTCTGATTTTTTTAATCGTCTCAAATAACCAGAACTGAAATATAATTATTCAGTAAGGTAGATTGATCACGTGCTCGCGTAATTAAGAACTGGGTGCAGCTGCCAGGTGGTCGTAGGGGCACAGAGGAGTAAAGAGTGTGAACTTGCCTTGAGCATTGTTCTCTCATCTCGAGAACTAATCTCCGCAAGAGCTAACAAGCTGTCAGAGACCACACTTAGCCCGTGCGCTTCTCTAATTGTTTATTCATTTTGTAATGGAGCGATTTCATACTCACGGCGTTATGTGCCATAAGTTTTATGCTCTGTTAAAATTATATTCAGTTTTCGACCAGTCATATTTCTTCGAGTTACAGAACAAATAAAGTTTGTCATAAAACTTGTAATGACTTTCTTGTTCGTCGGGTATCACCAATTTATTTTTTAACCTTAGTTCCCTACTGAACGGTAACGTCAAAGTCAGCAAAAGGAAATTTCTCCTGAAAGCACTTAGATACTTCCATACTATGAAATTAGTAATTTAAAATTATTTTTTTATAAGTACAATAACAGCAATGTTTTCCAAGTTTAATTCTCTTCCCTTTTAATCAACATCACTATTTCCCTTCAACTACACATAGACATTCT
This sequence comes from Dorcus parallelipipedus, assembly GCA_958336345.1. Taxonomy (NCBI): domain Eukaryota; kingdom Metazoa; phylum Arthropoda; class Insecta; order Coleoptera; family Lucanidae; genus Dorcus; species Dorcus parallelipipedus. The sequence continues at coordinate 25,328,434 of OY284475.1, forward strand.
TATATTCTATTAAATCATTAGGTATACATACTTGGTCTTTAAACATTTCACTGACCAACTCTGAGTTCCATTTAGATCCACGTTTGGAGTTTTTTTTTTATTTATTTAAGCTTGAACCTTTGGAAACGTTTACATAACACACATCTAGCTGAAGTGAAATAGCTGAACGAATTAAAAAAATATGTTTATTATCAAAGCTAAGTTAAACTAAAAAGAAGCCAAATGTATTGAAGGTAATGACATTTTTGTTTCCTAAAACAAGACCTAAATCTAGATGCCCATTTTTGTTTTTGCTCTTCATTAACCATACTGTTTAGTTTATAAATTATACGTTAAGTTGTGGATGCTGATGATCAGTCTTACGATTTCGGTCCACTTCGAACATATTAGATTCGAAATTCCTCGGCTTCGCACAACACCGCAGGTAGCAGATATTGTCTACATACTTTTTTGATTTATGTTAAACTTTATCTAATTATTTCCTGCGATCGCGTGGCCCATAGCAAATGTTTAAAATTTAAATGCGACGCGACGTGGGCCGAAATCGTAAGCCTAGTAATGATAATCCGCTATTTTCTTCTGAAAATGACTTCAATGAGCTGAATTTATATTCGTAGATGTATCTTTTCGTTAGCTTCCAGAAAGTGCAAAATTATATAGCATGTTGTATTTGAAAAATAAAAGTTGGATAGCTTTCGTACCAAATTAAAACATTCAGCAGTAAAATTTATTTCATTGCCTGTTATATACAGTGTGTCCCAAAAAGTTTTATACAAATGGAGAAAAAGTTTATCTTACATTTCACAAAAAAAACTGTTGTTTATAAAAAGCTCTGCATGACTTGTAGATCCATAATCAGGTACAAATTTTTTAAAAAATTGACTGGAATACAGGGAAAATAAAAAATAATGATTTGGACGGAGAGCAAAATACGTTCAAACTGTAGTGGAGAAGCTAAATGTTCATTGAAATTGTAATTAAATAGCAAAAAATTATGCACACTTGTAGATTATTGATATTCCCAGATAAAAATTAAAAAATAAACACCTCAGCAATTGTTAGATAATTTATTTTTATAAAACATTGATAACCTTCTTTATCAATTTGTATTTGGGAATATCAATAATCTACAAGTGTGCATAATTTTTTGCTATTTAATCACAATTTCAATGAACATTTTGCTTCTGCACTACAGTTTGAACGTATTTTGCTCTCCGTCCAAATCATTATTTTTTATTTTCTCTGCAATCCAGCAAATTTTTTAAAAATTTTGTACCAGATTATGGATCTACAAGTTATGCAGAGCTTTTTATAAAGAATAGTTTTTTTTGTGGAATGTAAGATAAACTTTTTCTCCATTTGTATAAAACTTTTTGGGACACACTGTATATAGAAGATGAATTCCTAAACCCATTGATGTTTCAATGAATGACAGTTGTTAAATGATTATCAAACAGTTGTTATACTGATGTATAGTGTAGTGAAGCAAGCTGCCATATGAAAGGACAGCAGAGAGCGACAGTGAAACAAACTTTTTATTAATCCTTGACATGTATTGCAGAATATCTTTTTGATGATAGTCAGTAACACATATACACTGAAAATAACTAACACTTACCTAAAAACATTGTCAAGGAATGCTGTCACGTTATGTTTATTTGCACAACGACTGTATGTACTTACAAGCACTGCATGTTTTTATCAAAGACTTTTATCATGTAAACTTGTTTCACTTTGGTTCAGAGTAGCTGCATTCGTTTTATCTGACGTAACTTGACCTAACCTGATCAAACTGAATGCAATTAACCTTATGTATTCTGTACATTAGATTAATTACATTCAGTTTGGTCAGGTTAAGTCAGATAAAACGAATACACCTAGTATTACCTATCCAGGTTATTAATGTATACAACATACTTTTGTTTTGCTTATAACCTAACGTGACATTTCACACTGATCTAAACAAGACCTACTTTACAATTATATGAAAAAGTCAGTGGCTATATCAACTTTTTAACTGAACACCTGATACATAGTATAGTTGACAACCTAGCCTAGAGTATTAAATTAATTAAACCTTTTTTAAATAAAGTCTTCGTCTTCCTAATCTTTCGTAAGAAGTTTTAAACAAGCAAAACTGAAGAACATAATCCTTTATAATTAAAAAAAGGGTATTTAAAATTGTACTGGGTTCGGCAAAATGACCTGTCGCTTTTCAGAATGCTACAACATAGTAGTTGTTGATATTTTCTGTCATTTGTTTTATGCGTTTGTGAACTTATGTCATGTCATTTGTCATTTAATTGTCATTTAGTAAAAATGAATCAGTGGTCAGGCGAACACGTGCTTTTGCCGTTGAGGCGTTTTTCAAGAACGAGTTCATGATTACGGTTCAACGCTTATTTAGGCGCCATTTGAATCTAAGACGTGACAGTGCTGTGCCTTGTCGAAATGCATTAAAAAAGTGGATTTTGCGTTTTCGAAAAACTGCATCGGCGCTGAAGCGAAAACCACTCGGAAGACTTGCATTCCAGAAAACGTACAAAGAGTAAGAGAATCTGTTAAATAAAGTTTAGAAGTTCAAGGCCGTCACTTGGAAGATGTAATTTTTCACAAATAAATGGCACAATGTATACTATATTAATAAAACATAACTGATATATCACAGTTTATATTATAGTTATAGCGTTTTGAAAAGTGTCACGTCATTTTGGCGAACCCTGTATATGTGTAAAATCGCACTCATCTCCACACATATCATATTCCTAAGTTAAATAAAGCTTTTGTTTCCTTTTCCCGAACTTTTTAGGAATCATTAAGAATAAGCGAGTTAATAGTGACTTTCGGTGTAAAAAATTTTATTTTATTTTGGAAACTTCCTTTTGAAATATCTCTGCTCCGTAAATTTCCAATTTTTGCTAAACTTCTTAATTGAAAACTTTTAATGAATAACACCCTATATATGCTGGTAGAGTGAAAAGTGCTTCAAAATATATACTTGCCACGGTGTATGGAATAGCTGAAAAATGAAAAGACAAAAGTACTACAGAACTTTTTACTACCCTTATGTTTGTAATTAATCTTGGGTACACCCTATATAACGCAAGAAACTTTCAACATGTCTGAAATAATAATTATTTTGAGCTTGAAGAATATTAGAAAATGAAGTGGTACTCTGTAAACTATAATTACGCAAATTAAAATATATTTTTTTGCTGAATGCAGTAGATGGGCAAATTCTATTATTATTCAGAATACAACAAAGTTTCTTACGTAATACACTTTTCTTTAATGCAAATTATTTCATCAAACTTATTAATATTTAAAAGTAAACGGAAACGACAACAAAATGATTAATTAATTAAACAACCTAGACTATCATGCGAGTTACAAAAAAAAAATAAAAATTTGAAGCAATTCATAATAGCTGAATTACGTAACTCCAGTCGCGAATCTAAACTACAATAAATTAACTTCCAAATTGCAAATGTCTTACTTGAATTGTTTATAATCTATTTTTATTATGTTAAATACTATTTTTAAGACATCTGTCTGTTGAAAAATAATTGTTCTTTTTTTAAGATAAAGGCCTAGAACAAAAAGTAGGAAAAACTGAGCAAACTTTAAGTCGCTAATACAAAAATGCAACTGATTAATTAAAACCAAATTTTGCTTTATCGTGCTAAAATATACCAAATTTATATTCAGGATTCTGAATTAAAAAAAAAAACTTAATAATCAATGGATCTTTTAATGGCTACCTTATCAAACAACATTGTTGATACACGACAACAAGGACGTACCTACTGATTAGCAAACAATTATTTGTTTCCTTATATTTTGCAACATAAAAGAAAAGAAAAATCAGTCACACGATGCAATTCAATATCAGACTAGCATTTGCATTGCCAAATAATCAAATGCGGAAGTACTGCAATTCTGTTTAATTTTTGATAAGAGAAGACTTCGTCATTCATTAATTTGGGCGTTGTATTAAATCAGTTACTGAATAGATTAAAGAAAAGTCAAAATGAAGCTCCTGTTTGCTATAACAATAGTACTTTCTTTGGGAATTGTGAATAGTGAAAGCGGTTGGAAAAAATTCTGCAATTTCGAATGCGGTAAAATGCACACAATTTGTAAAACGAGATGCAACGTGGGACCGAAGTGCAAATATGGCGTAGAAGTGAACCCATTGAGCGACACTGAACGTGAGTTAATTTTGAATGAACACAACAAATTCAGAAACAAATTTTCACTGGGAAAAGAAAAATATCTAAATATAAAAATGAAGCATAAAACTGTGGTGAATATGAACGTTTTAAATTACGATGTTGAACTGGAACATGCAGCAACTTGTTGGGGAAAACGTTGCGAATGGAATCATGATAAATGCCGATCTACTGACAAGTATGAACACGTTGGTCAAAATTTGGCAAAATATGAAATCTATTTCCAGAAAAAGGACTATTATAATTCTACTCATTTTGATACATTAAGACTTAAGTTATTAACGAAGAAATTTCTCGTTAGTACAGTAAAGAACTGGTATGAAGAAGTTAAGTACATAGAAGCAGATCAGCTGCGAAAGTACTTCGAAGTGAAAGGTGTCAAAGTAGGACATTTTACGCAACTCGCTTGGGCAAACACTGTATCTGTCGGATGTGCTCGAGTTTTGTATAAAGTCGATGATCCTGTTTACAAGTACAGGCAAGTGATGCAGTTAATTTGCAATTACGGCCCTGGCGGAAATATTTTGCGGAGACCCGTAGTGGAGTTTGGGCCTAGATCTAAGCGTTGTAGTAAAGGGAAGACAACGAACTTACGTTATCCTGGTTTATGTGGGAAACTCGAGAAGATTATACCGAAGAACTCAACTGGACCGCAATTCTTCTTTAAAAAATTCAATCGATATTCAAAACTTAGTTAATTTTACAGTGTTATTGAAATATTTATCTTTTGCTATTTTTTCTTTATACAGGGTGTCATGGAATTGAGTATAAAGATTTTAACAAGTGATAGAACAGTTGAAAAGAAATAAAATTTATTAACAGATTTGTTAAAATTGGCAAGTCGCCAGCTGTCTTGCTTTAATTGCAGCACACCTCATCAATCTTCTCACAGCTCACAGCATCAATCTTCTGTGAGGAAAATGTTGTCCATACAAAGGTCGTATCCTATTGGCGTTTCTAGGAGCTTCGTCGCAAAACAAAAGCTGATGATATTCAAGTATTCTTCCGTCGTTCACTTATTGCTGCGGCGCATAAAAATAAACAAATAATAAGTAAACTAATAAGAAAACAAATTAATAAATAATGGACAATTTAAAAAACGTGACACAACACCCCACTGTCTTAAGTGAAAATGCAAAATGCTTGAAACGAGGTATCAGTCACACGTTTAGAGCGTTGAGTCGCGACGTTGCCACATGTTCTATGCATTTCTGCAGGACATCTTTTAATTTTTTCTCCGAAACCTTTGTTCCCATAAAAAATTGTTAAAAAAGTATTTGATTTGCTTGGATTAGTTAAATTCGCTATAGAAATTCTAAACTAAATTTTCAATTATTACTAAAGATACAACTCTTCCAATTTTATGATTTTTTTTTAGCTGTTCATTTTCGGACGCTATTTCATTTAGACTTTTTTGTTCCTTTTGATTTAATCTATCGCCAGTTAAAGTGTTTGCAGTTATTTCCATGACATATTGTATAATATATTAATTTTAAAGAGTGACCTTTTAATATTAAAAGTATTTTATAAAATTTGTATGTTAAAAAATAGTAGGTATAACTAAGTATAATTAAGAAAATAATAATTAATTGTAATGTTCAGCTGAAATGTACAATTTTTATTGTATTTATATAACTTGCATATATGAGTATTATGACATTATGAGTGTAACTAAACAGCTTGTCTTATTCTGTATTCAACAGGGGCAATAAAAATATAATATAAAATTAGAATGATTCAAAAAAATAAATTAAAAATACCTCATTCATATTAATTTTAATTAGTGCGCAACTTAATTATATGTATTTGTTTCTTGTTTTATTCAAGATATCTTTGAAGTGTAATAAATATCCTGTGAGATACCAAGATGCAGTCTAATGCATCGGTATGCAGGAGAAACAAAAAATACATTTATTAAAGGCAGCTACATTAATTATGCGAGTTTGGAATAACTGGTTAGAAGTGCGGTGTGGGCTCAACTTGGTGTATATGTTGCAGTGAAGTGTTTAAATATTAATATTTATAAATTGACTTAGCCAGTCGAGGTGATAGGTTAAGTAGTTAAGGTGTGGTTATTCGGACTTAACCTATCTCATGCATGCTATAGACCTGCTCAACATTCAGGTATTATTAGAATATCAAGTGAAGCAACGGCATAATTTATTTTTCTATAATTAAGAATAATTTACTCCGCAAAAAGGAGGTCAGTATTCTCAAAAGAAAATAACTCTCGTAAAGGAATTTTGTGCTTTTTTGATGCCTTTTAACTTCCATTCATACTAAAATAAAGTAGTTTCAAAAGTATGAACCATTTATCCAAAACTTGACGATCACCCCCTAGAATTTCTATGTATCTAATCTTTCCCTAAACATATTCTCAACCAAGTCTTGAACTAAGGGTATTTTTAAGGTTCTAATGCTTTTTAGCTGCATTTTATTTAAAGCACACTTGATTGTCTCTAGCCCAGACCTTTGTTTCCTTACAAGTAAAAAGTGAGCAAAAAAAATCAGATTAGGGTAGGCGGTGCAAAGAAAATGTATGTCTGTGATTAACTGAATTAAGTAATGTAATACATTCATGGGCTGTCAAATTTATTGACGTTTTATTTAAGCACAGACATACATTTTCTTTGCACCGCCCACCCTAATCTGATTTTTATTTGCTCACAGGTTATATCATAAATGTAAACTTCATATCAGTCATCAAAATTTGATGTATTGTTTTCAAAATTATCAACAATATAATCTTTTGCCAGCACGTGAAAGCCAAAAATTGGAATACCTCGTCAAAATCGAAAAGAACAGCAAGGTGATGATGAAAAATAACTACCAACTAGCCGCAAATTTGAAGAAGAAAAGTCTGATGATGGTAAACTATCAACTTATACTGATGATGATGAAGTGCTAATTATCGAAAGAAGGTAATTACTTCTTATCAGATAATTCTTTGAAATTCTAAAAATGCAAACTGGAAACATTACGATGTAAAAAAAGTATAGTATTTGTTCTTCATAATCTTTTATTGAAATTACAATCCAATGTAAAAAATATTTTATATTCTTAACATTCTGAACATGTATGTTTTAGGTTCAATAGTTACAAAACTATGTATGCAAGAAATATTTTCTAATAAATGCGATTCATCAAGCCGACCTCCATATATATTTTTACAGCTTTTGTAATACTCAGGGTGACAATAAAAAGGGAGTAATGACAGATATTGCAACCGCAAGAATTTTTAATATCAACAGTTTCTTAAGAAGAACTCTAAAGTTAAACAAGAAGTGATGACCATGGTAATAAAAATATGCAGTCACGAAACACTTTAAATTAATTCATTCATAAAGCAGACAGTGCAGACGTTTGAAAGCAGGTAATGGCTTGTGTATATTAATATCATCAGTGCAGACATATTATATATGCATGCTTCATTAAATAAATGTCAATAAAGTTCAGGTTCTCGGTAATTTATTATGAGGACTCTTGTAGTAGATATCAAGGTGATTCGAGGACCACTGGCGTATGAATAGAAATCATTAAGAGCGCACACCCTTGTTTATCACGGGCTGACTGTCTAAGGCTAGTTTTATAATTAATTGAATGCTGAGTCACTATAGATCAGGCTTAAAACACGGCCACCTTGATTGCTCTTGTCTATGACGTATATGATTCTTACCTGTTCCATTCCGGTAATTCTTTAAACGGGTATCACCATGATTAGGTTAAATATTTCTATACAAAGGTTAATCACTTATAGAATTAATTTAGATTTACGTTCACGTTCCATTATGTATGGGGTACTCCACTTTGAACGAAATAAATCAATATCCTTTCATTTTAAAGCGGCTGTATGCAAAAGCGCGCTTTGTAATTTCAACTTTGCAAGTTACGAATTTTTCGCGCTGAATTGTTATTTCTCTGTGAATTCTAATTGACTCTCTAAATATAATATGACCAAACATATTTCACTCACTTTTTTTGTAATCTAAGTTTGTTTATAAAGCTTTATAGTTTCTTAATGAAATATTTCAGTAAATCATTATTGTTTCTTCACAGTGCAACTAATCGCTTTTAAAAATTATTTTTCTTTCTATTAATAATGAAATTTACTGGAAACAAATGTTCTAAATATTTATACATTTACTTAAGAATTTATTAACTTTGACTTCATACTTATCTGAATATTTCTCGACTAACAACAATTTAGCGCGCACGATATGCGCACAAAAAGTGACGAGTTAATAATATTTAAATTTCTATGTATTTCATGCACAAAGCTCTAAGGAGCTTGGCGTCTCATACACTATTAAATATTTCCACTACAAGAGTATTTTATTTTAATAAAATAGTGTTTGGTACGATTAGGGAATGACGCCGCAATCTGACAATTGAGCCTATCACCAACTGACCTAATCACCTATTTTCTTTGGGGGTGAAATGAGGGTTACAGTGAATGATTCACAATGCGATTTCATAAATACTAGGTACGCCATCGTTTAAACAATAAAATTGTAACGAAACAGCAGCTTCTAGGAAACTGATTCGTATTAACATGAAACTAGTATTACTTAAACTCCTTCCATCAGTTGTTATACAGTGAGAATTTTTGTGTGAGTTTTTTAAAATCGAACATAGGCTTAATATGTATGTGGGCTTCGTTACTATGGATACCATTCGTACTGGTTTGTCTAGCACTGAAGCTCTTTTCCGAAATAGTTAAAAATAATCATTAATCAGTTTTCTGGAAGTTTGAGAACATATCCAAACAGTCATAAATATTGTTAATTGCCTTAAACTGAATCCTGCTCGATACCAGTTGTAGATTTGAATCCTTTCATTCGTTGAATATGTGACAAATGTGTGAAAGAAAAATGACAATGTTAACCGTATCAATGGTTACCACGTACTTTTCGGCCTATGTTCGATTTAAAAAAATTCAATAGCACTTATGTATGTTCTACGTTAAAATATTCTCACTGTATATCATAATCAATACTTAGTATATTATAATTTTTCACAAACAGAAGTTTTAAACCAACAATGAATTACTGCGTTTATGAGTCTATGGTAGAGTTACCCTTTGAATTTTAAACAAATTTATATCTTTTTTCTAATTAAGATTAGAGATATTCTTGTTGGTAGTAAATATGAATTGACGTACCGAGATTATATTACTTACCTGCTAAGTCATATGTTTTTCTCTTCTTTTTTTTCTTCTCCACAGTAGTTAAAGCATTTCAAATACAAGAACTGCGAAAAAGGTATATGTAGAAAACCTCCAGAAGAAACTGAAAATGAGTTACACCAATAATACAGGGACAATTAGGAAAATTTTCTCAATCGGATATAAACAAAACACATTTTTTTGCAATTCTTTATTCTCATATTCTCAAAAAGTAACTTTTTTTCTTGAAAATTCCTGTGGTTCTCCTAAACTACACTAGTGCTTTGTTAGAGTAATTGGAAAATGTAAATGACCTGTGGGCGGAACTTGACTCCACGAAATTATGCTTATTTACGGCAGACTGGCAATTAGGGAAAGATCCAAGGAAGGGGGGCAATCCCTCGAGGTATAAAAAATTTAAGATAAAAGACATTTTGAGAATTATTTTATTTTTATTCATTCTATGAGAAGCCTTTACAGCTGTCCAAAAAATCTCAGTGTAAACACTGAAACATGAAAGATCAACAATAAAACACGTACATAACCTATAACACAACACCCCTTGTATTCCCAGAGACTGGTCCGACACAAGTATGTATTCTGTGCTGATCACATGACAGGTCCATTACATTTTCCGACTACTCTAGGTATGAAGGCCTATGTCAAACAATTTTTGAAGATTATTATTATCCTCTCATAAATGGGAACCGTTTTTACTTCAGTGATGAACAAACATAATGATTTGATTATTTTAATATGGTTTTGTATTATATTCTAGATAAATTCTTCTGAAAAGAGGCCTAATACTCATTGAAAGTCAAAATGAGAGACAGTAGACTAACGCATACTGTTTCTGCAAATAGGCTTATGACTATATCACAAAACTCTGCTAAACAAGTGTCGCCAAGCGAAAGAGGCTATAACGGCCCCATCGCTTAAACTGACACAATTCTGTATGCAACTACCCAGGAAAAGACTACGTTTATTCGTAGGAATACTCTCGGGCCACTGCAAATTGAACAAGCATATGCATCGCATAGGACTAATAGACAGCCCAATTTGTAGAGGTTGTAATCTAGAGGAAGAAACGGTTGATCATATCCTTTGTGATTGCCCAGCACTTGCCTCAATCAGAGGGGTTAGGGGATTTCTGGCCTGACATGGCTGGAATTCGCAGTGCCCCTCCGTCAGACGTTCTCGGCTTCATCGAAAGAGTGGGATGGCTCGAGGAACGCTGACAGTTAAACAATGCTGAACATGGGGGTAGTACAATGGGCCCAAATTGTGGCCTAAGTGCACGTGGATTTTCATTCACCCCCCACACCAAATCCAGAATCCAGAATCACAAAACTCAAACGGCCAGTGCTATGCCTTGTGTTTCAACAATACAATACTTAGACCATGTTAAAACAGTCTCATTCACTTTTTCATGGTCAAATATACAGGGTGATTGTTAAGTAACCCACAAAATGAAACCATGATAAGAAGCAATGTTTGAGAGCACGGAAAAAATGTTAAGAAAATTGTTTCTACTTTAGTTTCCGAAAAATAATTAATCAAAAATTAGCCCCAGAACGACGATGCGCACCTGATTAAAAAGTCGAGAACGTAATAAATGCAGTCGTAAAAGTTTTTATAATTTTATGATACTGCGGCGTGGCTTCCTGGCTTCCACCTTTAAGTGGAATTTCACAACTTCGTTTCTAAGTCAACATCCGACGTGAAATACGAACTCGACTATATTTACTTGATAAATATTGCATGCAGCAAATTATCTGAAGTAGATTATTCCACGCAAAGAATAACTAGAGCCACATTTGAACATCTGCGAAATTACTAAAACAGTAAACTCCTTCATAATCAGTTTCGAATGTTAATTATTATAATTTCGTTTTGTGTGTGAGGAATTATTAACACAAATCTATTAAAACTTTAACAAATTCAAAAAGCGTTTACATCTAACTACATGTCCTGTGTTTTTGGCGCACTGGTTGTAAATCGTTCCTCGTTCTACCGTACGCAGCATTCATTTCACTTTTAATTCATAATTAAGTAGAAACTGTTCCTTAGAATTTTTTAAACATGATCCCGTAATCTATTACATTCATTCAGTACACGATTTCATTAGAAACTGGACGCATATCACCAGCGACGTTTAAAGCTTTTATAATCGGCGATGAACTTCAGGTTAAATAAATCGTTTCACATTTTCGTAGAAAGCCGACTCCTTTAAGCGAGATTCCTTGCAAATGTAATCAAGTAATAATTCTTTTGTGGCGATAATTATTTATTATCAATTAGTATTACGCCTAATACTAGCGACGTTTAAAGCAACAGATTGTATTCTAAAAATTATTATTGGCTCCGTACGATAACGAGACGAACATTTTGCCATCAGCTGCCTGTCGAGCCGTGCATTTGACCACTGCAATCATCAGATTTAAATCCTTGCGATTTTTTTTGTAGGCGAAACGGCTGCTACATTCCGTTGTAGTAAATAATCCGCACGAATTAACAAACAATTATTTGCGAATTTATTATTCGTATTTCATACGCAATTCCAGTTATTTTCTAAGTTACTAATGCTTACGTCGCGTACAAGAAACTTGCCTTCCCCAGCTGTTAAAGTGTAATCAAACCAATTATGATGTGTGTCAAGGTCTCATTGTGTGCAAGAGAGAGTCAATAAAAAACTTTAAAGTCTTATTATACTGCCGTACTTATAGAACTTGGCTGCCGTATTTCGTACGCAATGCCGGAGCTTGATTTTGGGGTAATTTTTTAATTAGTTATAACCGTTCACAAGGATTTTTTAAACATTTTTCTCGTAATCTGTGATATCGATTCTCATGCGTTTTTTTTGTCGGTACAATTTGGTTTTTCCAAAATACTCATCATCTGTATCTATTACAGAATAAATTTCATAGTTTTTCTTTTCTTATAGATACGTTTAGTTTGGCCACCACTTTCATCATAACCAGCTCTTTTCTACTTTCACAATGTAGAAATCACTGTATAAATTGATTGTTTATTTACATTACAAAAAACTTTTTGCATCATTACCAATATTATCCGCTTATTTGACATCCGCACTGTCAAACTGACAGTAAGTTAGCATCACTGCGCACTTGCGACATTTCCTGTTTTAGTATTTTTAAATTTGTTCGTAATAATTAATACATTTTAGACAGGAACGGTTAATTTTGAGAGCAAACAAATATTTTCTAACGTTAATTATACGCCATACCTGGCTTTTATCCACTGACATGTTAGTAACTGAATGTACAAGTACACTCAAAACCATGAATTTTTTACACTGACAGTGCGGATGTCAAGTAAACGGACTATAGTTTCAGGCATTGATTTTTGTATTGAATTTCTTTTTGGACAGTTATTACTGCTTGTAAATATGCTAACTAAAAGTATAATATAAATAATAATATGATAAAGATTTTGTCTGCTTGGTCGGTATGGACAGGTCGAGTTTTGGTTGAACTGAGATATGGACATGACAAATTTTAAACATCTATTTATTGAAACTCACAACATTTTTACCAAAAACAAAATTATTCTTACATTAAGTAATTTATCAGACCATACATGAATTATTTTATAAAATTATACAGGGCAAGTCACAGTTCTGTATTTTGAAAATAATTTTCTTACTTTGAGAGAAAGAGTAAGGACGTTAGGAAAAGTTGCATTGATTGTTAAGGGCTACAACCCGGAGAACTTCAATCCTTGATCTTGTATTTTACTCTTATTCTCGAACTCACATTTACTTAACCTACTGGCATTTCCATACTCCAGTACGTCTATTATTATTTATTTTCACTTAACAGAGAATTTATCTTTAAAATTTAAACGATGGCACTTTATTATTCGACGCATACGCTTTTGGTTAAAGTCCCTAGTTGCCAAATTTGAAATCAGATTACCTATCACATTAAATTTTAATTGCCGCCCTTATTTGGACTCAAAATGGCTACATGTATCTTGTGAATTTATTTTTGATTACCTAGGGCCCTCTATTGAATTTTGAAGTCATACTCCTGTTGATCCATAAATAACAATTACGAGAATGTCTGTCTTTAATTGAACTAATGTTCAACGATTACATTCAATAAATTAATACTCAGGATTGAACATCCTAACTTTCTATGTATTTAAAACAGCGTATGATCAATGACTTGCTTACATCTTCATATTTTATTTAAACCAATAAACAATAAACTCTTCAACCGACTACTAAAGTCTCATTTTTCATATAAAATGGGCAAGTCCACTTTTATTTAGACGCTCCTTATGCATTTTCTATTTAATATAAACTTGCGGTCAAAAAAGTAACCCGTCACATTGAAATTTACTGACATTTTGATTATATTTACATACTGTGTACCAACCTTATAGTTTTGGAGGTTATACTAAATGTCATGTTACACACCTTCTGTAATAGTGACAACGCGCGCAAGTTGAACTTCATTTAAGTAGACTATTATTCAAACCAGCAAATTAAATGCGACACAATAATAATACTACTCCAATAATTTACTATTTTGACAGATCGAAAGCCAATTTACAATACAAAAAAAGAATGAGTCAGTTTTTTTGTCCGCAAGTTTAGATATTTAAATACAAAATGAATGCCAATTTCTGGAGAGAAAAACGAAGCCAAATCAAATTTCACTCATTGAAGGATATAAAACAGTGGGTAAAAAATACGGATAAATCTTATATCCAAACTGGATTTGACGATGGGTTCAAAGATGGCAAAGATGTTTAGAAAGGGAAGGGGACTATGTTGAAAAATAGTGTTATGTAAACTTAAGGTTTAAATTGTACAAGATTTCTTTTAAATACTTCTTCATTTAAGGGAATTTTAGACCAACAGGAGTTACTGTGGTCTCTATATCGTGAACGTCCCATGATTTGTTGAAACTTGATGAAGTGCCTAAATGCGTTTACATCAGTGTTCATATTTTAGAATATGTTGTTCACATTTTAGAACATGCAGAGTAATCCAAACCAGGTCTTCACTTTTGGGGTGACAATGTTATGGGACATTCACGTTATAGAGACTACAGACTACAATTATTTTTCTTATCATAATGCTCATAATTGTTAGCACCAGTTAAACATTTAAAAATCAGAAGTTCATTTTTTAAAACGTTTTTAAGAATCAATTTAGGCATGGAGAAGGGAATGTAGAAAATAGACTGATTATGAAACGAACAAATAAGTAAAAGTAATGAATACGTCCTATCATGTTCGAGCAATTGTCGCTTGAAGTTTTAAGAGTATGGCCAATACTGAGTTCCGAAATTGTTTAAAAATCTGCACGAATTATTTAAATATCTTTGGAAATTTCATATTCACGTAATTACATGTCACATGATGGCAATGAAATAGTACAATTAGAAATGCCTTTAGGTTGCAATGTTTGGCTGTAACATAACCTCTGTGTGTGTTTACTGTGGACATTTGGTCCATTTCTAAGTGCATCGTGGAAGGAGTTATAATTGGTTGTAATTCTGTTTGTAAACAAACCATGGGCGACATATGTTGACTTAAGGGTTTGTAAAAAAGTGTGGAATTTATAAAAACTTTGCGGTAAATATGCAGTTTATGATTCTCATTATGAATCTGAAAATTCGTATGTGAGATTGGTCTAAAATCTAAATAACATCCTTATGGTATCCTTACAACGATTTTGACACCTTTAAGAATGAACCGGTACTGGCGCTGTGGGATATGTAAACAAAAACATTACCGTCTTAGGCCCGGTTTTTCAATGTCAAGTTAAACTGTAACTTTAGGTTTATTTCCATAGTAACAGTTGTGTTCTTATGGGAATAAACTGAAGGTTAAAGTTAACTTGCGATTGAAAAACCAGATCTTAGAGGTTATTTTGGGTTTAACAGATCACTACAGTATGGCGTAGGTATCTAACTACTCGTATACTAAATCATTGCATGAGGGCTACTCAATTTTCATTAAACAGCCTAGGAATTTGATTGTTATCGGCGTTTCATAAGTGATCCGCAACTGATCTGAACTTGAAGTGATCCTGAACTGATCTATTTGCATTTGATCCCATGATGGTATGAAAATAATGCGTTGTGTACGGATCAAATCTGTTTTACTCAGTGCTGCTGAGAGTTACTCCACTCGTTGAAACGAAAACGGCTAATAAGCACAGTTTGATAAAGAAAGTGCTTCCTTTTGATGAATGATCCTAGGGAGATTTAATTTATTATTTACAGTTTTGATGAATTGAGATTAATCAAAATTCGAAAACTTTCCGATCATACCAGATATAAATTTCCTTCAAAAGTATGCGATAGAAAATATGCCAAACATTCTTAAAACTATAAAATTTATAATGCATGTATAATTTTAACACATGTAAATGCTTTCCTCCCGCCTTTATAAAGAAGTGTGAATGTATGGTTGGTTACTAAGCATGAACGCAATAGTAATAATTCATTAATGCTACATCTCAGCACTTGAAAAACCAGTAAATATGTCGGCTATTACTGCTATTAGTTATTTCCACACATCCTACATGAGATTCGATCCGCTCCTTGTCTGCAGTGGACCAGACTCCGGGCACGTGTGCATACCTGACCCTAGACCAGTGCAGCAGATACCATCGCACATCTTGGCAGCACTTGCAGTCGCCGATACCGCTCATTGTAACCCGACCAAACACCCTCGGCGCATTCACCTTTAACCGCCTCACACCTACGATGTGCTGGATCTTTACCAGCATTGTTAAATAAAAATCTACTCTGGAGTATCTCAAGAGCATACATTTAATGAACTTAATAAACCGAGACCTGAACAGTTTTTAGTTCAGCATAAACTGTATACTTTAGTATGTTTTACTGGATTCCATAAATTATGTGAAAACTTTTATTTCTTGAAATAATTTTTGCCATTAATTAGAATCGATATTATTACATACAATTGTGTATTCTTCATTCGATTTTCGATACTTTGCGATTATCTGTAAATAAAACTTTCTCACAAATACCAACGATAATCAAACAAATATTATCTTGACGTTATATTCTGAAGATGACTCACAATGAAACAAGGAAGGTTCCCCTGCCAGAATATTCACAAACTCGAAATTAAACGTATAAATACAAACAAAAGTTTGATTGCCTATTTTTAATTTTTTATAATACAAATCTAGATACATCAAGAAAGTTTACTTATGGAATGTACAACATAATACGAGTTTAATTTTAAACCACACATTTTTGACACGAGATTTATTTGTATATCACAATTAAGAAACGGCGATAAGATTGAATCCAAACATCTGTCATAATCGTAATCTCACGATTATAATGAAGCACCTCAACCGATCATAGCCGGGCCGAGTCAGAATGGAGCTAAGAGAACGGAGTGGGCCATGGATGACTCGGCATCAATGCGCGATTACCGATGGTATCGCGACCCCCCAACTGGAAGACGCGTCTGTCACTCGTTCGTCTCAAATTATACAACTACAATTAGTCTTCTTCATTGGCGCGCATGAGTCCAGTTTCTTTGGAAAAGGATGACATCGTTACTAAGAAGTAGACACAAAAAATCTTAAGCCTACCAGTACAGAAGTCTCAAAAAGTTTTGTGACCACAAAACAAGTTTTTGTTACATTGAAAAGTTTAC
The DNA here is from genome assembly GCA_958336345.1 of Dorcus parallelipipedus. Classification (NCBI taxonomy): domain Eukaryota; kingdom Metazoa; phylum Arthropoda; class Insecta; order Coleoptera; family Lucanidae; genus Dorcus; species Dorcus parallelipipedus. Next base: position 25,345,510 of record OY284475.1, read on the forward strand.
TCCTGTTATGTAATTAAAGTAAATAATAAGATAATTTTATCAAAATTAGATTAGTTTTGCTTTTAAGAACAAAACCTTCTACTTTACCATTATTTAAATTTTACTATGTAATTTTAATTATGTTTCTTTCATAAGTATTTCGTCTTTAAGATACTGGTGGAATTCAATATTTTCCCAAAGTGATAACTACACTAATTCACTCGTAGCAATAAAAACCTAAGTCAAAGATATCCTTGGAATATGAATCTGTTGTCTTTATTAGCTTTATACATTAATAAGAAATAGCGCTTTATGTACTATTTAAGTTAAAAGGCTGCATAAAAGAATGGGTATCTTTGATTGAGCTTTTTTTCTCTCAGAGTACTATGTTTCTCAAAGACCTGTGAATCTTCTTATCACCTTGTCATGGTTTAGGCTTTTAGCAATCTATACATATTTATTTTTGTTTACCATAGACGTTGTACATACACTGAACTCTATTTTCATGTAAATATACCAATACAAACTCAAAACTCAATTTAAACGTTCTTATTATCGAAAATTTTTGTGCAAATCGGTTTTGATTGCAGCGGATTCCCCGAGCAGGAATCCGCTGCAATCAAAACCGATTTGCACAAAAATTTTCAAAATTCTCATATGCTTTGACAGCACATGGCCGCCTTGCATTGGGATGACTTATTATGTAGCGGACTGGCTTCAACTTGTCAATCCTACTGCAATATCAGGTCAACAAGCGATCGAAAGATGTCGCTACTTAAATGTCCTTTCTTATTATCAGTTACAAGGAAGGGTTCTCAAGTAACTCCTCCCAATTTTAATGCAACTCTATACTATACTTTTTAAAACCACTTTCCATTACTGCCCAAATTCACTTTGAATAGGTGAAATGGCAACTCCAAAATTGGTGAGCTTTAAAATATTTGTATATAACCCTTGCCAGACAAGTGACCTGGAGGTAAGAACTGGAGGAGAAATATACATCTATAGATGCGGAAGGAAGATAAGCCAAGAGTGTTATGAATGAATATAGTTTACAAACAAGGGATGAAGTCAAGATTTATTTCGATAAAGACTATAGGCCAGGCATCACAGATTGGTAATAGCCGAAATGGAGTGGAAAAAAATCAAGAAAATAGAGAAGGTAAAACACAGTAGAGTAGGCTGAAAAATGCAAAGAGAAAGAAGGAATATCAAGATGAGACACATATAACCTTCAGAAGATTAAAAGAAGGTAATCGGGACTGGAGTCTGGAAGGGAAACGGACTGTATTTAACAAAAAATACAACAAAGTGGAAGAATTATGTGTAACAAGATATACAAATGGTAAACCAAAGAGAACAATATGGTGCAACGCGGAAATACGGAAAGAGAAAGAAACTAAAAAGGATTCACACACAGAGTAAGGGATAAAGTTAAAACAGTAGAAAAAGGTGCAAAATGGAAATAATGGGAAAGATTAAACGAAGAACAACAATGATTTTTGGAATGAAGTTCTTGGAGGCAAAAAAGACATTAGAAATGTAAAGCAACAAATGAAAGGTACAAATTGATGAGGACATATTGGAAAGATGGAGCGATTATTACGCCGAAAAGTTTTGAAAAGAGGAAGAATATCGCCTATTACTGGAAGAAAATCAGACAAGATCCGAAAGTGGAGGCCTAATCGAGGAAATCAGTTGCGAAGAACTGGAAGATGGTTTGGAGAAAATTAAAATAGGAAAGGCGCATGGAAGCAATAAACTTGATCCAGAATTGATGGTAAAGAGTGGCTGCTTGTAATAATATGGGAAGCATCGGAATTAAACGCAATACCAAAACGACCGGGGAGAAAACTTATATAACCAATACAGGCAAAAGAAGATAAATCTGAATATGGAAACTATAGAGCCTATCCTCAGTCGCGTTTAAATAACAATATACCAGAATGATAGAGAACAGAATGAGACAAGTTATAGAAGAGAAATTAGAGGAAGAACAAGCAAATTTCGAAAACAAAGGCAGACCACCGATAATATGTTTATACTTAGAAGCTTAGTTGAAAAACAAAAAGAGGGGAAGAGTTATACACAACGTTCATAAATCTTAAAGTGGCTTTCGATTTTATTGACAAGAATTTAATACCGGGGTATAAGGAGGAGTTGGAAAGAGCGGAGAAACTTGTAATGATATCGAAGTTCAATTAAATGGAAAGAGATCAGCAAGTATAAAATACAATAGTAATGGAAAGAGTACTGAAGAACATAGAGAAGAGTGACAACTGTAGGGTACACAAATCTAATTCAGGTAAAACTAGTTTAACTACTTTATACTGATGATATAGTTTTAGTGGTGGATTCACATACAAAAATGCAAGCATCAGTAGATATTTCGATAGACCGGAATAGAGAGACAAACGCACTAACATGTAAAGAACAAAACCTGGAAATAGTAACAACACGAAATGGAATTAGAAATTACAAGCAGATCAAAGAAGGTCACTAGGTTGCACATGATACAGTATTTAGTAAGAAGAAAATTGACTGGAAAATCCACTTATGAGTGTATAACCCCATATCAACACCAACACCTTCTTGCAAGTGAAACAAGGCTGCTAGACAAAAAAATTAGAAAGCCAAATAAATGCGTCTGAGATTAAACAGCAGAGAAAAATTGCTGGAAAGCCTAATGCGGGTAGGATAAGAAATGTGGTCATTAGAGAAGAGCTGAAACAAGAACCAAAGATACAATGTTACATCAATAAAAAAAAGGATAAATTGCTATGGACGTATAAGAAGAATTGACCGGATAAGGCTTGTGAGAAGGATGATGGTAGCGGGACGCTATGGCAGGAAAAGAATGACCTCCTTAGAACAGATTGAAGAAACTGGGCATGGTGCAGATGAAAGAGATAGCGATGGACCGTAAATCTTGGAAGAAACTAATGGACGATTGAAAGGCAAGAAAATCCCATGCCCGAGAGGAATAAAGAGTTAGGGAAGAAGAAGTAAATAACTCAAAATTTTTTTCATAAATACAACCTTTTATACCTAACGCATAATTCGTGCAATTATTTAATTAAGTAATTCTCAGCAAACTGGTACATTTAGTGAACACGTGAGTTTCGTTTTCTGTGAATCTATTTGCTTTATTCTTTATATTTTAAGTAATGAAACTAATATAATTGTTGCTGTGACTCAATCAACTTAACATGAAGAAAAAGATTCCTAATTAAAAAAGAAATAATCAAATCGCGCCTCTAATTATATTTAAAGTTGGCTCTTGTCCGATGAAAATTGTATCACAAAATCTTTAAATCGGACACTAAATAGCACACAAAACACTTAACGTTTCTGACGAAGCTGTCGAACGACGGCAAAACATTAAGTGTTTTGTGCGCTATTTAGTGTCCGGTTTAAAGATTTTGTGATACCCCTAATTATAGTTACAAAATTATAAATGTTTCTTAACATTTTTTAAAGTACACAAAAATGAAACTTTCTGAGAAATAAAAACGTTAAGTTTCTACGTCCAATCCTTCGCAGAATACATTACAAGCAAAGTAAATTGGAGCAAATCTGAATATCCTTGACTAAAATTAGGAGAGCCACTCATTGCAAAACTAATTATAAAAGTTGCAATTGAAATACTTCATGAGGTACATCACTAACGATTTTAACGACCTTCGTTCTCGTTAATTGGCCGTAATTAGTAATCAGGCTAAAAATTCGAAGTACCTCTCGTGTTAGCGGGCACTTGCTTTGTACTGCGAAAGCTGCTGACAAGAACCTAATTTGACTTTAAGATTTATTAGCTTTGTATAGGCTTTTGTTTAAATTCAACGAATCTAAACAAACAAGCTATATTTTTTGATTTTTATAATCATTAACTTTTATTTAATAAATTGATATAGTCAGAAATTTTCTATTAAATACGAAATCAGAACGATATACATATTGGTATTAATAATTTGGAAACGAAAAATATTTTAAAAAAAGAGTAAAATATATAAAATATTTAACCAAACCGTGAGAAGTTAAATAGTAAAGTATTTATAAAAAAATGGAAGATAATTGACAAGTGAATGTTAATAATATGAAAAATAACTCATAAAAATAAAATCAGGAAGACCGAGATTATGGAAAGGAGTAGCAGAATAAAGAAGAGAAAAAATAACCAATTAAAAAGTGGAAACGCAAAATCTGTTACGAATTAATAACGTCTTATATTTTGGCGCATGATTACTTCTTTTTTGACATAATGTACATACATTTTTTTTCGTAGTGTCTGTGTTTTTAACTAACGATATGTGTTCTTACGGCTATGACAATGAAAATAACGACGGGCACATGAATAATATATGTAAGTATGTCGCTATTACACTTATGTCATTATGCGACTTGAAGATGTATGAGCCTCATTAGAAAATAATAATTATCATCCGGCAGTACAACAAATAGCATTAATATCAATTTGAAAACATTCATAATTGCTATTAATTGAGAGCGTTATTACAATCAGCGGAATTATGCGCACTGATTCGGGCAGCTGACTGTCGTTAACTGTGATTAGGGTGACTCAAGTCTGATTGTATTTAATTACTAATTAGCTAAGTACAATCAATCATAATTACGCCGCACTCCCTTGGCATTATTTTTTTCGTATAATTTAAACGTCTTATCAAACCCAGCAGTAAATTGCAAACTTATATTTGTAATTGTGTAATAGTGATGCTGGAAACAACTTTGTAATCGTAAACACATACATATATCTTTGTAACTGTATATCCTTGCCTCCAGCATTTATTTACTGATTGTTAAGTTTCCAAATAATGACAGAAACATGAGTTCTTTCGTTAGTAAACATCTACCAATTGCAGGTATACCCGGTGAAGTGAAATTACTTGATAATAGAGTTTATAATAAGATCAAAAATGTTTCTACTTTTATATAAATCGGACGAAAAAATAATATGTATGTGTTTCTGAACAAAGGATGAAATCAATAAAATCCCTTCTCCAAGTTTAAAACATGTAATCCACACTCACTCGTTTACATATATTTTTTCGTTTCCCTTCACGAATCGAATCCTGCTATTTCTTGAAAGCCGTACGAAACGAGGAAAAAATGTAGAACCAAAGATATTATATTTTGTTGTTTTTGTCATAAACACTCGAGTTAAAATTTGTGATAACTGCTTTGACACTGAGAAAAGGAACGGAGAAAGAATTCCCCTGGGCTTGACAATCATTGAAATAAGGCATCGTTATCGTCCCTTTAATGGGCACTCGGCATTAATGTGAACTCTTATGCTTACATGTATAGTGAAAGTTCGACGTAGATAAAATAGGGCTGTGATTAATTTCAAAACGCATGAATGTACCATGAAAATTGTTCTATGCTAAACAAACGTTCGTGGTGAAAGTTCACGTTAATAGAATTAAATTATATACTGTATTAAATACGTACACTGTTAAGTTTTAAAAAGAGCAAACTAGTTTCACTTAGTATTATAATGGGAAACATAAATAGATTTAATTTTTTTTCTAATTGATGTGGAATATTTTAAATAAATAAGTGAAAAATAAACTTTTTATAAAATATGAGGGTCATTTCAACTTAAGCGGCAATTCTAAGAAGTACGTTACTACCTAAAAAAATTGAAAATTGAACTTTTGTTAACTGTAATCGTTTAAATACAGTAATAATTGCTAAAGGAAATTGTTCACGAAATATCACAATTAAGAAGAGTTAGATATTCTTGTCCCTTAACCCTATTTTTCCAAGGACGAATCATTGATCTCCAAGAGGGTGGTTTCTCCTATAGAGAAATTGCTGCTAGAATGGATTCTTCTACATCTACTATTGTGAAGATTGAGAGGATCGTCATTTAAAATTTGGCATTTAGAAACCTTCACATGTCCAAAAGTGCAGCTGCTAGTTTAGATCTTCATGTTACCCCCTTCATTATGTCCTACGTTGTCATTACAGAATATGAGACTTGTACCCTAAATAATGTTAATTGGTCTAGAATTCCCTTAAATGAAGATTCAGTTGCAAGGCTCTCCAGAAGAGAAGAAGACTTTTACGCGAACACAATTACACAACTCAAAACTGATATAAGCTGTTTACAGATTGGACTATGGGAGAAAAATAGCAAAGCGCACGGTGAAGATTTCAATATCTTTTTTAATATCTACACTATGTATGTGTTCAGCAATAAAAAAAAAGAAAAATATTATACCCTAAGGCTATATATAGGGTATATATAAGGTATACAAGCTGTATACAGGTTGTCCAATAAATAAAAGGCCATAATGCAAGGGCTAATACAATGATACATACATACATGAGTCCGCGAATGTAAATGAAAATGGTCTGTTTCGGTAATTTTTTTTTGTGAAAACTTTCGGAGAAATTACGAAAGGATTACAGTCCTGTTTGCTTATAAATTCTGTGTTATTGGCACGCAGATGTGACGTAAAAACATCGCATGATAATCCTCTTCTATTAAATGTTGCACACGTTGCACGTGTTAAGGATGTACCAATTTTTTTCTCAGAATACAGTGCACAACAGTACGTGGCACGCCAATTTTACGTGTACTGCGCCCTGGATTGTTATTATACATTAGAAAAATATTCGTATATATTCTACAGTCGTAAACATGCTGCAATAAGTGTTTCAACATCAACACAATGTCACAAATGAACTGATTAACCTTTGTGATTCACTGAAAGCTTCCGCCTTGCGGCACAATAGGGGACTTAGTATTATACTTTAACATATCTCCCAAATGATGCCGTTTTCGTAAATTTGTTAAAGGAAAAAATGTTTTTATATAGGGTCATCTAACCCACTGCTGCCGTATGGCCCCTTATTTATGGAACAGCCTGCATACAAAAAGAAAATAAAAATTTTATTTCTGTAACGATAGGATATTGAATATGAAGTTGTCGCTACAAAATTATCGTGCAATGATAAAAGGAATTTTTAATTACAATAGTTTTCTGCGGTCACAACTATTTAATTAATTTTCTAGATGCAATTACTGGTAACGAGAACTTCGTACTCCTATTCTCGCAACTACTTCAATGAAAGAAAACAGAGAGCCGCCAGCACAAGTCTAAGAGAAATGCGAAAAACTTCACTTATTAAGAATGTTATAAGTATAAGATATTAGTGCAGTTGAGACAGAAACGAGAAATGCTTGAAGGGCGTGCTAGAAGGCAACGGAAGATGTATATTAAGAAAATAGGGTAGTTAAGAAAATTGGCAAAGTAGTTATACTTGTATCTTCGAGTTATTAGATTCAGCAATATCGAGTTTGGTTCAAGATCAATACGAAGCGGAAAGATCTTGCACGGAAATGATGAACTAGCTGAGGCCACATTAATTTAATTTACAATTAAAAATATGTACGAGCTTCGTTGCAGCAGAAAATTAATTTATCTCGTACGATGTGCAAGATCTAAAACATACATTTATAAAGCACTTCGTAATAATATAAGTCGAGATGTTACCGTTTGATGTCAATATGATTTAAGTTTCTCACATAGTAATTCATACACTTTCTACGGTAATAAGCCAACAAGTTTTCAAATATATTACGGTTACATTTTTTCGCAAAATTTTAAACTAACAAAAATTCATAATTAAAGTAGACTCTTGTCCAATGAACATTTATAGAACAAATACGAGTACTCACAATCTCTCTACGTTTCACTATCGGTTGATAGCTTCGTCAGGAGTAATTACTAGTGCTAATGTAAAATATTTTTATATTATTCAATTTAAAAGAAGGACTATCTATAGGTAAGTATACAAAAACATTTAAAAAGAAATGCAGGTAAAAAAATGCAAATTATAACTTTTACTCCATAGTAACGATGTTACCTAAAGATGTTAAAGAACAATGTTACCTAAAGGTTTGGTTAGATCTGACATTTTTATCTAGACATAAGTGTCAGTCAGATGTCGGACACAAAGTTAGTTTGAGGGTGTGAATTACTACTGAAATATGTCCGACAGAAAGTCTTCACTGTTTACATTACTCTCCGACATAAGTATCATGCAATAAATGTCAGATCTAACCGTACCTTAAAGAACAGAGTCGTCTGTTACATCTCGTGGGAGATGCGAATTATAAATGAAACCATCAGTGTTGTCAGAATTAAAATTCCTAAATTGTTTTCTGTTGAAAGAAAAAATAGTGGATAATGTTTCTAACTGTAGATTCCTCTCTTATGCAACCCAAAGCGTAGCACCTTACACTGTTTGTTCCACTTTTTCATTTACACCCTGTATATTCTCACAAAAGAAAAAGGTTATCGTTATTGTATAAAATGGAAAATATTAATCATATAGTAGTAGGTAAATAAATTTAAATATACCTCTGAACAGTAAAGCTTAAATCGATTTTATACAATTAGATTAGATTAAAAAGCATTACTTTGAAACTTTCCAAATAGTTCGTGATCAGCTTTCTGGTCTTTCTTGTCTATAATATCGAAATGAATGTACTTCGGAAATAATTCAATGAGAGTCCGGTGCGATGGAATGCATCGCCGCCAGGGGGTTGCGAGAACTGTCAAGCTTCGGACAAAGTATCTACTGGGGCGGAAGCAACTTTGATCTTGAAACGAAATTGCAATTTTCAAACGGTCACCGCAACGCATCGGCCCGAATATTATATTGAAAAGCATTATGGGATATTTAATTCGAAATTTTCAATTTGACCTACCGCATACCAGCACATTTATTATTCTTTTCTCGTATTTATTATAAAACTTTCCACGGGCGAAAGTTCAAATCGAAATATTTCATCAGGAGGAGGACTGTGAGACGGAGGTCGATCTACATTTAGTGAAAATAAAATGACATTCTTTGCGGTATATTGTTTAAAGTAACAATTCTTCTTGAATTGTTAAGAGCAACACGGGCTAAGCATTAAATTAATATCAAACCCACAATGCACTGATAGCATCTAAAGCTAATGTCCTGACACAATGAGGATCAAGACAAAATAAAAAATATAGGATTTGAATCCAAGCAAGACTATTTAGTACACCTACGGTCCGCTTGGAGCGCACCTGTGCAGTCGATGAGTGGGTGCCTATTGTTTTATTCAATTTTTGTTACCTTTATTAATAAAATAAAATCAATTTCGTGATATTTTGGTACTATGCAGGAATTTCAGACAATCGTTTGCCTTATCTGAACAACTTACCTTTCATGCAACCTCAATCTAATTATAGGAAGATTTTCGAAATCATTGCATTAATTTTAATATGTTTAAGTATTTAATAAATTTTTAACTTTCAACTTAACGCTTACACAAAATATAAATATGTATATATTTCAGCAAATTCAACTTACCTAAGTATATACAAAGAAAACATAAAAAATACCGCCTTAATTTTATAATTACCAAATATAAATGAACAATAAAATAACAAGTTGCTTTACGAGATTTTCAAGATATTTTATTTTAAATTACTTAGTATTATTTTCATATTTGAATTATTAATTATTGCTTATACCTGACGATGAATCTTACATCTACATTTTTTCGATTTTTAACAGTATTTCATCAAGAGCCGACGGTTTCACCAAAAAAACTCATATTTCTATTTCAAAAATTTAGTCAAAAATACAGTTAGAATCCAGCCTCAACGACTAACGAGAAGCAGCAGCAACACCACCAGCAGCAGCAGCCCTGAGGGAGTTCTTCTGCAATGGTGAACGAAACGTCGAAACCAATACAAACAAACTTAGAATCCATTAAAGAATATGTGTGGATAGTTTCTTCCTTTAGAATATATCACCGGAAATTGAATTTAATCGTTTCGACATTTTTCCTCTTCTCTCTTCTCGTCTCGTAATTGTTGAAGCTTAATTATGAGTCGAAAGTCAAAAATGAATCATTTAAGTAGAAAATGAAAGAACTATCGTGGTTTAAAAATCATAATGTGTGAACTAAGAAATATTAGACGAAAAAAAATTATCGTGCACGGACAATGGTAAACTATATAAAAATATCGCCATTTTATATACAGAAAAGAGGTTGAACAAGAAAGAAAAGAGAACACAATTAAAGTGCTAGAAAGAATCCTGGATTAAGCAAATGCTTGTTACTAAAACTAGTTTTGAAATTGATTGAGATTAATTTTTAAGTATGCTTTCAACAGATTTTCGACATTTCATATACTTTACATCAATTCACAAAAAGAAGCCCTAAGATGGCCCCAGCAACGAAAATCTGATGTGGTCAAAGGAAAATAAAAAAAAAGACCAAACACGCATCGTGATAGAACTTTAAAAGAGTTAATAAATCACGATTAGAACAATAAAACAAAATGTTAATGACGATTTGCTATTCATTTAAGTTGAACTGAGCTACGTGGTACGAAATTGTAAACACCGATGCTGCACGAAAGAGTAGATAAAAGTCTACCAATAAAAGTTTTAAGTCACTAAAAATTAAAAATGAACTTTCGACTCCTCAACTCCAATAAATCTTTCTATGAACTCCATGAATTCTTCTATGATCTTCCTCAATCATTGCCTTCCTTCATTTCTATCGCCCCATTTTCTAAAATTCTTATGGTAACTTTTTAAGCAGCAAACAAATGAAGAACTAACGAAGAAAGGACTAAAAAATTAATGAAAGTATAAATGAAGCGTGAAGTTGCTCATTGACATTAGTCGCTACAATATGATCGCCCGAAAATCGTACAAGAATCGCTAGAATAAATTGCGGGGCAAGTGCTTACGAAAAAAATTGCCGGAGAATCAAATTATCACTTGCAACCCAATCGCTAATGCTATATTGAAGTCGATGCGTCAATAGGCATCTTTAAGGTGCTTCAATATCGATTTTCAGGTGATATTTGAGCGATTGCTTCAGTCCAATATCGCTGCGTGAATAGGCAACAGCGATTACATTGCAAACGATATTTTAATCGCCCTACATTTTTTGTTGCACTTGACACGTCAGTGGGCCCCATTTATTTTGACGATTTCCGTGCAATTTTCAGATTATAGCGACCAGATCGCCTGAACATTGACGCGTCAATGACTACCTTAAAGCTGGAACAAAAAAAGAAAACTAGAAAGACCTAGACGGATGGATTATCTCAGGGTTAGTTAAAGAAAATCCAGATTGGGAAATATACAAAGCAAATGATGCAGCAAAAATAAATCATTAAACGATATAAACCAGATTCAATCGGTATAATTTAGACATGAAAAACGAAAGGACAAAAGCAAATTGCCGAAAAAGAATTTAGTTAGTCGGTTTAAGAAGAGAGGACACAAAGACAGGGCTACCAAGATAGATAACACAGTTAAACCATATAAGCAGAAATGTTCGCAAAAATGTTCATCTCTTTCCATTCTACTTAAGTTCTTACATTATTTAAAGGATTCCATACGTTCTGTATTGTAAATGTTTATTACATTAATATTCCCAACGGAAAGAAGAGCATTCAACAATTTTTTGTTAAAATAGAAAAGCGGTAGCAAATCTAAACGGGATTCCTTTTACTTTTCGGTAGAGTTTCCTGAAAGCTCAATGCACTTTGGTATTCCAGATCGTCATGCTAATTTATCTTCCTCGTCACATATGAAACACTCTGCCATCTCAAAAAGACATTTTTTGTTCAAAACTTGAAAATAATCGTGGTGCTAAGTTAAGATAGTAAATGATGGCAGCTCAATTGCTGCAAGTTAATCTGCAGCACTAATACCCTTCTGTTACCGTTCGAAAAAACTGACATGCACTCGTCTTTGATATGCCAAAATGTTCGTGAATTAATTTCTAAAGAGCTCATTTCTTGCATTATCTGGGAAATTTTCAGCTCTTCGTCCATCAAAATTAAACATTCAACTGGTATTTCTTGGCTTCTGGTCTAGATCCTCGTTGATTTTCCCATTTCTACTGACGTTCCAGGACATTTTCAGGAGTGTTGCTTCTGATGGGTTTTGATTCCCATGAAATCGAGATAGAACGTTAGCGGAAGAAAGAAGATAAACTTAGAAGCTAAGAAGTACAAAGAAAAAAACGTCTACAGAAATCTCCAAACAAAGTTAATTTTTAGAAATTACTTTAATTGACGTTTCCAAAATTTGGTTTATTCTTAAAGGTTTACGAGCGTTCGTGAATCGCCTCGACTTTTTCTCCATCCTTGGTAAAAAAAATATCGTCGATCTTTCAAATCGAACAGCAGTCCTACAAGAACTCATAAATGATCGATTCACACAATCAATAAATTTAGTTATTTGTTATTTACTTAACATAAAATGTCTAGTTTTTTAATTAAATAATTACTTCTTTCGCAAATTGATAAATAATAGTACTTGTTAGAAGAACAGTAACGTCAAAATTGAAACTGTTAGAAAGCACGCGCAACATTAAATATTTTCATTATGAAACCCATTAAAATAGAGATATCCTATTACTAACCTTATTTTATGCTTCTTTTATAACACACCTTAAGGTGTAATGTTTTTATAACTATTATTTTAATTCGACTCCCATGGTGGTCCAGCAACCATAAAATGACAATCACTCGTGCAGCAGTTTTAAGCGGGATTTACATTATTTTCATTAAAAATGTCGATAAATTATGACAGAATGTGGCTGGAGTTATAAACATCTTAAGCGAAGTGAAATTACTCTCAGCAGGATCATAGCTGCCGGTACTTAAAACTAGATACTAGAATGGCTCCTAAAACTATCTGATACACAGAGATCTACAACATAAAGAAAATTAATTTTTAAAGGATTTCATTACTATTTGAAATTACTTCCCCGAGCGGAAAATTTAGAACGAAAAATTTCAATATGATAATTCGAAAATTATTCCTTTTTTATTTCGAAACTTTGTAACCGTAATAGTGATAATAATTCTTAAAGTAAATATTTATAGATAAGAAATCAAACACTTGTGTGAGGCTTGTGTAATGTGGTAAGGTAATTTAAAAGGAAATTAGCGATTATATGAGAACGTTAAGTTAAATTAAAATATTTAATAAGATTAAAGTTTGTTTCGTTTATAATTGCTCGAATAAATCAAACGTTATACATCTCAAAATACATCAAGGAGATTGTGTTAAGCGTATCCTGCGTATCTGTAGTTTGCATATTAAAACTAATTATTGCAAATAAAGAGCCTTAAAGCAGTTATTCAAGCGACGGTGATTTTTAACTCATTATCCAATCATTTAAACAAGGAACAGCGCTAAATGCAAAGAAGGGGTCAGTAACATCGGTATTAACTACCTAACTCTAGTTTTTACAGCTACACTCTATAACAGTCAGATCTCTTGACGTCAACTGTCAATTGTGCAGATAACGAATTAATGGCCAACTTCGTGGAGGTTCGCTGACCCACCAACACTTAAGAATAATTAATTATCATTAAGAATGTAAATGGCTAAGGTGTAGCTTGATGTATGACAAAGGTCATTCATAATGGTCTCTTATAAATTGCTGCCCGATGTGAGAAATGATTGTGTTAATTTTAATTTATGATTTTAAATCCGAATTAAATTGACATTTTTATGGTCCAACTTAATATTAATTATTTTAAATATTTGCAAAACATATGTGACAGTATTTATTTATTTATTTATTTTCATATGATTATTAATTCGACTATACTCCAAACATACTACTAATGCTTTATAGTCTATTATATTCAAGCAGGCAAAAGTTTGCTACAAATAAAATTTCTCAATTTCTTAAATTAACATTTTCAATTCCTATTCGTTTCATTTTACAAAGTAAAATATTATCACTAATTTACAATGCAGTTGTTAGTATAGTAATTTAGTTGTTGCCTGATAGAGACAATAAAAGAAACACTAAAACTAGAAGAAAATTTAAAAAAATTGAAACAGATTTAACTAATTAGTGACTACACAGGATAGTTGCATTACGTCGAAAAAAGCAAAAACAAACGTAAGAAAAAAACAGAATGAAAGACAAAGAACTTAAAAAGTGTTTTATAATTCATTTAATTATAACTAGATATATAATTATAAATCAGCTAGAAAGTATAAACAAAAGAGAAAAGTAAAGTGGCAATAAAAAAAGCAAAAATTTTAATTTAGATAGAGCATGAAAACTTCAACTCAGCAAATATAAGGAGAATATAATAAAATAACTAGAGGAAGCTCTAACAAAAATATAACCAGAGGAAAACAACAGGTGAAGCAGAAACAATAAAATTTATGATGAAACCAGTTTGGAAAACAAATATCATCAAACTGTTATAAAAGCAAAGGCATTCAAGAGATTATACAAACCACAAGCTACCTTTAATTTGCATACTTCCTTGGAAAAAGCACGATTTTAGGACGGAAAAAAGCACGAAAGTTTTTATAATCTATAGTTTGGGAATTCCTCAACAAGAAGATATTCAAATGATAGAAGATATCCAAATGAATAATCTAAGAATTTTGAAACAAAAAAGGGGTTGAAATAAGGATGTATACGCAGTTCATTATTCTTGTCCAGTGGTTGTGGTTGAGACTATAAAAAATACAAAATGAAATCATTTCAACTAAGAAGTTGGTAAGTGAGAGTAATGTGACAAAGCTCAGCAAGAAATTTGCAATACAATTAACACACCTTTAATGAGGAAATGAGGAAATGTAACATAAAGAGGAAAAGAAGATAAAACAAAAATTATGATTACTTCACCAAAATACAGGAATCTTTAAATCAGAGGTACCCCAACCATCGATCCCTTACGAGAAACAAAAATTCTTATCGACCTTCCCCACGTTTACACTTGATTATTACTATAATTTCAATACGATAGAGATTATAGTATCCGAACAGCGTTAAATTCAGATTTTGTTCTAATGGATAGAAACAAACATGGTTTTAGAAAGAACATTCTCACCATAATCTATAAAAAAATTAAATAGAATAATACTGGCTAAATCTTATTTAATCGACCTCCAATTTACCATTAATAGTTCGTCGACTTCTAGAGGTTCATCAACCCCTTTCAAAGTTTCATCGAACCCGTTGAGAATCCCTGCTTAAAATAAATATCTGATAATGATCATGAAAAGATGATAGGATAAGAAAGAAAGAAAACAACAGAAAAAACTGAAAAAGTAGGAAAACGTTTCACTTCATAGCGAAAAACAAAAAGGGCAAGGTGAAAAACGAAATATATGAAAAGGGTTTAGACAAAGACCGGAAAGACCGGTCACATATGTAGAATGTCAAGGAAAGGTCAGTATGCGTTGTCCCTGGCATATCTATGAAGCAAAACTACTTGTCAATAATCGGCCTACACTTTGGGGACATTTATTCCACATATATTCTAGCACACAAATAGCTTTCTTAAAAAACTTAGTGTCTTGGAGATTGTCTAGAAGATTTCCTAAATCGCTGCCTAACATCACCATCGCTCTAAGATTTTTTCCCCGGATATGTTCCTTCAATTTTGGAAACAAATCATTAGGCACTACGTTGAGTGAACAGGGTGTATATGTCATCAGTCCGAAATCGACATTCATAAATGGCGTTCAAGGAAACGAGACTTTTATGAACTGAAGCATGGACCTGGTGAAAGAGAAAAGATTAGCAATTAATGTGGCGTTATGTGAATATGTGACCACGTTCCGATAATCAATCATTAAAATTCCGTCCGCATCCCAAAATACGGTTGCCCGCTGAAAGTTTCTCCCTCAGTTGGCGAGATGGTGGTGATCCTTGTATGTATCATTCCTTCCTTTATAATTTAGACTCGGAATTGAAGTGCTGACCCCACGTTTAATCAACTGTGATGAAGCAATCGAGATAACTTTTCGGATAACGGGTAAACAAGGCCAAATTCGCTTCTGAAGTGATCACTCTCTCTCTCTCGATTATATTCGGGTGTCAGCATTCCGGGTACCCATCTTGTCCAGTCCCAAATGATCACTTATTAGGGTTCCAATTGAAATGCGTGTTATTTCTGCTAAAAGCCTAAGTGATCAGTAGTTTAGGTCGCGATAATTTGCTACTCTTCTGCTGAAGAGGCTCCAGATAGGGCCGAAACGACTGTCCAGAGGATTGCAATCAAAACCGACTTGCAACTAATTTCTAAAGCTAAACACCTAGTGGTCATGCAGCATAAAAAAAGGTGTACCTGTATAATAATTCCAGTGCAGATTAAATTCAATCGAATTTATTTTATTATTTAAACGTTTAACGTAAAGAACTTTCGGCAGAGCTTTCCCATGAAAACTAAATAATAGAAGTATTATATTGGTAATTAATAAGCATCTCATAATAATTGCATCATATTTCTAGCTATTTATTGATTGACTGTTACATTTTTTTTCCCGTAATGCTACAACTAGTACTTGCAACTGTGATAAATCAAGGACTACCATACAATCTGATGACATTGTGTAAGCATTGTGGTAGACACACCGTTGATAGTGCACGCAAAGCCAAAGCAGAGCGCTCTATCTGAGCGGAGGAATCAAATTATTCAGCCGGACTGTCCTCTACATATGAATAATTTAAATAAAGCTTAATCACTCCCACACCTCGGCGGTCGTGAGGAGCGGGTCGTGACACAAGTAAGCCCTCCAACCTTATTCTCTTCCTTTTTATTTATTTTTTCTTTGAATAATCTACGCATGAGTATTATAAAGATAAAATAAAACGGCTAGAATAAAAACAATTTGAAATAGTTTTTAATAACAATTTTTCACTAATTTCATGTTCTGCAATATAACATGTGATCATAAAATATCATCAGCTTTGCAAATTATTTATTAGTTTATAGACGACAATTTTTATTTGCCCATTATTGAGATATTAGATTGATAAAATAGATTCTTAACATATCTCTGTTCTGGTTAGGATCTTCATTAATTTATTCTCAAAAAACAAAAGTATAACCAACTAACGTTTCTAGTATAATTCCACTATAACTAAAATTTTAAGAAAACTATATATACATTATTAAAGCTGGTTCTTGTCCGAAGCTGTCGAACGACGTTAAGTGTTTATGCGCCATTAGTGTCCGTTTAAAAGAGTTTGTGATATATATACATTGTTAATCTAACTTTTACAATAATGTTTGCTTAAACATCTGTTAAAACTTCATTGATCTCTCTACGATACAGTTGAGTATATAGCCAAAGAAACTGAATGCACGTTCAGTTAAGTTTTAAACCTGCATAATAATTTCACGTTCGGTTAAAACAGTAAATTGTATTAAGAATTTTATGACTTACTAACGCATAAAAGGAAAGATGCAAAACAAGAAAAAGCGATATAAGATAAATTGTTGGAAGCTGCGGAGTAAATCATGTTCGAATGGAATTTCTTTTAATATCTCAGCTTCTTCCAAACGTATACGAAACAAAATTGAAAAATCAGGGATTCTCTCTCACTATTTATTGATCGCTCCTCGTAAATATAATTTTCATTGCATCTCTCACAGCACTTTTCAAACAGTAGAAATGATTACTTTTACTAAATCTTTGGATTTGTTTACACATTTATTTAGTTCTATTCACTCATAAAAAGTAATAAAATAAATAAATTTCCTTACAACCTGTCAAAAGTGATTATTTTAGAAAGCGTTTTTAATTTTAAAATTTTTTTCGCAATTTAAACGTCTTTTAACGTTTGTGAAAGCATATTTTTATAAGGTACAGTTCATAAATAATAAATTATTGATTTACTTTTTTATACAGGCTGTTACAAATTCGAAGCTCACCATTGGAATCTCGGAAACAGTAAGAGATACGAAGTCGGTTAAATTCGGGTAAAGTTGCGTATTGTTGAGCACGAAAATTCGTGCTCAACAATAATCCGTTCTGAAATTTATTCTACGATTTGTAGTTTTTGAAATATTTCCAAAAAACCGAAAAGCGTAATTGACTTTTTTATTTTTTTCTGAAGTGATTATTGCATTTTTTTGAGAATACATTAATTTCCTTATAATCGCTGGAATAATAACTTCACCAAAGAAATTAAAAACAAAATTACGCCTTTCGGTTTTTCTCGAAATATTTCAAAAACTACAAATCGTAGATTTTTCAAACTGAATTATTGTTCAGCACCAAACTATGCAACTTTGCCCTAATTTGACCGACTTCTTATCTCTTACCGTTTCCGAGATCCTAATGGTGAGCCTCGAATTTGTAACAGCCTGTATTACAGTTTCTTATTATCAGTGTGTTTAAATGAAACATTTTAAGAAAAACATGTTTTTCTTCAAGCGTATTTAAAATGTTTACGTTGGGTCAGGATACCCGAATTGACAAATATCATTTTAGAACGTTGATTTAGCCCGAGGAAGCTGTCAGCGTACACCGAAACGTCGACTTTTAAATCGAATTTACAAGTATGTATCTTCTAATAAATTATGTTTACAAATTTTGTAAAGAAAAATAGGTATATGGATAATATCAAATTTATTAGTGGAGTATTAATTACTTAAAATACTCTACCAATCCCTAAACCACCATAAAAAAAGCATAGACGTATAAGCTATCAACTTGATGCATTACGTAAATGAAAATTTTGTTTAAACACGAGTAATGTACTTTACGCGGAAAGCTAATATTTAAATGACAGCGGATAGAAGGCATGTGCAATATGAACGGTTTCATCAAAATTGCAAATGCATAGAGTTCAAATTAACTCGGTTCAGACGTGCAATTTGAGCCTTATCGCTTTTTAATATCGCTCGTAGCTCCGCTGCTTATATTAACCCTCTCACCATTATTAAACTAATTTTAAAATCATAGCGTTCGCAGCGCAAATAAAGGCATCCCAGTTATAAAAATATCGACATAATTACCGCTTAGAAGTTCTTGCATATTTAATTTCGCAAAAGTACGTGCACAAGGTTACGTTAAAAGCACTCTTTATCTCGTCACGTATAATTGTTACGGTGAATATCAGCACGTAGTAATTTGTCAGTAAAAAAAACAGAGAAGTTCATTACATATTTTTCCATGTAATCTATTTCTTTAAACACAATGATCCGTCTCGTCTCATAGCAAAGTTGTGCTGTATAGAAAGGATTCAACAGGTTATCGTAAATTCAGGACTGCTACCTACTCAACAGGGCGTTGCAAAGTACGCAGATTTTTTAACATAATCTTGATAAATCGTGGGGCATATTATATAATTAAAACTTGATTTAACTACCTTAATAAATATATTCACTTACGGAGCATCTACTTATTAAAATCCAATTTAATTTACTCAGCGAAGCATCTTAATATAAGTAGCAGGTGGTTAATCTCAAACAGTTGTCTGGGTGAGGTAATCAGAGCTGGGTATTTTTAAAAATCCTACCCGAGAATGAAGACTGTTAATTCTTGAAGCACATACTGTTTTTTTTTTTTAGCGATGCTTATCTGCTACGCGCGCTTGAATGGAATATAAATGCAAATGCTACACAAATGTGGATGCTTTTGTATGGAGCTTCTGTGATTGTGGCTCTGAATAATACTGAAATAATGAATTATTATAAACATACCCTCATCGAGCTTATGAGCAATATTGTGTTTGTTATCGTGATCGGGAATGATTTTGTCTTATTGTATTTGTCCTTGCACAATATACAATTAATTTTTTTTTAATTCTCTCTGTTAAGAATTTGCAACACCTGTATGTAGGTGTACATATGTAACAAAAAATATTTTTTTAAATTTTAGAATGACGTTCAACATTCTAGCTAAATACGTTCACGCAGCATGATCATCTACGCCATCATTTCTAGGTTTGGTTTTAACAAGAACTTGTTTATATTTTTGTCCGGTTTGATTATCCTAATCTCTAGGTGTACAGGAGATTGCTCCTCAGACTACAACAACCGCCCTCCTCTGTTGCCAAATAAAATTTCTTCTTTTCTGTTATCCATCCAAGCAAAAATTACACTTCTCCATTTTTTATTAATCTTTGAACACTTGCTACACTTTGTTTAATACAGGGTGAGTTTTTTTCGATGTTTAGCATTGGGATCTCGGAAACTAGCGGAGCTAGAGAGACGGTTAAATGGGGAAAGATTTGTAGTTTTAGGAGCCCAGTTTAATGCAGCTTTTGTTTTTTTCTTAAAGTTCATGGCTGGCTAGATATTTTGAAAAAACTGATTTTTTATAAATTCGTTAAATGCATATAGCTCGGTTATTCTTGATTTTAGAGAAAAGTTGCAAGACAAAATTTGTACAGAATTATGTTCTTAATTAAACAGTCGAACTAACTTTTCCATAAAAGCTCTTATTTTTCAGTTATGACATAAACGTCAGTTTTTTTAAATGGAAACCATAGTAGGCCATGAGTGAAAAAGAAAGGCCTTTTTTACCTTTTCAACGATGTAACATTCGATATGGTTATTTAAAAAAACGACGGAGATACGGCAGTTTTTCTCTTTCAAAATTGTTAATATGGTTGGCCATGGAAACAAAAGTTTATTGACAAATGCAAATTATAAACGATGAGCAAATAAAAATTAGATTAGAGTAGGGGGTGCAAAGAAAATGTATATCTGTGATTAAATAAAAAGTACAGTTATCGTAGTAACAGCGAATCACAAGACTCTATTTTGAATTTTAACGTACCCTTAAATTTTAACAGCCTGTTAATAAGTTACAGAATAACCCCTAATGACGGATGTTCTACTAGGAAAGCAGTAAATTCGATTTTAAAGAGGTGTAATTTATGTATTGCAAATAATGGTGGTCTTTTCGAACATCTTTAGAAATATTTTTAGTTTATTTTTGTTCTCGATAGTTTAGATTTGTTAAAAGGTTGAAGGTTCCCCTAGGAGGCTATTGAAATATTGAACCATTGTTGGTTTTAGAGTTTTGATTCTGAAACGTATGTAAAAAGAAACGGCGAACAAAACGTCAAAGTAATATAAGTGAGCAAATAAAAATCAGATTAGAGTGGGCTGTGCAATGTTTGTGATTAACTGAATTAATTAATGTAATACATTCACGGACTGTCAAATGTTTTGACCTTTTATTTAATCACAGACATACATTTTTTTTGCAGCGCCTACTCTAATCTGATTTTTATTTGCTCACCATTTATAACTTGCATTTGTCAATAAACTTTTGTTTCCATGGCCAACCATATTAACAATTTTGAAAGAGAAAATCTGCCGTATCTCCGTCGTTTTTTTAAATAACCATATCGAATGTTACATCGTTGAAAAGGTAAAAAAAGGCGTTTCTTTTTCACTCATGGCCTACTATGGTTTCCATTTAAAAAAACTGATGTTTATGTCATAACTGAAAAATAAGAGCTTATATGGAAAATTTAGTTCGACTGTTTAATTAAGAACATAATTCTGTACATCTTTTGTCTTGCAACTTTTCTCTAAAATCAAGAATAACCGAGCTATATGCATTTAACGAATTTATAAAAAATCAGTTTTTTCAAAATATCTAGCCAGCCATGAACTTTAAGAAAAAAACAAAAGCTGCATTAAACTGGGCTCCTAAAACTACAAATCTTTCCCCATTTAACCGTCTCTCTAGCTCTGCTAGTTTCCGAGATCCCAATGCTAAACATCGAAAAAAACTCACCCTGTATATCTAGTCCAATGCAAGAAATTGGATAACTCACGAGAAATAACCCTTCTTTCTCTTTCTAAAGTTGCCGCTTTTGGAACCCTTCTATAATTTTTGCTCTTTGATCTCCGTATTAAAAAAATAAATAATTACGCGAGGAATGGATGAAAGAATTATTCCAGCAATATGTCGTTTAAATTATCCTTCTTCCCTTAGCGATTTGATAATCCCAGTTAGTTTTTTCTTCCTTCCCATTTAAGTTATTACTTACGAAAAATAATTTTAAAAAATCTTTGAATAAGTTTGGAAATGATAACCGGCAAGGAGAAGGGAGAAAAAAGGGGATCCAGGAATTATCTTGGAAAGATGGAGTAAAGCAGGCAATAGACCTCAGTAGAAACTCACTCATATATAAATTTATAACAATATTAGTGTATGTATTTAAATAATGTGTTTCTGTAACCAGTTCTCCATTTGAATTAACGCCACAGTATTTACGATGAATTAAAATTTAAATATTTACATTTTTATTTATTCGATGGCCAAAGGAAAAAGTTGTATTTTCATTACAATGGAAATGTATCGCTTAAATTACAAATTTCATATTATTATATAAATTAAGACTCCCGGAAAAGTAACTTTACAAGTAGCCAACGGTCGGACTCATTAACATAAATTTGAATCTATATAATTTTTATGGAACACCTGATTATCCCAACTTGTTCAATAAACACACTCACATATACGAAATGTAAGAAAATATAGCAACTTTATTAACCTATTATAAATGCAGTAGCTTCTTGAAAGCTCCGAATTACGAAACCACATTGCCGGCCATTGTTGATTCCGTTCAATTTATGCAAATCAGCATTAATTTTTCGTTTTAACGGTAAGGATTTTTTAAACATATTAAATGCTAGAGGTACGACCAGAATTTTTATTCGCTTAATCAAATATACTTTCACGTTGCCTGTAAATATGCACCATAAATGTTCACATCCGTTAAACGGACGTGCATCATATTAAATTAAAATTAATGAAGTTGTATTTTTAAACGATTAAAACACTCCCGATGGAACTCTCAAAACTTTCTTTTCCTAAGTGAGTTTTATTCATTAAACCAATTAAAGTTATTAAAAAAAGATTTGCATTTTTATTTAATTTGCTAATCTTTTTTGAAAAATCATTGCAAGATGTATTTTTTTAAAGAAGTTCATGACAAGAAATTCTTTACACAATTGGTTATGTTTTGATAACAGAATTTTCCTATTTTTTACAAAAAAAAAATGCTCCATACATATTTATATATGAACATATACGGATTCAAAATACAATTAGTTTCGTACTTAAAATTCATGCCCGCGCTTGGGTGTAATGTTATTCCTAAATAACAAATGTAAAGTACAAAGGTACGTGTTTTACATATACGGAGTTTTAATTGTCTAAATATGATAAGCTCGGTCCGGTAGTTTAAACCTGGACGTTTTAATGTGATTTATGTATTCCGAAGTTACGAGCGGTGCTTTGTTGTGACGTTCACCTGTATCATCTTCCTCTTCTCATTCTTGTTCTCTTCTAATTGCCTTCCTGAGTACACGTTGTTCACAATCTAGGACTCGCTCTATGATTAAAGTTATCGATGTTATCTGGCGGTGAATAATAACAATATTGCTGTAAACATTTCACTCGAGTACGCAGAAGGATGTGATAAGCATGGAAATTTTAGTGCACGCGGTATTTTAATGTTTGCTACTAAATGCGTATGCAGATTTGTTTATTTTAAGTCGTTTCGTTATCCAAGATCTTAAATTATTTTTTCTTCCTTCTGAATCTTTTTTTCTTCCGCAATGAATGCATATAATTTTAACAGACATGAAACTTAGAGAATGCCAATCCTAATATGGCATTCTTATTTTTAAATTTTAACTCTTTTTACTAAGCTGTCGAAACATTATGGCTATCAAAACAATTGTAGCACCCAAATGTGGTGAACTGTATGATAAATTAATTAGTTTTAACCAAATGATCAACTTCTTGCTCTTTCATATGCAGTCCGAACTTCAAAAGTTTTAATTTCGAATCTGCTTCATGATTATCGTAGGAATGTAAATATTTTCTTTAGTTTGGTCGCGTGGCTTGTGGAGAAACTGGCGAAAAACTTAATCGAGATTTACAATACGCTTGTAAAATTGCTGAGCACGGTCTCACAATGGCATTGAGCAATCTCTTTCCGACAAATGACATCCAAAGATTAACATTACTTCATGGATCATTACGGCACATTGCTATTCGGAATCCGTCTATTGCTGTAATGCAAGATTGGATAGAAGCTCTAAAATTATCTGGAGCAGTTCACATGTGCAAGTGGTCTTTCGAACTTCATTCTTACTGTCCACTTCTTAGCCTCCTTTTAAAACATTTAAAACATCTTGCTCATAGATTAGATTAGATCAAGGAATAGATTAGTCTTCAGTAAAAGGTCAGGTATTGTTTAAGAAGATCCGGCGAACTTATAACAACCAAACCTTAAACTTTGTCCGAAAAGTCAAAAAGTAATCCTAAAGAATAAAAAGGTGAGATGAAACTAAAATAAAACGCAATTGCCATTTACCCAATATAAATGAACACAGTCACTAATTAAAGATAATTAAAGGAAAAAGACTTAAAAATACTTTGGACAATAGGATTGATGGTGATCAAAAAGACCGTAGACAAAAGTCCGAAAAAGCAAGGAGGTAGGATAAGACACACAATGAAAAAATAGCCACCTACAGTATTCAACCACTAGAGAAAAGAATAATAAAGCAAGACCCAAGAAAAAGCGGTGGGAAATGCAGGAGAGTTTAAGGAACAATAAAGTAATGAACTAGAAAGAAAAATGTAGATACAAAAAGCAATGGAAAAAACAAATAAAAATGGCAAACAAACAAGCAATTATATCAAACACCAGGAATATAGGAATTGACTTTTTTGATTGAAAACATAATTTTGAAGATGTGCAGCTGTAGACAGCACAATTGTTTTGATGAAAGTCTGACTGCCAAAAATATTTTAGCTTTTGGAAGGAGAATTGGAAGGTTTTGCAAACTCTGATCTCCAAATTACAGGAAACTGGAATTGTGCTTGCAAATTAAATACAAAAGGATAAGTCATTACACACTATTTGGTTCTTCTTGAAGAAACATTTCGAATTGTCCTCTGTATTTCTGCAATCTTTGGAGAGATATCATGTTATTAATAAATATATTTATCTTTTCTTGAACTAACATTATGCGAAACTGAATGCTTTTGATTTTATTTAAGCAAATTCCTTTACTGTTAAATATTTGATTTACTTTCAATAACTTTATTTCATAGAAAGTACATAAAATTACTACGTTAAAATTTATTAATGAATACTACCCGATATTACTTTTGATTTCTTATAAGATATTAAATTCGCTAGGCTTTTTATTTCTGAAATTAAATGTGGATGTCTCATTTAATTTCAAATGCGTACAGTTTTAATTTTATTAATATTTAAATTGGCTTGAATCAAACATGTATACATAGTGAACTTGTTCACTAACTTAAGTGCGAGTATAAGCCAATTGCAATTTAATGAATAATAATAATAAATAAATTGCTTTAAACAGAGAGGTGTACAGTGCAAATTTCATTTAAAAACATGGGCTATAAAATATTGAATTAAGTCCAGGCTAGGTCGGGCCATATTCAATTTACGACGAACCTTTTCTGTTGGTTCATTCTGCTTCTTTGACTATTAAGTTATATATCATCACTTGATGCGCGATAATTAAAAAACAAACTTTCGAAATTTATTCCACATTTCATGCGAGATTTTTGACTAGTTTCCTACACAAATTTACATCTATGCATAATATTAAAGACAATTAACATTTTTGTCATGACCATTATAATGTGTCAACATACAAAAAATATTTAGAAACTTCGTCAGAAAGCATGTAACGGTGAAACCAAAAGCAATGAATTATTATAAGTGTCAATATATGTAAATATTTTCATTCGGGAACATTAAGGCGAAGATGAATATTTATAACACCACCCGGACAATAAATATATTAATATATTGCGAATATGTGACTCATTAGTTCGTATCCTTAATGGCATAATCCTGCATCGGAAAAAGGAGAGAATTTGCATAGCAGGACATGGCTGGTGAATAATTAATTGTCAATTCATTATCGGAATTAATATGTCATTTGACCAATAATTAACGTAGCTAATGTAGGAGTAGTACATAGACTAGTTCATTGTTATGCATAAACTGATAGTAATATTTAAGAGACCGGTGTCCGGTATGATCATATTTTAATATTATAATTATTATGAGTCTGATATTATCACTTATTTATTTTTCATCCTACACATTTTTTTGTCAACCCTAAAGTAAATATCGTATATTTTTTTCTTTCCTTCGAATTTATTCTTCACTCTAATTTCTTCGAGTTCTTCTTGTTTGTAGATGAGGTCTTACCTTTAGATTGTTAACAAAAAAAAATATATTAAGCGAATTGTACAAGAGAGCACGTGTGCCCTTTATTCCTTATTATGCTGTCGCGTTGCATGTCTAAATGTTGTAGCAAATTATTTATTTTCTTAGTCTTGTTAATAAATGGTGTGCCTGAAACACGACAATCGTTTTCATGAATGAAGCATATGCGTCGCTCTTAAAAATTAATAAAGTATACTGCAGCGTAGAATGCCTCATAATAAAGATTGTCGCGATATAAAACGGCACTCATTATCTTAAGGACTGTTGCATCACGTGTTTAACATTACTCGTTTTTTATTTCTGAGAAGGTCCCGTTTATCTGCTCATCAAACTTAAATCTCCTCATTGTCTCAAGTCGTATGTAGTGCATCCACGGAATATGAATTGGACCTTAATTAAAAATACGTATTCCAGAAACGTGTACCGCGACATCGAGTTATAAGGCGCTGCTCGTCTAAAATAAGAAACGATAAACTTTTATTACTCCTTTAATTTTATGCATAATATAAAGAGTCAAACGTTCTGTTCTTGAAATTTTTACCATAAACCTGTAGTTTTTTTCTAAACAGAAACTTACTTTTACAATTTTATTGCCTGAATTTTATGGGACGTTTGATCTTATTTTCTTTGTACACAATTTGAAGTCTTGACGGGCTACATTTTTTTAATGGTACTTACGAGAGAAAATTAATTGCAAGTGACATTTATGAAAATATAAAATCTGTTTTTGCGTTTTATCTACAAATTTATTACATTTTATTACTATTTATTGTTATTATCGAAAACTTAACCTGTCATTAATGTCAATCAAATGAGACTTGTGTAAAGCCGAACTCAGACGATTGGTGTGTCTGGCCAATATTTGATAAAGGCATATACTTGCCATACCGTGTGAGTGATTTACTTATACAATTATTTGTCACTGGTGAGCACTGGACAGTTTCCCTTCGTCTGTTGGTAAAATGGCACAAGTCAGAGCGATCACAATTATTGGTCCATTTGATAAGTCCACACTTGTGGTTGCCCTCTTAAGTATAATTGTGCATTGCTATTCATTCTGTATCGATAAGCGGATGGAAGAAGTTACGTGTTTTAAAAATATTTTTCTGTATATTAATGATTATGAAAGATTAAAATGAAGCGATCACTCTCAAAATACCAAACATTCAAGTTTACTGAAACATTCTGTAGGTAGAGAAAAAGATTACGACTTCCACGACTTCACGACTTCTATTCAAAAATACCATCCACCATCTTCTTTTTTAAATTTTTTTCTTCTCTGGTTTTAATTTATATCCACTCATTACTACCAGCAAAGCTGCATAGGCAACGACAGTTTCAGGATGACCGCTATCCATGATGGTCTCTTCTGTCTCTCCCGCCAACATTGTACAAATTCGCTGGCGTATTTAAAAAAAGATGTACAGGTCGTGTGAGCACCTTTGCTTAACAATAGCCTTAATGAACTGGTACACTTGCCAAGAATACCAATATTAGTGTATTGGCCAAGTTGCCTGAGCCCGGCCTAAGGTCAAAAATAGACCAATTACAAAGTTTCCGACGTCAAAATAAAACTAACACGTGGCAGTGTCTGTTGAGAGTTTGTTACGAAAAATCGTATTGACTGTTTGCTATTACGAGGATCGTTCGATAAATACGTGGCCTAACAAAAAAAAAACAAGTTTCTTGGACAAAAACATTTTATTTTTCAATATAGTCCGAACCCACATACACTTCTCCTTCCCAGGAAAAACATGTACGTTTATTCAACGTTAATTTCACGTTGTTACGGTGGAAATAACGTTATTCGTTGAAAAATGCAACGTTGTTTTTTGGTTGAATTAACAACCATAATTATACCACGTTTGTATAACGTGTTTTTTAACGGTCAGTATAATATGGACGTAATTATAACGTGAAATAAATATGTAATAATTTTGTCTTTTTACGATGTGATTTATACTATGAGTAAATGCGATGTATCTACCGTACGTTGATTACCATATCTTTTCAACGTTAATTCAATATCTACTATTCTACGTAATAAATGAGAAAAAAATTAACGAAACTAATACGTTAGATAAATCATAATTTACAACTAAATTTTTAACCCACGTTTTATAACGTTATTTTAACGTATACCGAATAAATATGCGTTACAAAACGTGATGTTGACGTTAGAAAACACTTAATTTTACAGTGATTTTCTATTGTGTTTCACACCTTTGAATTCTAATTTTACTAAAAATCTCTGAAATGTGAAGTTCTTCTCCATGTTCTTCTCCAGGTCTAGCCTGGCCGACTTGGAAAGTCGTGTCGCTCAACGGCATGGGTTCGAATCCCACCATTAGCCATGGATGTTTGTTCAGTCTAATGATTTAGACCCAGCTAACATGTTGTAATTGTCTGATTCAACGTTGATTAATTGTTATTCTACAACGTTTTTTACACGTGGATAGAGACGTTTAAAAGAAATTGATTGCCGCGACATTTTTTCGTAGTTTCAACGTAACAATAACACACGAATTCAACGTTTGGTTACGTGTTATTCTACAACGTTTTTTGTACGTATTTGTGCACTGGGATTTAACGTTGAAATACCGTTGACAAAGACGTTTAAAAGAACTTGATTCGAGCGTTGTTAAAACGTATCAATAACACACGAATTCAACGTTGATTAATTGTTATTCTACAACGTTTTTTTCACGTGGACAGAGAAGTTTAAAAGAAATTGATTGCCGCGACATTTTTTCGTTGTTTCAACGTAACAATAACACACGAATTCAACGTTTGGTTACGTGTTATTCTACAACGCTTTTTACACGTACGTGTTTTCGCTGTGTTACTTCCTTTTCCTTGCAAATTTATTATTTTTATTTGCATTGGTTAACCTGAAATATAGTCTCTTCCTCGCTCAACACACTTACTCCAACGGTACTTCAAATTAACAATGCCTTCATTGTAGATCGATGAATCTAAGTCCTCGAAATAGCTATTTACTGCAGTGATTACATCGAAATTGAAATCTCCGAGCCATTTCTTCATGTTTGGAAATAGGTGGTAATCGCTGGGAGCCAAATCTGGAGAATAGGGCGAATGAGGCACTAATTCAAATCCCAATCATGAGTTTTGGCCATTGCCATCGCAGACTTGTGGGCTGGTGCGTTATCCTGATGGAAAAGCACTGTCTTCTTTGTCAAATGAGGCCGTTTCTCTTTAATTTTGTAGCTCAGTTGTTGCAACAACTCGCCGTTTATTGTTTTCCCCTTTTCTAAGTAGTCGACGAAGATAATTCCATGAGAATCCCAAAACACAGTTGCCATAATGTTCTACAGAATGGTAAAGAAAAATCCGCCAAATTCGCGGGATCTCTGTGTTAGGCCACCTAGTTATCGAGCGATACTTGTAGATTGTACTTAAACAATTAAATAAACAATTAATTTCGCGCAAACTTTGATGTACACCACCTTTTCCAAGTATGTTTACAGAAAATAGTGAGAAGGCTCGTGACTCTATAATTTTTATGTTGAAGACTGCCGTCTTTTTTAAGAACTGAAACTAAAATACTTATTTTTAAAGTATCTGGGAAACAGCCTGGACAAATTGACTAGATAGGTCAAAGCCTCTGCAGAGGACCTCGGACACACATGAATATTTAAATGTCTTTGCAGTTATCCATCTTAGCCACCGGAATTAGAGTTTCCCAATTTCTTAATACCTTTAATGATGCTACTAGACGTTTATTTCCTCAACCTTAATAGATTTATTAACATTAACTATGTAAGTATAGATACCTTAGTGGTACAGCTTAACGTAGTTTGGGCTACTGTAAAAAAAAGAGGCGAATGATTTGGGGCCCGTCTGAAATAAATGTGTTTTCTTAAATTTCATTTTATTGCTATTTATTATTATTATCAAAAACTTAACCTGTCGTTTTTAAGATTAATTGTTAGTCAATAAAATTCAAGAACGAAAGTAAAACATAGCTCCCGAAAATTTAAAGAATCTAAGACTATTTCAAGTTGTAGGCCTTGGCACAATAATTCAATAATTAAACGAACCGATGATATTTATAACGATGAGTCTACTTAGTTACAGGAAATAACGCTGTGCCTTATATTATCCTACAAAACTTGAAGTACTTTTTGCTCTTAATCGCCTGGCAGTATTTTTTATGAAATTTGGAAGAAGGTGGACGAATAATTCCAATTTAATTTGTTTTTACTTATGTTGTAATTCCCAATACACCAGATTGAACTTGAATAAGACTTCTCCATTACTTGTGAATGAATCATGTCAATGTTCTTTTTCTGTCAATGTGTTACTCTTTGCTGCAGAAAAAATCTTCAGGTCTGTTGTTTTTACTACTGTCACTGCTAATTTTACTTTTACTTTTACTTCATAGAAATTCTAGGATGTAGCTACAGTAGGACCAACAGTAATAGCATCGAGAAGAACAAGGATGGCCCTAAGGAACTTCTATTATAAAAAGGATTAAACTGGCAATTCCACAGAAGATGGATAATAAGGAGTATTTTAGTCACTGTTTTTTTTAACTAAAGAGACTCCTGCATTCATTTTGAAAAATTAGAAACTACAATGTTGGTCTTAAAAGGGAAAAAGCTTTTGTCTTTTAGGCTTCGTTAAGAATGGTAAACTAGTTCTTTTCGAAACTGTAACATATTCCAAAAAAGATTAATAAAGCTGCCATTTAAAATAAAACAGTTGAATGCCGTTTCTCGTTGACTATGACAGCTGTGTTGGCTTTAAATGCACCAATAGATTTATGTGATGGGGAAACATAGATGTTTCTTCCTTTACCTTATTTCGGTGACAAATAAAGAACATTTTAAACAAATAAAAATTTGACTGTTTTCGTTTGTTTCCTCAAGTTATGCAGGAAGTATAAAGAATATCTTAAATTTGGTGAGATATCTTTAATGAAGCCTAGAAGGCGAAACTTTTTCCCATTTAAACAATATTGTGACTTTAATAATAAACGAGATCCCTGTAGTGGACAATTTATTCTGGACAGTCTGTGTATACAATGTGATCGAAAATGATTGAACGTCCTTCAAAAATATGTACTAATTTCGATATGAAAAACTCGTAGAAAACTCAATTAATAAACAAACCATGCACAACATTAGGAACGCTATTGATTGTCAACTGATCATGAGTATTCAAAAACGCTAAAATTCTCTAGGCCGAAGATAGTTTTGATCACCTTTGGGTATTTATTTTCTCAAGGACGCTCAATCATTTTCGATCGCATTGTATATTTTATTAATGTAAAAATTCTATTTAATAACTTGGCATGAGAAAACCTGGGACGAGTTAAAAAACATAATAAACAAAGACTTATGTTCAATAAAAAATTGGTTTGATGCAAACGGCTTAACATTAAATATAAATAAAACTAAATATCTCTTATTCAAAAATTCCAATGAAACTATAAACATTAAAATCGACGACACAAAACTAAGTAGAGCTACAGACATCCAATTTTTAGGTTTACATTTGGATGAAAATCTGACATGGACAAAACAAATTCAAAACATTACAACGTCTCTTTCCACTGCTTGTTTTGCCGTGCGTACTATGCGACTTAAAATAGGGCCTGAAGCCGCCAGAGCAGTATATTTTGCACTATTAGAATCCCGAATGAGATACTGCATTGTTTTTTGGAGTTTTACCACATTAGAAAATCTTGAGCAAATTTTCAAAATACAAAAGCGAGCAATTAGGTACTTGTCAGGACAAAGTCCACGAGCTCACTGTCGTTCGCTTTTCATCCAACACAAAATTTTAACAGTTTACTCATTATTTCTTATAGAAGTATTAACATTCACTTTTAAAAATAAGTACGACCTTAAGGAACGGGGAGATTTTCATACATATAACACACGTAATAAAAAAGATCACCACTTACCCAAGTCAGCGACGGCATTAATTAAGAATTCATTGTATTATAACGGAAAATTTCTATTCAATCAACTCCCCATACTATATAAAATTTAAAAGACGCAAAACTTTTCAAAAGAAAACTAAAGACATTATGCCTTATTCATAGAAGATAATAGTGACTATACTAAGATTCTATTAACGCTTTTCTGCATCGTTAATAGAATCCTAGTAGTCACTGTTATCTTTTATGAATAAGGCAGATTATTTTTATCTAAAGCATTTTATAGCGTGGATGAGTTCCTAACATGTGATTTTAATGTTTAGTATTTTGTAAGTTTTATGTTTTTACTGTAGGTCTTTCTAGATTTTAGCTCTATGTATTAAACAACTGTCAAAAGATGGGTAAATAAACTATTATTATTATTATTATTATTATAAAGATGTTCTATTATTTAGGTACACCAAATACTGTTGATACAAACATTGTAGTTATATCATTTCACAACAAAAGTTATTTTTTTAATATACCCCCTAGTTTAACCCCATTGGGTATTTGTGCTTTCTTAATAGTTTGATAAAGAAAAAATCTACAAATTTAAAATTATCTTGCTTCTAAAAACTCTATACATTTAATTTGCCATTCAACCAATCACAACACTAGTCAGATAATAGACTTCAGGCTGCTCTTGTATAACAAAAGAAGAAAAGAAAGACTCAGTTACGTTAATAGTCATTTCTAAATTTAAATGATACAACTATTGTATGAAAGTATCTGTGCTCTTCTGCAAATTTTTTACAAACAGTCTTGTTTTTATCCCACTTTTAAAATGTCAAGGAAGTCACTTTATTGTAAAACCGTCAATTTTTCCAAAAAAAAGTTCTCGCAGGTCACTTCTTAATAAAGTTCAATAGTTTAAATTCTAAACTCAAACGTTATTGCTATGTACGTTTCAAAATTTGGCTGAAAACAAGCAGAGGTCTTTCTGAAAAGTTACAGATAAAAGTTTGGTTTCTTCCTGCTTTATTTTAAATATCAGTGAAAGTATTAGTTTAGTTGTGAGCCAGATTGACACAATATTCTCAAGAAAGCTAAATTTTAATGTTTATTTTACTAAAAATTTTGCAATTTTGAATTAAACTCTTTAAGTCTATAAAAAATACCGATAATAATATAAATTTGATATCCTTCCCAACTTATTTATTTTTCGGCTATTACCATAAAATTGAGAATTTTTTGTGTGAAATTATTTTAAAATTATTTGGTAATTCCATAATCTGTTCATAATGCATTAAACAAGGCAATTCTAAAATCAACTCAAGTCAGAAAAATAATTTTCTTCTACTTATTTAAGATTTTAAATTAAAGTAGTCCATTTATTACGTGTTAATTTAGTGAATGAATTTCTTCGTATTAATTTAATATATGTAAAATAATACTTTAATCCTTTTAAAATGTGCGTAAAAATTAAATTATTTAAAAAATGTAAAAGATATTTGTACCACGTTATTGTACAACATATAACGAATCGTTTAAAATGTATCATCAATTGTCACCTCTAATTACAAAGTGAAAGTAAAATTTGATTATATGCAAATTGAAAAGAAATCCTCAATGAAAATACTTGCGGTTTGGAAATTTTAGGCAATGACGAATCGTTACTCTGTTAATGTATCGGCGAAACAGAACCCGAACACAAAAAGCTCTTTTTCTTTCCTTCTTGAATAATAAAAGCGCTGAAATGAGGTTTAACTTAATTTTATATTTATGTATATTTTAAAAACAAAACTAAATTGCCTAGTAAAAAAAGCAATGTAGTTTGAAATGTTAATTTCTTTAATTCAATATAAATAAAAAGCTCTTCAATTAATTCTGAAGGAATACTACTAAAACCTAAAAAAATTGTTTCTTACATAGTACAATTTATACCTGTTATATAAATGGCATAACGTTAGAACCTCGTTGCATTAAACCAAACAAAGCAAATTGAAAACGTGTTTTAATTTAAATTCAATCAGCTTGCTCAAGGTCCTGGAAGTGTCCACTGTGTGGTCAATTCGATGTTATATCGCCATCTGTGCGACGAGGGCCAAACAACAGAAACTATTTCAGCAAGTTGGGACTATCACACTTGCAGAGAAATTTCTCATACAGTTTCTACTATTTCTTTATGTTAGTGTGGGCTTTAGTTAAATGTCTTATGCTAAAATATGATACAGAAGACAAATATAAACAGTGTTTAATAATTGAAATTAAGAGCGCGCGAAATATAGAATGTGTTCTTGATGAAGAATATCTCCCGGCACAAAAATGTTTATTCTATTTGATTTATCTGTCGCATAGACTCGATATTTTCAGTTACAGTTTAACTTCTACATTTTTCTGCAGACACTACCGTCTAAAGTTTTCGGTAAAAACTATGGTCAAATATCCTTTTACTTAAATTATTCTCTGTTCCTTAGTTTCTTTAAAAATTCGGCATAGTGAAACATAATCAGTATTTATAAATTTTTTTACTACGGCGTATATTTTCCATTTTTTCAAGAATCAGCACGTTATCTTGCTTATCTATCTTTAAAAATTGCAGTCTAAGTGAAAAAATTATAAAATTAAAAATACAATCCACATAACTGTTAAAATTTAAAAGAAATATTCAGATTATTATAAATTTTAATTCCTATACTTATTATGTTATTTATTGTTTGACTCGAGAGAGTTTCCTGAAGATGGTGAATGCCAACACCAATAGAGGCGGAAATATTCGTTAGACAAAAAAATAATAACATAAACGAACTGTAACTTGCACTTTACTAAATTTTATATTAGTTTTATTTGATGTTGTATTTTGAAATTGAAATAAATTGTTAAACTAAAAGTGATAGCAACGTTATTTCTATGAAGTACAAGTAGTTACTTGCAAATCAGATCCTATAATAGCGCTGATGAGGTCCGCATCGCGGACGAAACACGTGTTCTTTCTTAAAAATATTCACGAAGCTGTGGAGAGGAGATCTGATTTGTACAGAGTGAGATATTAGAAAAAGTTAAAGAATTTTAAGAAAATTTCATTGATTTTAATACCACACATTCATTTAAAAAACATTAAAAAGTATAATAAAATAAAAATAACAAAACTCGAAAAGAAAAAAAATCTTTTCAAATAAAACTAATAAATTCAATAACAATATAAATTGCTGTTGTACGATTAACAATAACAAAGGGTACAAAATAAAAATTTAAAAACAACTTAATTTAGATACAAATTGAAAAAAAAATGTAGATTCATACATTTGTGGAACCGAAATATTAAATTATTTGACAAACTATATTTAAAAGTAACAATATAGTTTTATTCAATACCCTTTATACACCTACTCGAAAATTATAGCTGATTATTTATTTGAAACCTTCAAAATATCACGCAATCTCGTTTACGAGACGTTAACAAGGCTAAACTAAGCATATTCCGTTTCTTGTTAGAAATCTTGTAGCGACAAAAGTACATGTAAATCAACATCTTATTTGCACGATTGTATTTTAATCTGAATGACAGAATTACAAATCCAATTTCTCATAATTGCAATATTCATTTTGATGTATACGTCTACATTATGGGCTGAAATTTATAGATTAATAGATAGAGCCATTATGCGTATAGGATTACAAAACATTAAATATTAAAAATAAATTTGTTCAAGTTATAAATGACTTTATAATGTATATTTTGAGTTATTTCTAAGTGTATATAAAACTTTCAGATTTTAATCCAGGCAAATTCTGCAGCAAAAAAACACAGTTCCATCATTCCTATTAAAAGTTGCATGAAATAATTTTCTAATTATGTATAATTTAGCCATGTTTGTTTAGTATTGGTGTATCTGTAGTTAACAGTAAAAAATAAAATTCAAAGCTGCCTTACTCATAATGAGATTTTTTAATTCACATATTCACGTGGCCCGCCGCAAATGGATTTAAATCCCAATCTGGTCCTTGCGGCAAAAAGTTTGGACACCCCTGATTTAGCACAACATGGAACGGTCTTTCATTTCAATTGATCACAGCTTTTTACTTTTCTAAGGAAAAGGAAAAGGGCCATACAGAGACCTATATGTATATGCCTTAACGAAGGGAAACAAAGATAAAAAATAATGACATTAAATAAATCGTCGGGTTACTGCCAAAACAAGATTTTGGAACTTTTGAGAAGTCGTCCTTTGACGGTTCAAAATTGCAGTTTAAAATGAAGTTGGATTATTTCAGCCACTTGTTTCTCCTGCCTTAACATTTTGTTTTGATTTATATGGTTTTAAAAATTTTGTAAGTACGTTTTTTTAGCATTTTTCAATCTAATGGAGCACTTAACACCGAATTGACAACAAGTGGAGTTAGCTTGTTTTTGCAGTAATGCGACGAAATACGTATGAAAAATTTTGTTGCAAGTATGTTTTGTAAGGGATGACTTATTATGTAGCAAACTGGCTCTTCAATTTGTCAATCCTAATGCAATGTTAGGTCAAAAGTTAAAAATACTGTAGTTATAGAATTTTTACCTAATAAAAGAAGTATACTGAAATAAAACTAAAAAGAATTATTCTTGATTAAGCTGTTAGCCTGTTTACTTCCTCAAGTGTACAGAATCTTTGTATGTATTCTTTCATTTCATTCTTCTTTTCGTTATTGGTTTATTATAATAGTTCTTTTTTTTTCGATTACTGATTAGATAGTTCAACTCTACTCTTATTTTTCTTATTAATTCTTATGTGTTGACTATACGTTTCTCTTTTTATCTATTCTGATTATTTCATCTATTTTAAAACTCTCATTTTTTTCCAATGCTCTAAATTTGTTGTCTTATCTTTATAACTTCGTCTCTTATCTGCACGACACATCGATTTTTTTTCAAAAAAATCAAATTTTTATTCATTTATTATAGTTCCTTTAGGATTTATGAAGAAGAGGTTTTGAACTAAGTAGAGTTTCTACGGAAATATAATAAGTGAATCGATCAAAGCAGAAAAGGCATATTATGTCCATAGGATTCACTGTGGACATACACCCTTTGTGCATTGACCCTTTCAATTTTCGTAAGAGATCATTTTTTAATTATTCCTTTCTTCTTATTATTATCGTTGTCAAGTCAAAACCTGGTGTTTCAATTGTTGACGTTTTCAAGATTCAGTTTTAAGAAATTGTCAGTGACATAATATGATTTTATCATTGAGTGATATTTTAATCCTTCTAGGCTCCCACCATAAAGAATTTGACTAATAACAAACAACTAACTAACATGATATCATAAAGTCCCGTGGCCCCAGTAGGCTTTGAAAGTGTGAACGCATGTCTTTTCTTAAAGTAATTAATTAATCAGGATGACATTTCTATTTAATCAATCGACACATATCAAAACGCTACAGGCTAAAGAAACGTGTATATTAACGAAAAATTCCAATCTTAAAACATATTCATAAAAGTTGTTGAAAATGCTGCCCATTTTGCTGACGGCAAAGATTTTCACGTCGCATATTGTCGAATTCTAATTCTAATGTGACACATACAAATTATAAACGTCATTCAATTTTGTAAGAAAAGACGTGTCCTTAATAACATGCTGCTTACTTAAGAAGTTTCTTCCGATCCTTGAAAACCTAGTATT
The DNA here is from genome assembly GCA_958336345.1 of Dorcus parallelipipedus. Lineage (NCBI taxonomy): Eukaryota > Metazoa > Arthropoda > Insecta > Coleoptera > Lucanidae > Dorcus > Dorcus parallelipipedus. Next base: position 25,383,121 of record OY284475.1, read on the forward strand.
TTTGAGATACGAGCTCTTGATTTACGGCGACGATATTATATATATTTTTTTTAAGTTTATGGTTAAAGCTAGAGAGAGTTTTTATGTTTATAAAGGCCGCTTTACCGTTCGCAATTATTTATTGCCGGCAATGAAAATTGCAGCGATTTGTATTGCTCGCATGCGCAGTGTTCTATTTTCATCCAAAATGCAAATACCGCGCATGCGTGCAATACAAATCACTGCAATTTTCATTGCCGGCAATAAATAATTGCGAACTGTAAAGCGGCCTTAAGAGAGGTAATTTTTACAATTTATATCTATTTACTTTATTAGTTTATCTGATTTCTTTGCCTTGTAATTTTGCTTCGATGAATTTATTTGAATTTTATTTCTACTTTAATTCCAACATTAATTTTAATTGTGGGCTGGGAGCATCAACCTGAACGGGTGCAAGCCGAGTTTTTATTTATTGTTTTTACATTTTCATTGCCAATGATGATTACAAGTTTTTATTAGTATAATTTGTATGGATCTACTCGTATTAATTTGCATCTAATCCAGCCGTTCTCAAGCATTCATATTTCGCGCCCCCCTTTTTTTACCTTGAATAATTTTGCGCCCCTTGCATAATATAAAGACAGTGGAAGGTCCTTTAGAAAGTTTGAATACTACTTTCAGCAAAAACGTTTTCGCAGATGAAGACATTAAATTGAGTTACTGGAATTGAATAATAAAAATGTAAAAATTTAATTTTGATGTTTTGTTCATTTTTTCGACGCCCCTCCCCCCCCATATAGCTTCTCCCGTAGTTTAAGAACCGCTGATCTAATCGCTTAAGCATTTGTTTTCTTTATTGGTTTATGGGAAAACGTCAACGCTTCACTGTTCATTGAGGGTTTTCGAGATATTCTATTCTCTTTTAATTAAAAATCAATTTTCACATAAAATTCTCTTTGAAGCTTCATAAGTCTAATAGTAGAAATTCTGCAAGAGGAACTTGGTTAAGTTTTTCTATCGAAGAAAATTGCTGTGTTTTTATGAATTCAGATGTAATCGTTAATGCTTCATGTTATATAAAATTGGGTTAGGTGAATTATTCACCATTTTCAGTATTTTCAGTATAAACCTGCGCAAGTTCAAAATATTGTCTACCAAAATACACTGTGATGTGAACAACAAGGACTGCACTGAAGATTTGCGTCTGGAATATTCAGATATAAACTGATACAAGAAGTAATAAAACACATTACAATCCCAAGTAAATTTTAATAACTTCTCAAGTTGTTGAACAATACAATAAATACAGAGGCCATCAAAATGAACGGACTATCTTTCAACAATAATTATATTTGTATTGATAAACATTTTAACAAAAAATGAAATGGTATAATAATTAGCAACAATAGAAGATTATTTAATGATATACACTGATTGATTAACGAATTTGGAAAAGACTTGTTGAAGACAGCCACCGGAATAGCTTCGATTTCAGTTTCTCTGCGATTAGCGTTTTATCTTTACATACTTTGCTCTCTAAATACACAGGGGAAGTTGCTGTTACGAGAGAGACTTTGGGGAAAATTGCGACAAAAATCTAAGGTTCTCGTACAGACTCTAGCAGTATGGTCAGTAGTGCTATCTTGTTGAAACCAATATGGCTCTTATTCCTCACCCTTCAATTGAGGAAGAAACAAATTTTGGCATCGCTGTGTATGTTTCAGAAGTTACTGTTTTCCCATTATCTTCAAATAAATATGGCGTAATCATTTTTGAAGAAGAAATCGCACACCATACTTTTATCTTTGGAGAATGCAGCCTTTCATGAATTTCATATGGTTTTTTGGTGACCCAATCTCGACAATTTTCATTACTCTTAAAGTGAAAATATGTCTCATCGTCTACTCTATTAAAACATTACTAGTTTAATTTAAAGTTTATGTGTCCTTCATTTTTATGATGTAAATAAAATAGTCCATTCATTTTGATAGTCTCTGTACAAGTAGTAGACTTGTTTAGACTAGAATTTTTTCTTTTATTCTTTTAATTACTCATAGTGTTGTTGGTATTTTGATGTTCAAGGAAAAAAAGTGAGATTTAACAATAGATTAAAGGAATTGTTCATTTGCAATTTGCATGTAAAAGAAATTGTCAAATTGTTTCTATAGGTGATTCATTTATTTTAACGGCAAGTTTTAATTTCAAATATTGTTTTAATGGATCGTAAATATTGTTGATTCATTTGTCATTTATTTAAGAAACGCTATATTTTATCACTTAATTTTATGTCCGGCAATAAAATTTTAAATGTCATTTCTCTTTTTCTACCTGGAGCATTAAGATACTTGTTAAGCCCTCAACCGTTCACCTGATAAAGTCGCGGTACTCTATCTTAAATATCCATCGAAATTTAATGATTATGCTATAAGCTGAACAGCATATGGGTTTTTTTTATGGCCGTGTTAGCTGTCAAAGTTCGTTCGCTCGCCTGCAATCTGACCTCTGAACTCCCGCGCGTGTCTTCACAATTAAATTTTTAAATTAGATACACAAAAACTCGATCTTTAACTTTATAGTTTTGTTTTACGGAGTCGCTTTACATTTTTAAGTAATTTTATGAAACTAGAAATTACATGGTAATTTTTATGTGCGCGCGTAAAATATACGCGAGCGTAATAAAAAAACCAGAGAATTTTATTGCACCTGATTAAAAAGATAAGTCACGCGTACACTTTTGTGTAAAAGTTGAGGAATGTGCTTAATAAATGTGGTTTTGTAACTCACTAAGTTCACTATAAATATAATAAACTACTTTGTCACTCCACATTAAAATTTATGTTAGATAGATACACGATAAACTATTATCTCATAATAAAACAAGGTATAAAATTGTTATTACGGGAATAAAATAACCACTTTACACTTCGGTAATTATTACTTTGGTAATTTCATTCTTTTTCATTTCTTTTTGATACTTCACAAAAAAAATATCACGCCTTAACGCAGACATTTTTATTGTACGATCATTCTGTTATCTTAATGAGTTAATGATTTACTAAACATAGTATTTTTATAATATAATGGCCAGTTTTTTAAGAAAATTTGTTGTAAACAGACAACAAATCTTAAAATGTACAATAAGTGCCTGCATTAAGTTTTTTTTTTTAATCATATCAGGTATATTAGTCATTCTGTGTCCATTGACGACATTTTCAGATCACACATCAATTTAATAAATATTCTGAAAGTTAAATTTTAATAATTTAAGTACATTGTTATATTTTTACTTGTAGACTTTACTAATAGAATTTAACATCGATAATAATTGCATTCGGAGAAACTTTAGTTTGACCACCAACGGTTACACTTTGATAATTCTAAGTTAAAATAAATACTAATTCTTCTCCGGAATTTTATAATTACAGAACACATGTGAATTATAGCCGGAGACCCGCCTCCTCCTTAAAGGTATTAAGGGTTTTTTGCGGTTGCCGTTCTACAATCGGAAGTAAAACACAAATGCTTTTATTAAACACATATATATATATATATATATAAAAGATAATTGATATCTGCTGATAAATAGTCTTTTTCTGCAGGTGGCGCGATCCTTTGCGTTCGTTTTTCAAGCTTCGAATGTAAAACGAACCCTTCCTCGAACTGTGTGCAAAGAGCCTCGGGGTCATACAATAAGTGTTTTTTTGTGTCTATGCCAGCTCCCTTTGATGCATAAAGGGTAATTATATATGTAAATACTCATTTACATTGAACTTTGAACAATTGTGGTCGAAATATTATTCAATTCATCATACTGCCGTGTTGGCTCTTTGTTAATTATAATCGTGACCGGCACTCATTGTTGCTTGATCGTTCATTAGAACGCGTTATTGCAATGGGTATAAATTTCAATGGTATTTACTTTCTCATAATTTCGAAATATCGAAACGAGTAATTTACTCTCATTGAATTTGCATATATCTGAAGTTAAAATTAATTTGCTCGATAGTAAAAATAAACGCATGATTGTTGAATGCAGACGAAAATTTAAATAGTTTTATAATAATAATTAGTACATGTGTGGTACCTCAATAAATGATAAAGTAAAACACTAACATTTCACAAATATTAATAATTACATTAATAAGTAAAATGGGACGAAGTTAATATTCAAGCGATTTGAAGGGATGTAAGAATTAAATTAATTAAATATTTTTCTATTTCTTGGTGAAAAAAGAAAGTCGCAATTTAGAAATGCTCTGAATAGAAATGCTTTATTATTGCCAAGGAAAAGAGAATTTTTTGTGTGGTTTTTAAGCAGTTCTTAAAGAAAAAGAATCCATTCTGAAATTATAATTAATAATGTTATTTTGTTAGGTAGTAAAACTGAGATCCTAATATATTAGAAATTTAACTATTCATCGTAAATAAAAACATGAACATTTCTAATAGAATCTTAGGAAAGCAAAATATTATTATTATTAATGAAAAATCGAAGTTGACAATGAAATGTCGGCTCTTCAATTCTTTTTACAACTGTCAGATCATTTATAATAACATTATTCTCTGTTATTATTATAGAATTTTAAAATTGTTCAACATATTTTAGATACTTACATTTTAAGGAGAGCTTAAATTTAAGTCATGTTCAGATGTGACATTTTATGTAGGTTCAACCATGTTCAACAAAATGTCAGTCACAATCTAATTGACATTCAATTGAAGATTACCTAACCCCCTTATTCTGTAAATCGTAATGACAACGTTAAGTGACATATTTTGGCCAACCATACATAGAAATATGTTGTATCTATAATTGGTCAAGATATGTCACTTAACGATTGTCGTTATAAGTTACAGGATAAGGAGATAAGTATCAGCCAGAATCTGATTTATTTTATACAGACCATGCATAAATGTATGTAAACATGATTTAAATTTAAGCTCTCCTTAAAATGTTGGTAATACCGGCCGATAGACATATTACTTTGGAAATTAATTGAAATATCCCTCCCAAAGATCGTGAGTTATCGGCAATAATCGACACGGTCACCTTGCTTTGGTCGCTCTTCAATAGTAATCATTACGCTTACAGTAGGCACTCAAACAGTATTACTGTGAACCGAACTTTTTTGATGCATTTTATTATCAATTATCAATAATATTAATCGGTGTTTATATTGGCAGTTCCAGTACTTCAATACTTCTAATGACATCGAGATATAACAAAAAGGTTTTGAAAAAGGTGGTTTGACAATGATCTGTTTGAAACAAACAATAAAAAAACACGAAATAGGTTAAATAAAGAAGCTTTAGCAAAAACTTCTTTGGCTACTAGATGCTATTTTTTGTGTTTTCGGAAGTTCTTTACAAAAGCTTATTTAAAAGCTGCCAAAGATTATAACGTTAAAAAACAGCACATTAAATTACATAATAGGTACAGTGAGGTATTCATTCAAAAATTATATTATTATTTTTTTTTCTTTTATAACTACTCAAAGTCAAAAAGGAATTTTTTACTGACGCGAAGGGAATTTTCTTTTAGTGAGGAAGGCTACACTGGTAACTGTAATCGTTACTTAAAAATGTGATGGACTTTGACAAAAGTCTCGGAAAAAAGGAACAAGAGGAAGCGATACTGGGTACACCCAATACACATGTATCAGGAAAGGGTAACAAGAGGATAATTTCATACCATGACTTAACAATAAATAAGGCATTTTTTTTTCATATTTTTCCTTAAGCGTAAACAATTTCGATGAGTAATGGCCTTTATACGCCCATTAAAAAATGTCAAAACTCACAATTTTGTAAAGCAAGGTTAACCGTATCTCGCAATAAACTTGCGCCAAGCAATTTTTAATTACCGGTGTGTATGGAAGAACTTTTTCTATACTAGGTGTTAATAAAGGTTGTCGGATATTTCACCCAATTGTAGCACTGACATGTTTTAGGCAACTTGGGTCCGCAACTCAACTATTACTGAGATATAGTCGATTTTACATTGTTTTATTATGATGAAAATTACAAAGAAAATCTGATGACAATGTGCATAAACCAAAAGATAATTTAAAGGAAAACTAAAATACTCTACATGCCCGCCGGTCATTTCTAAGCACGTTTCACATCGCCTTACGAATGATCGGCGTACCCTTTCGAAAATTCCTGGAGTCCTCTGAGTTGAGTTATGGACCCATAACGGGTAAGATTTTGTTTTTCTTTCCATCATACTATAATTGGGTAAAATATCTGACAACTTCTTTTTAACACCCAGTAAGCAACTTAAGGGCAATAGTTTCGTTGCTCAAAAGTTGCCGCGATATTCAACTCAAGAATTGCTTTTAAGTTGCGTCGCCTAGTGGGCAATTATACAACGACACGAACTTTTGATAAGCAACACAATAATTGTACAACTAAAATTGCCTAGAGAGACCTTAGCCTTCTTTTCAATGTCCACACAATATCTTCTTTATAGGTGTCATTCCTGGAAAACCAGATGTATTCACATAAAATAAAATTAATCGTCCATCACAAAATATCACCGACAGCTCGGTTTAAAATATTTAGTTAGTCTCAGTTCCCTTCATAATTTATCTTTCCAAATTGATTTGCTTTTCTATGTAGGTACGTAGCTGGCTAATTTTCTTTCTCTTATGTATAGGCAGTTGTATTTTAAAACTTTTCTTTTCATATGACACTCGAATCAATTTCTAATAAGATTTCTAGATGGTTGTCTGACTTTTCTGACTATTGTCTCTGAAAGCTGTCTTTTTTTGTTTGGGTGCCATTTTTTTTTTAGTTTTTTGAACCGTCAGTGACAACTGAATGCAACGTTATATTACTGTAAAGACCTTGAATAAAGTCACATATATGGTAGATTTGATGGGCGTATGCCAGTTGGGCCAACTCGAACGAGCACTTTTAATTCCACGTGCGAGTTGGGCCAAGAACGTTCGACCAGGGGATTAAAAGATTTATGTTGTCTTATAATTCCAAGAAGGAAAAAATTACCTGCCTTACCCGTTATTTCTAATAACTAAAATTTTGTTAGTATAAATTTCATAGCTGGACTCTAATTAGTATCATTTAAACAATACCTCGATATGGATGTTCAGCGTATATTAAGTGAAAAAGGCAAGCAGATACTTGTTGTTAATAACTTTAAGTTTTGTGCAGCAAATACACTGAAAGATGATTCTGTTCGTTGAAGGTGTGTGAATAAAAAAATCTAAATGTTCTGCCAAAATATATGTATACATCAAGCAGTGATTTTAGTATCATTCTGAAGTTCTCTTTAGAAAATAATCATTCTGAGGACCAAAATATACAAAGGCAAGCAGTAAGTGATAATTTAAAAAGAAAAGCTGTAAACAACTTACATGAAAAACCTGCGAAACTCATACATCAGGAATTATGCACGAATAACGACTTAGATGATCTAACATCCAACGACTTACTACTTATTAAAAGAAATATGTACAGAAACAAAAGGAAGCAAATGCCGACATTATCTCAAAGCCAGGACAATTATATTGGTGTTATTTTAAAATAAATATACATAGTTACATTTTTTAGTTAGTATTATATTTGTTTTTTTTTCCTGCCTTTCTTCATTTGTGAATTTCACAGAATGAATAATGAGTTTTGGCCCAACTGGCTAGTGCGATTTTTTTTTATCTGTGGTGGTTGTTTGAATTGGCTTCCGGTTGGAACCGCGTCATGTTGACTTCTACTGCCTATCTGTGGTGGTTGCCCAACGGGGTCCTAAGTCAAAGACTTGTCAGGACTTCAGGAGCGGGAGTGTATTTGAGTGTCTGTGAAGTTTCCATGGCTTTGTTACTTCCAACCTTCTCGCCATTTAAGGGAAAGCAGTGTCGAAATTTTATTCCCAACACTGAAGGGTGCCTGAAGTCGATACCGACTACTCCCGGGAAAAATCCCGAGTATGGTTCGAACCGACGACCATGCGATTGCAAGGTCAGTCCTCTTACAACTGGACCGTTCAGGCGTTAAATATACTTTTCTGATGATAAAGGGTAAAACACGTAATTTGGCCCAACTGGTCGACTCCGGATTTGATAACAGTAAGAATGAATCTTTTTCTAACAAATTACTTTTTATTATTATTAACAACCGGTTTCTGCGCTTAAGTCCTCATCAGGTTACATCTTTGAATTGTAAGCATGCCGTTCACGTGGTTCTTTGTGTGGGGTACTGTACTTATGGTAGATCTTGTTATTTCCATAATTTGAAAATGTTTTACGGTACAGGTTTTCCCAGAGCTTATAGAAAATTCGTCGATTATTTTTCTGGATATTTTATTCTGAACCCATCCACTTTTACAGTATTTTAGAAAATGCTGACCTAACAGTATACTACGTATGTAGTTATAAGTCCAAGGCCGAATTAAATGAACACATAACTTGCACAAAGTCATCAAGTTAACTTAGAGACTTACGAGTAATCCTAGAGATCTAGGAGAAATTATATCTTCCAGAGAACTTCAATTCCATAGTTTAGTAATTGAGTTACAGGTTTACAGATCTTACGGTTGCTACAGGTAAGAGCAGAATCAACACATTACTCTCAATACATACTTGGTTGTCATGAAATTGGCTGTAAATAATAGTAACCACCCAACGCAACGATTCAAAAAAGCTTTCCTCAAAGTGTGCTATGAAAAAATTACATTTGCCTGAATATAAAGTTTGAATGTTGAAACTATACTAAACCTTCAAATGTGTTATGTATTGAATAAATCCACAAACCATCAATTTTTTCACTGTTTCTGAAATATAACGAGTGATCAATATCTCAATAAACTCTTATGAACAAAGATTTCTGTTAATGCATTAAACTTACTGATTGTTATAGGTAATTGAAATGGGAATGACATTTGAGAAAATGAATTAATCAAAGACATACGATTTTCTTTCCATAGGTCACTTGATTAGAAAAAATACTGATCACGTATTATTTCTAACAAACAGCTTTCTTGGTGATCAGTGATCATTTTTTGCGTAAAGTCAATAATAAAAATGTTACTTTTGATATGTGCAATATGAAACTAAGAAATTTGAATTTTATAGACAGACTGTAGTTAAAAATTTTAATTTAACCATTGTTTCTGAAGTTTGAGAAGCAGAACTTTTTGTAAAGAATAACTTTTTTACGTAAAACTGATATTAAAAAACTCGATCCGGGGACAATTGTATACAGTAAATTCAAAAAATGCACCAAAACAGGTTCATTATATCCAAAGTTTGCTATAACCGGTAAATAAATACGAAGTATATATTTAATAGGTTTTTTAATTGCTCGAAATATAGTACGTTTTCATTTCAAATGGGTTCAATATAGCCGACCTTGACAGTAATTTCATTTTTTTTTGTAAAAACATGACGTGATAGAAAAAATTAATAACAGATTCTTCTTTACAATGCCAAAATCATTCAAAAACACCCAATTTTATCACATCCGCAAAAAAATATATTTTTTTCGCAGGCTAGTGTTATTTATTAATAATAAATTTGGTGTTTATTAACATTTCTAAATTACAATTACACAAGTAAAATTGGTTCAAGATAATTGTTAGTACATTTGGAAGATTAGTGTAAATGCACATCAATTTATATTTGACATGAATTGAGTTGTCATTGACTGCGTAGTAAGTACTACATGGGAGTTTTAATTAAAAATGCGATTATGGTCTCCTTTATCAAGAGTGTCCTCTGTTTGAAATATGCTTATACCTGTTGGGAAGTATTTACGAATTATTTTTGGACAAGCATTTTTAATTAACCCTATTAATAAATGGAATGTTCTTACGTGTTCTGTTCACTACCTTCAATTACAAAAGTTTCTCTGAAGAAGCTTAAGATTGATTACAACTGTTAAATGTTAATACTAAACTGTTCAATGTAAGTATGAATGTTCACTGCTAAGTGCAGAGTATGAATGTTCTACTGCTCAAGGCCTAGGTTGAATTGCCCGAATTACCCAGAAATCTCCCTTTTATATACTCTTCAAGGTATAAAAAAAACTCTGTAACCCCAAACATAAGAAAAATTAAAATCCTTAGATTGTAAACAAATCAAAAATTCTTGTACACAAATAATAACTATCTTGTTTTGTAGGTTGAAAATATGAAGTTACATCTTGAAGAGGCCCAGTCGAACTGCATCTAACTTTGAAAGACGGATTCTGTCTTGGTTCTTGAGTTTTACAAGAATACGACGTCTTCCTCCGTTCTTCTTGTAGAAGTAGGCTCGAGGTTTGCTTCGGATTTCCTCTTCTAGCGTGTTGGATGAACTTGCCACGCCTGGATAATCTTGAAACATCTTAGATAATCTTGAAACGTCTTCCACGATGACATGATCGGCTCGTCCTGGAGTTTCGACTTCGGAGGATAGCACTTCATCCTTGGATGTCTTGGAACTCGTCTCATGTTGTGTGAGATTGTTGTCCCAATGTTCCTGATCATCCTGAAGTACTTCGTGGAATCTCTGGTTGAACCAGCTTTTCGTTGTTGGCGAAAGCGTAACGTCAAGTATGTCAATTGACATTTTCTAAATCGGACAGAAAAGTGTTTTAGTTATTGTTGTAAAATAAATATTTCACAAATGTTCTGGAACACACTAAGGTAAAGTACAGTTATTTAAGATTTCACTTAATTACAATTTAAAAAATAATAAACCTAAACTAATTATATACAGGGTGGAAGTTTTAAAATATCAAATTAACATAGCAATATGTGCAAAATAAATAAATGAACGAGACGAATTAGTAAATATTATTATAATTATTTTCCTTTGTTATCGCATTTTATTGTAGATCAAATGAATCATAAAATGTATTGTGTTCATGTCAAAGTTGTTGTAATGTTTGTAATAAGCAGCGTTTCAAAAATGTTGGAATGAACACTGACCGTGAAGTGGTGGATATGAATTGCAACCGCCTTTCCGTGCTTCGAAGATCAACCTCGATAATTTCATGGCTGCTTGAAACACTTTTGCCAGAAATGAATTCGAAAAGAGTTCGGTAATTTTGAAACTAATTTTACACATTAAATTTAAAAATAATAAAATATCACAATAGTGTAGATAAGTATTCTTTTCATGTGAAGTATAACGAGTGGAAAATCGTTGTCATACATTTACTAATTCCTGTGAAATTCACATCGTTTTCAACTAATACATCTCAGCGAGCCATTCCGAAACGTAATTAGGATCGAGTACGTGTTCCAATTCATCGGCGCAACAATGCCAGGCAGTATACCACCCGTGCCCTGTCTGCTGTAATGTGCATCACAAGGGAAATTAACCCACTAACTAACCGAGAATCGCCTCATCCGACCGGAGCCTTATGAATATGCATCCTCATCAGACGGAAATGAGAGATGAAATGGTTTGTGTGCAGATTGGGCGCGAATCACAAAGAGAACGAGATCTGAATACCAATTAAAATTGCATCGCGCATGAAAACGTACCACGTTTTCATTTTTGTATTATTGTTGAATATTTTCAAAGTCTGACAGAGCTTATTAACACTCTATTAAAATTTCAATAATTAAAAGGGTTTACTTCACTCAAAGTGACGAATGTCCAAACAATGTCAATTCTGGGCGGTTGTGGAGTTTACGTTACACAACGACTAGACAATTTTTCTATATGTATGTATGACTTAAACCTGCCCTTTTACTATATTATAAATTACTTCTAAATAATGTATGATACAGTATTTTGAAATGATTCTAAACTCCATCAAATATGTCGTTTAATTACTGTTCCTATACATTTAATCTGTTTTGGGAAAAAATCTAGAAATACATATGACATTATTGAATTAAGTGAATAAAGCTCTTGCAAAAAATTAAATTAAAATTTCAATTTGCATGTAAAACTGGTTGTCTACCCGTCCATCAATTTCAATTTTTCGACACCTTTTATTAATACTTCCGTTAAAAGAAAACGACCTCAATAATCTCCAGGTCAAGTCTCTTTTTGTAGAAAAGATTCCAGGTTTTATCACAATGTTATTAAAATGTTGATAAAAATTAATATTAAGATAAGATATTAATAATATGCCTTCCTCAAATTGTTTGAAACTTTCTATTTAACGTCGAATACATGCATCTTAATATTAACTTGTTTATCAACAATTGAAATTACATTTAATTTTGTAATGTGAATGCTAGTTTATAATATTTTGGAAACTATGGAAAATGCTGCATTCTGTCTATTGTATAATGATCAATAAATTACGGATTGCAATAATTGCATTATAAACGAATTCTATCATCCCTCTTGATAATAGATTTTAAGGTATAAAATTTACGCTTTCAAAATATTAAATTTAATAACGTGTAATTAGGTACTTGTTCACATTAACAGCATACAAAATTTTGTACATATTTGGTGACATTACTAACAACAGTCGTTAGCTAACAATCGCACGACCTAAAAAAATCCCGAGCCTCCCTTGTGAATTAAAGTAATTTCAAATTCGATTCCGTCGCTAGAGGGACAGATAGATGAGTGGTCCATTGGAACAATTCGTTCTAGCGTTGATTTGTCGTACGAATCTCGCAGAATTTATCTGTCCTGCCGCACAACAACCTTAGCTCGGCTTAGCTATTCAAATCTCGCTTCGATTGCAGTCGGGCAAAGTATTTCTCCCCCTGATGCAACCATAAGATGTGACCAAATCGGCGATCCCACGCCTGGACCATTTACTCATATATATAGACGTATATAGCTATTCCAATTGTAAAATCTAAATTCTACTTTGCATTCCCTTCTACCGCACTTTGATTGTGTGCGGCAGGAAATAGTGAGTCTGGGACTTTGCAGACCATAGTTTTCACTGCCTCATTTGAGCCTACGCTCACAAGCCTGTCCAGTGCAATTCTATTTTTCAGACTGACGACATTCACAGTCCTTGAATTAATCGCATATTTGTATGAAAATTATTCATGCCCACTTCTGCAAGCAACGTGCAGTAAAAGCCACAACATAAAAATCAAATAAGTGCTGAAGAGAAACGTAGCAGAAGAACTTTATAGGTGTCGTATACGATACCTGGAAATATTTCACATATTATACTTAATAATCAAGTTTTATATTCAAGTTTACCACTTTTCTAAATTAATTACTGTAGGGCACGTTTATATATTGTAGGAGCATATTATTTGAATTAGCTTGCGTACATTAAATCATACAAATACTCAATTACTCGTTGTAAACAATTTCCATTTCTATTTTACACAATAGTTGAAAAATGAATACAAAATTATATTAGAGTGGCTTGAAAATGCAAATTCATTTCGTGTATTGCATTTTTTATTAATTTTCTGACGCCTACATAAACCGCAGTCAATTTTGTTGCATAACCAATAAATTGAACGCTTACAGGAAAATCGAAAAGCATTCCTGTTCGTCGGCTTTCGCCTTAAAAGAATAATCGTCGTTTAATTAGTTTCTTCGTTTCATTTAAAGAAATTTACAAGTAACGTTATTACTGTTAAAATTGCTAACATGAATAGAATATTTCATAAATCAACAGTGACATTCATCAGATCAACAATCGCAATTAAAATAGTCTCATGCTGGTATAATTGCTGCAAGAATGCCGCTAATTGTGACTCCGGGTGCCGCCTTGTCACAGGTCCGGGCAATCTGCATAACTCCGGCAATTAGCACGGCTTTGTGTAACAGCGAACGATGCCGTTATTTCGCTAACCCTAAAATATCTTGCGCTCGTGGATTAATTCTTTAACATGCGGATGCCTTTTATGGCTTCGTTCTTTTATTTGGATGTCACATACATGCAGTTTTAAACTACCACATTGCTCGTTTTAATCTAATTTTACTTCGAATATAAGTATTAAAAAAATTAAACAATATTTGTTTAGTTTTTCTTCAATGGTATTCAAATTAGCCAAAATTAACCCTTATTAAACCTTTCTCCCTGTTGATCTTGCTGATGTTTATTGCGTTACTGAATTTCCCATGTAGCCTTTTGTTATTAATGAAAAACTCAACGAGGATAAGTTTGGGTAACCCTAATTTAAATTAAAAAAAAAACTTTCTATTACCTTTTTAAAAGAGATTCCATTAAATTATATATCTTCTGTTCGCGTAAGTCAATATTAAACACAAATAATAGCTTCTACATTGTTCATCAATATGCACAAATCATACACCGGCATGCATTGTCATAGTCCCAAAAAATAAATCATCGATAATGGTAGAAAATTTATGTTTTCTTAATACAAGCGTTCTCAGTACAAGCGATTATAAATTAGAGTATGAAATATGCTTCACAATAATTCTCAATAATTTCCTTATCTACCGTTAAGTAATAGGGTAGGAAAATAAATCAGAAAATTCGAATGTCGTGCATCTAGACAATTTTATAGCAAAAGAATCCTATTAATATTGCTACTTAAACGACAGCAAAATTATATAAAGAGTAATTTATATTCGAAATTAAATATTCATTACCTTACCATCAAATTAGTATTGTCAAATAATGGGCTATTTATTAATTTTATGAGCTAATAACAAAGACGTAATGTTTTTGGTAGTAGTTTTAGGTTTTAGCATTTCGAATTTATCAGCGACGGAGCAAGGACGTTAAAGGATGTATGTTACGGAACGCGTCGAATAAGGAAGTGAAGACTAATAGCACGTTGAGAACTAACGCAAATAGCGTGTTGAATTCTATTTATTTCAGAAAGTGATTGAAAAAGCTTGCACTTTATAGCAATTCGCATCTGCATTTGTTTGAGGTGAGACTGTGTTCGCTTCTCATAAAATGCGAGGGGATTTTTGCGAATGCGACAATCCGGTCACAGTCTAAGTAAGTTAGTGAGTGCGATAACGGGCTCGTCGCTTTGAAATCGTCTATAGATTGCCCACCTATCTGCATTCGACACACTTTGTTCACGACATCGTTAAATAGGATTATTTAATATATTTAGTTCTAAAGACACAAAGTAATTGTGAAATACATCTGCTTTTTATAATTTTTAAGCAATTTATGGAACTCTGAACTTTTCAAAATACGATTTACAAAATCTACCAAATATGTTATGAAGCTAAACTGTTAATATTAATCAATTTATTTATTTAAAAAAATCGTTGATATTAAAATCAAAAAATTGCATAACAATAATAACAAAAAAAAACAAAGTCATACTACTTGTCAGAAGAAACTGAAACAGACAATATTTTTCGTATCAACCTAACGTATTGTCTACCCAATTCAAACATAGTTTGCCTTGTAATGTCCTATTTTCCAGTAGAGATTAGAATCAGCTGGCTTATGCTGCTTTATAAATGACTTCGACATTCCTGCAAACTGTTCAGTGAATAAAGGCCCGAAATAAATTATTTAGTCATTTCGCCAGCATTTCTCAACCAGAAGTTTATGCCATCGGGATGTAACAAGGTTACTTACTATTGGAGAAGCAATGCGCACACTGATCGATTATCATTTTCCTAACAACCAAGAAGCTCTGTTCAGTAGCAATTACCTGAGATTGTTAAAGAACACTCTCACAATTAGGTAGGTCAAAAGGAGTAAACCCAGTAAGCCACTCTGGTGTAAAACGAACTAGTTGATGCTTTTGCTTTTAGATGTCTAAAATCGGCTCTCAGGTTATCTATCTAGATATACATTACTGGA
Organism: Dorcus parallelipipedus; assembly: GCA_958336345.1. Classification (NCBI taxonomy): domain Eukaryota; kingdom Metazoa; phylum Arthropoda; class Insecta; order Coleoptera; family Lucanidae; genus Dorcus; species Dorcus parallelipipedus. Next base: position 25,398,787 of record OY284475.1, read on the forward strand.
ATAACTACCATATGCAAGGTGCAATCCAAAATTTTGCGATGAATATACCAATTCCATTATTATAGTGCCATTGTCATGGTAAATAACTCATCACATCATATTATGGTAGTAGTGATGGTAACCACTCCTAACCTTTCTAATCTGTAATCGGGTAAAAAATATCATTTCTCATACTTTCAATTCAAGGAACATCAATAGCACTCAGTTTATTATTATGTTGATAATCTTGAATTTCAACTGGAATGACTTTTCGATCGCACATTGACAGTACGTTCTGTCTTAAGGCTGAATGAGTCGCAGATACATGTCCGATTTTCTTCCTTTCGGGATTTGTATAGAACGTCTAAATGGGCATACACACGATCAAAAGTAGAACGGAGGACTCCGCGCCTAGGCTTCAGAAAATTGGCAAAAAGATTGACACGACAACGAAGAATACCTGTTGCTTGCGAAATCATACGTCAAGCGTTTGTGAGAAGTCGCTACGAAATGAGAGTATCACGGAAAATACCCAGCAGTTAGTTCATGAAAAAAAATCTATTTTGCTGCAGCTTCTTGGGTGCTAAACATAGAGTCTGCTACACAAAAATCAAAACTTCTTACAATAATTATGGTTCAGGTAGATCATTCTAAGTAGCTGTGTTCAAATAATCCATGTTCTCTATCCTGAAAGTTGGTGATTGCAACACAGCAACGTCCGATGCTATACCCCAGATATATGAAAACTTACATAGTTAAAAAAAAAGGATCGCAACCATTCTATAGACAAAAGCTTATCCTGAGTTAAGCTCCATAGAAAATGTACGGGGATCAATGGAACATTCTGCACCTCGAACTAAGTATTAATTTGTGGCAACAATTTTAAAAGCATGGTAAAGTACTACTGAAAAATACGCATGCGATTTAACCGATGATTATTTACCACAGAATTAATAAATATTTGGGAGTTAAATGGTTTACGTGTTGGAAGTTTCCCGGAAGGACTGTCTTGATCCGATATTATAGCAGATGTTGATTTATTCTAATTGATCTAAAACAAAGGTCTTTGCATTACTATTTCGGTTTTCAAGTGTGAGGTCCAATTTCAACCGATTCTTTCTTCATCGTTAATACTAGGGTGAAGTCCTTTATCAGTTCTGCCTTGATATTTAACTTTAGCAACTTCTTGATCAATCTAATAGATTCATCTGAACTTCTTAGGTCCAATTGTACAATCCCAGTTCGACTTTAAGCGAAAGCTAAAACTCTTGACGACAATTGTTGAAATAATTGTTGTTATAGGTTTAAACTTCAGTTTAAACTGACATTATACAATTGGGTCTTAGATGCAGTAGGTGTATGTGATAACTAAATTCGGGCAATCTAAGCATCTTAGGCTCTATTGTACAATCCCAGTTCAACTTTAAAGCAAAGCTTAAACCCTTGACGACAATTGTTGAAATATCGTTGTAATGGGTTTAAGGCTTCAGCTTACAGTTAAACTGGCATTATACAATTGGGCCTTAGGTGCAGTTGGTATAACGTTGGTATACTAAATTCGATCAATCTAAGACAAAATTTAATTACTGTTGATCTTTTGAAGTTGAACAGTCAAGAATTGCGAACTTTAACTGCCCTTTTTACATGAAAACAGCAGAAGACAAAAAAAAATAGCAGAGCATATTCCGGATGTTTATCCTGCATGGCGTTTTGAGATAAAAAAAAACTCTCAGTGTTTAGTAAAACACAGCTTTATTTAAAAAAAAATCACTCATTTTCAACCTCAACTTTTTACTGCTTCTAAAATCAAGTGGAGCAATTCTTAAAGTGTTGACCTTCTTCGTTGAACACGCTTTGTGTATGGCGAATTTAATTTTCAATATTTTTGTGATAAATAAAGAACGAAATTATTAATTTATGGACAATTTTTTTTTTAATTACAGTACATTGGGTGTCTTTGGTCAGCATTTCTTATTAAGTATATTTCCTTAGTATTGTGAAAGTATTAACAAAAGTAGCGTATTGATGAAAGTACCTTATAAAAGTAAGCGTAATAATTGCATAATGTATAAATAATACTCGTGTAGTTCTACAATGAGTTCAAAAAATAATTCCTTGCAGTAGGTTGTAGTCTACTATTGTAAAAACCATTGTAATTAAAGCTAAACTGAATTTTCAAAATAAACTTATAACAGCACAGTTAATGAATTCTAAAGCTTGCAATAGACATTACTTTTCCTTGATCAAGCCTTTTGCAATTACTTTTGGATCACAAAGTATAAATTGTCAAGTGATCCGATCCAATTTAAAATCATCATCTCTGGGCACAGATTCCTGAACCTTAGCTAAGATATAATTTTTTATTCTATAGCCTTTAAATTGTATTAATTTGAAAATAAAATTAGTTTCTTTTTCTCCACTAATTCGTACGAATGCGTTCACATTTACATGAAAACAAGGATTATAAGGGTGCTATTCAGTAGCAAGGCATAAAATTTAAGAATAAATGTTATGTTAATAACCTTTTAATTTACATGCCGGAAGACAGAGCAACAGCCGTGTCCGGTTGGATGTCTCATTACTTATGCTAAATGTTCGGTGTGTATATGCTGGCATTGACTAAACACCGATTAACACTCGTCACGTCTTATCTTTGCGTTACATCTTGATACGTTGACTTCCATCCTTACCTATGTATGTCCGCCCTAATTTATACGAGCCCGTTTATTTTAATTTGTGTAACGTGCGCCGATAATTGATTTGAAATTTGTCTTCTGTAAACAACAACGGATGCGGACAATACGGAACCGCGGAATTTTAAAATTCAAATTCGACGACGTTCCACTGACGCACGAATTCACTAAAAGATTAAAATATGGAAATAAGTAAACAACGTTTGACCCAGAAATTTTAATTTAATATAATTTTGCAACTGATGCGTATCTATTACCTGTCTAATATTCTGTTTAATCATGTTGTAAAAATTATGAACTGAATTAATTTGAAATACCTATTTAATTATGATGTTCCTTGCTGATTTCATAAGCAACTCACTTTTAATAGACAGTAGGATGTATCTACATATGTAGTTACGACAGAATTACAGAAAGTAATTAGGTGTAATAGTAAATCGTATTAAAGAAAGGTAAAATATTGCGAAATGTATGTCATCCACTCTTTATTGAACTATCAATAAATTTATGACTCTCCAACTCCTGCACCGGAAATGCTTGTGTAAGGAAGTCTTAAGAATTTGCAGTAAGCCTGCTTCAGTATGATGTATGGCTTTAAATCACATCATTGTCATCAGTAAACTGTTGATGAACGTAGGTTATTAATTAATTATAAAATTAATTAACACTTAATGACCTCTAGTACATCTAATTGGACACATTAACATATGGTCCGCTACCGGTTGATGGAGGGGCGTGCTATATACAGTTTTAAAGATCGATGCAAAGCAACCACGGGCCAGCTCGTTACCATGGAGATGTGATGAGACGACTTCTTCTTTTTAACCTCCTCCGTGTGTCCACCGCGGGTGGGGGCGTATGCAAACCGCAACACCACCGGCCTCTTATTGCCGCCAGGGGTGCTTCTCGAGACGGGGGTTACGGGTCGATGAGGATGACGCTCGCTGGACTGTTACAGTTCTGGTAACAAATGATCACTAAGGGTTAGTTTTTGGACTGATAAATAATCGGTGATTTACTATTGTCCTAAGATATTACTAGAATCTGCATTTTTGCGGGGAGGAAATACGCATCGTCTTGTTTTGCAATCGTATATTTTCATTAAATTTTTCCAAGCATATATATCACTCACATGTTACGAGAACTGTAGGAAGTCTCTTAATGTAAAAATGATATATGTACGCATGTCCAAAAGGAAAACGGTTAATTCAAAAACAAATACATTTTCAATACGTTACGTACTTGAATATTGTACAGCATCTACAATTAACATACCATTCATGTTATACGCGTAATAAGATACTTCATTTACGTAAGTCATACCTGTTGAACGTACAACCTTACATACACTTGAGAGGGTAACAAAATTCCTGGAATCATGTTTAACAAATCTTATAAATTTCTATCATCTGCTCGAAGTATAAATGTTTTCAAATTATAAACGTGACCATTTTTAGTAACTGGTATTAAAAACGTCATTTTGTGTTGCATTTTATAGAAAATAAACGTAAAGTTATGACTTACCTTTTCCCAAATTTCTGAAACAATTGTTCACTCTTGTGAGTTAGAATGTCTTAATACAACTCATTGAACATTGAAGCTTTTTCCGATCTTTGCAACTCTACATAATTGCCTTTGGTATGTTCTGATAATAAAGTCATTTTTAATAAATTTTGACAGTGTCCCTTTCTTTCTTTATTATTCATTTCCTTCGAAAAAAGATTGCCAACTTCATTTTTGTGAGCTTTGTAGGTATAGCATGATTAATTCGCAGAATTACTTATGTACGACGCTTGTACTGTAATTGTTGCCCTTTAATCTCTAAACGCCAAACAAATAATCTAGGGACGCGATTCTCACTTCATTTTTTATGTCATTTGTGAATTAAACTGTCACGTTGTTAGGTCTTAACTATTTTTAATATGAACAGAAAATTGAAACAAGAAGCTGTGATCGAGCTTTTGGAAAAAGAAGGGCTTTTAGAAGAACATAGTGAATCGACTATTGATATCGGGTAAATCGACTATTGATATCGGGTTATGTAAGTAAGTACATAAAAATGGAAAAAATTAGGACCGATAAATCCGATATTTTTGATAAGCCACAACCAGGAAGATCGATTACTGTTGGAACAGATGAAACAAAGTTGCGCATCGATGCAATGATTCGTGAAGGCACGTGTTAGATTGGTTCCATGTCAGTTAACCAATGAAGAACTCAAGGAAAAAATAATGGGGACTTGCTCTAATCTCATAAACTCCCTCGAGGAACACAGTCCATCTTTTCTCGACAATGTAGTTAGTGATTGGAGGTGAAACATGATCCTGAAACCAAAAATCAATCAAGGGAATGGCGTCACACATGATCACACCGACCAAAAAGAATTTAAAGTACAAACATCTACGAAGAAAACTATCGCAAATGTGTTCTGGGATCATCAGGATGTTGTTCTTCTTGAATATCTTGAACTGAGTACCACAGTCAGCGGTACATACTGACGTTAAGAAAGCTTAAGGAAGCCATCAGAAAGAAAAGACCAAACAAAAATTTGCATAATAATGTCTTATACCATGGCGATGCAGAACCCCACACTATGTTTGCCACAGTTGAGACAATCCAGAAATTCGAATGGTCAGTTATTCCCAATCCAGTTTTTAGTTCTGATTTAGCCCCGTCAGATTTCTATTTGTTTGGCCCAAGGTAAAAATTTCAAAAGGAATCAGATTTCTCTCATTGGAGGACATAAAACTGGCTGTAAAATAGTGGGTGAAAAATACGGATAAATCTTTTTTCCAAACTGGATTTGACCGATGCGTTCAAAGATAGCACAGATGTTTAGAAAGGGACGGAGATTATGTTGAAAAATAGTGTTTTGTAGCTCAGGGTTTGAATATTTGTTGCACAAGTATTTCTGCATTTAGGGAATTTTATACCGACAGGCATTACTTACGATACTTATGTGTGTATTGTATGTATTATAAAATAAATAAATCTGATTGCAGTTGTTTTATTCCCTCAATTTTAATCCAAGATTTACATTGCTGCAAGGATAAATTCATAGAACTCAAACTTTTAACGTTCCCTTATGTATACATCCTAACTTGTGTATTTATTATATGTAAAAAATAATTTAGCACTTTATATTAGAAATGAAGATCATCATAATTATAATACCCGGAACAAGAATGATTTGATAATAAACTATAGCCGAACGCAGAGGTCGAGAGATGGAGTGAATTATTTCGGACTAAAATGTTTTAACGTCTTACCTATAAATGTACAAAATTTAGACACATTACAATTCAAACATACCATTAAAAAATACCTTTTGAAAAAAGCATTTTACAATATACAGGAATTCCTAAACAATGACTTCAAAGATTTAATTCCGTTTCCTCACCCTCTCAACTGATCAGTCGCTAGTTGTTGATATATATGTTTAATGCGTATGTTTTCAATAACCAAAAATGCTTCTTGCTAGCGCATCAATGTATTTTCTGCTTTCTGTACTTGACGTGTGAAAATTCCTATGGAATGCAAATCATCAATAAAATATTATTATTATTATTATTTTAAAAAAACAACTTTTTTAAAATTATTTAATTTTTATTGTTATTTTATTTATTATTAAAATTATTTGAAACAACAAAAGTAGTGAAGCAGGAGTGTATCTTGAGTCCGCTTCTGTTCATTATAATTCTGGACAACTTTCTGGATAAAGACATCTAAGTGATAAGAAGAGATCGGCGTTTCGAAATGTGGAAACGTTGATAATCTCGAAACTGACGCAGCGGACGATATGATAGTCATGACTAAAGATGAGAAAACTGTGTAATTTGAAAATTAGTAAAGGGGCAAAAGAAGCTTGCAAAAATTAATATAAAAATAAATCTCGTTAATATAAAAACAATGATAAGAAATAAGTAATTTGATATTCAAAGGAACCTTCAAGTCCAAACCAATCCAAACATCTAATGAAGAAGGGCAGTTATGAGGAATTAGATCAAGTGCCTAGAGGGCGAAAAGATATCAGGATAAGAAGTGTGTTTAAAGCATCTATAGGAAAGAAAAAACAGAGCAACTGAAAAAGTAAAGAATGCAGTAGATGAAATAGTGTAACAGTGACATTAGCACAACGCCAACTTGCGACCTAGAATGAAACATCAGTTATGAAACAATCAACCTACACTTGGCAAAAGTTTAGCAAAAACTAATATAAACAAATGACCATCTGACGTTTTAGACCATCAAAGGCGACCTAATTATTATGAGATGGTGAAAACAATTTTCGAATTACACAATCTCCCCGATGGAGCTTTCCCAAATCCATGCTATAAATATTCGGAAAATTTATCTGTAATTCAAGTGTACAGTTTGTCAGAGGGAAGTTTAAGTGAGTATTGTTTAAGTGAGCTTCATCCCTTATTTTCATGACATAAATAATTACGTTACAATAGAATTAAAATGAAATGAAAAAAAGGCATCTGATGCAGGATAGGAAGGATGGAAAAACCGAAGCCAAGCTCAACTCCGTTCAGACTTACACTCACAAAGTAAACATGTACTAGGATACTAGGACTAAGTAAATTAATTTTGATTTATAATTGTAATTTTACATCCCACTTTACATTAAGTTCCTGTGCATTCCTTTTCTCATTGAAATTTTAGACACTCTACCGACTTAACAAATCTTTTAATTTTCCAAAGTCCAACGCATCACGACATTTTTATTTTCTTCTGAAAGATGACTGTAAAAAATTTAAAAATTGTATCACAACTAGTACATTAAGGCCCAATTTTACAATCGTGGAATAAGAACGGAATAACTGTGCGCCAAATATCGTTTAATGTTCCTCCATATCTACGTCACACCTACGTCACGTTATACCATAGGTTGTACCAATAATAGTGCTTATCCGACGATTGTAAAATCGGGCCTAAATATTTCAGTTACTTATTATGTGCAGAAGATGTTCTTCAGTATCTTATACAATATTATTCAATATTAAATAAATCACCTTGTTTTGAAATAATTATTTACTGAGGTACTATCACATTTAATCTAAATCTATCTTGAGTCCCGTAAAGATATTTAATAGCAGAATTGCGGCTGTTTCTTTTACGCAAACAAAATATAATTCTTAATTCCCGTACACCCATACACGCGTAAATCCAACCTAATATATCACACGATTCGCTGTGATGTTTGCAATATTATAGTAAATGTACGGATAATTTTTTGTTACGCATAAAATATGTACCCGAGTATCTCAGAAACTCGTTTGCTGTATGCGACCATAATTGCGGAATTCGAAGCGACGCTGAGAATGTGGAATTTACTAAAGAAGGCACACTTTTACTAATGGTCAATTTTATTAGAAACGTTAGTTACTGTACTCGAACTCTCTGCAGAATTATATTTCCTGATGATAGCTTCAAGTAAAAATTCATATTTATAAAAGAAGTCATATTTCAAAAATGACATAAAAAATTAAAAATCATTTGATGTCTCTATGTGAACATAGAAAAAGTATTAGAATACATGGGGAGAACACTCTATGTGAACATAGAAAAAGTATTAGAATGCATGGGGAGAACTCTCTATGTGAACATAGGGGGAGAACACTCTATGTGAACATAGAGTGTTTTCCCCATGTAATCTAATACTTTCACTCTGGAGTTTCAAAGGAAACACTTGTTTGTGACTTAGGCTATGTATACACGGCGACACTTAAGCTACGTATATACGGTGACACCTAGATTGGACACTTGTGTCTAGAGCAGTGTCTTTACTGTCCACACGTACTGCAATTTTTTAAGATAGAGTTGTGTCGAACACTAGTTTCGGATTCAAGTGTCGGCAAAAAGTGTCACGTTTGTCTACACCTCTCTACGATTTCGCTAGATTAGGAATTTCGCGGGTAGTATTTTATTGTGCAATTTTCCTGAATCAAACAATTGATGGACAGATATTTGCTACTGTGGTAGGTACCATCGTGATCATAAAAATCGACTACATGCGAAGTGAAATCGACACTTCCATTTTCAAAAAAATTAGTTGTGTAACATTAGGTTTGACACCATTTGTCATGTATTTTTCAACCTATAAAATCTCTTCCATCTCATTCCAAAGAAATAAATATTCTCTATGATTACTAATACCAACAGCAAATTCAGTTGCAATTCTCGAATACTGATTTTGTCTTGCAGTCGCGTTCGAATTATTGCTTTCTGAATTGCTTTTGCTAATTGGAATATTTTTATTTGTCAAAATAATATTAATATCAAAATGACAGAAGTTCATTTTAAAGCACGCTTCAATTGACTAAAATTTCGAGTGTAGTCGGTTTTTCTGATTACGATGGTACTTGTATCGCAATAAAAATAAAAAATCGTAGAAGACGAGAAAGAAAGTTGCGGATAGAGGAGAGGGTGAAAAATAAATACATTTTCGGTTGCTATAACACGTTATTCGTGAATTGAGACCTGGTGACGAAAAATTATGCAGAATTTTCTTCGTATGTGAGTTACAGATTTTGACTACTTGTTGGAAGAAATTACATCAAAAATACAGAAAAGAGACACAGCATACCATCGGGAGAAAGATTAGCATTATCACTAAAATTTCTAGCAGCAGCCCAGGGGCCTATTTCATAATGAAATACAAGCTATATAATAATAGTTATTAGTATTGAATAAAACGTTTGATGATTGGATTAAGGACGAAGTAAAAAACTATCGCTGACAGCTGAATGAACGAATAGTTTTTTTTTACTTCGTCCTTAATCCAATCATTAAACGTTTTATTTAATACTAATATTATTAGTCTGCATTTTAATATGAAATTGACCCCAGATATTTAAAAATATTTCTCCTAAAATTGCATTAAATCATTGAGGCAGTTTCTTCAATTTATTGAAGCTGTCCGGTTTGACCGGGAGCCCTTCCAAAAGGGATATAATTTTTTTTGCTTTTTCCTTGGTCCACTTGAACTTCGACATTTTTGCGACACTGATTAAAAATTTCCGAAAGATTTGAAACATGCTAGACCTCTTTTCGACACTCATTTTAACTCGTCCACACGTGAATTGCAACGACACTCGCGATACTGCAATTCGCTCTAGCGACACTGATCTCTAAAGCTGTACACACGCCGACACTCGGTGTATACACTCAATCTAGACACAAAAGTGTCACCGTGTGTACAAAGCTTTAGACATTTTCTAATGTGTATACTACTGTCAGTAACACTATTAAAAAGTGCAGGCAAATCATTAAGTACAATAAAATAACATACTTTGATTTTAAATTACAATTTCATATTTGTCGCTACAAATTGCGACAAACAATGCTGATCTAAAAATAGAAATGACTTCGATTAACTTTAAGTAATTGTTTACTAATAAAACTTCAGAGTAAGTACGAAACGTACGTTACAAATGATGATAAATATTGCACCTGCAGCGTTCCATCACGTCATTAATATTAATAAAGCGACTTTGATCGCAATGACAAGCTGTGCAAAAACAATCATTCCAATTTATGACTCATTAAGTGAAAGTAAAAAATTGTGTCGCCTAAATTACATATGCCCAAAAATGCAGAACCATAATGCAATAAATAGCATGAAAAATCCGCATCTGCATTTATGTACATGTACCCCGTAATTGCTTCCCAATAATTATGATTATTTTTATTTAATTATAATAATTATAGAAAAAAATAGGTACTGGCAAATTTTTTTAAGAACAAAACTTTAAACTCGTTTTGGAAATTATAATTAGCAATTATAATTAAAATAAAGATCCTGCGTTTTATACTGAAGTCAAAGATTACTGAAATAAAAGTAGATTATTTATTTATTTTAAGTCTCAAAGAAATAAAACAAAAAACTTGTGCTATTGTTTTTTTGTTCTATGTTCCTTCCTGAGTAGTTTCGGCTTTCGCCATCTTCAGGAGACGAAACTAATCGCGACAGAGGTCTATTTATTTACAGAAGTCATATACTAAATGTAAAGTTACCTGCAGAATAATTAACTAATAATTTCAAATCAATAAAGTTTGTATGAAATACCTAGATATATACAGGATGTCCCAGCGAGACCTTTCATTAGAAGTTTATGGGTTTCTGGCCAAAATAGAAACTTGAACATTTAGAATTAGATACAAGTGATTGCGTTCTCTTCAGCTAAAATATTTTCAGATGTCTAGCACTTCCGGTTATACCACAAGTCGCCATTTACTTTGTTATTTTAAATGGAACACCCTATTTATTTTTGCTCTTTTAGATAGGAATCATAATTTTGAATCTTTTTTATTCAAACCATACCATGTCTATCTATTACAGTTTTTGAGATAAAAATTATTTTCCGAAATCATGGCATGTGGTTGACGTTTTCAAAATGGGCTGTAACTCTTATTTGAAACGAGATAGAAAATTGAAATCTAATTAAGTTTGTAGTTTAAAGATCCCTTTATCGTAGGTATTCTTTAAAATAAACATCTTTGCCTGAGAATAATTCTTAAATTTATACTTTTCATCAAGAGTTAAAAATGTAAAAAGATCGATTTTTTCAAATGGAATGCCAGATTTTTCGTTGCGTAATCAAATTGGTGATAAAATTTGGCACAAAGTGGTATTACATGTTCCTATACCTAAATCAAACCGTTTTAGAGTTATTTCCAAAAGACGGAAAATTTTACCATTATAAAAAATAATTTTTCAAATGTCAAGTTATTGACACGAAGTTCACGAAGTTTCATTTCAAGTTGCAAAATGAATAAAAGCAACGAAAATACCTACGATAAAGGGATCTTTAAACTACAAACTTAATTAGATTTCAATTTTCTATCTCGTTCCAAATAAGAGTTACAGCGCATTTTGAAAACGTCAACCACCTGCCATGATTTCGGAAAATAATTTTTATCTCAAAAACTGTAATAGATAGACATGATATGGTTGCAATAAAAAAGATTCAAAATTATGATTCCCATCTAAAAATGCAAAAATAAATAGGGTGTTCCATTTAAAATAACAAAGTTGATGGCGACTTCCGGTATAACCGGAAGTGCTAGACATCTGAAAATATTTTAGCTGAAGAGAACGCAATGACTTGTATCTAATTCTAAATGTTCAAGTTTCTATTTTGGCCAGAACCCAAAAACTTCTAATGAAAGGTCTCGCTGGGACACCCTGTATATAAATATCATTTCTGAAAGTAAGAGGAAATTAATAAACTAAACAGGCTACAAATATCTTCTTTAACTAGTGTCCAATAAAAAGTTAAATAACTTTAAATTAACTCACATTAATATCAAATGTGTTTCTGCAGAAAAAAATCTCGAATGTTTATAAGCTGTTCGGGTTTTGTTTCACTATAATTAGTATCAATGCAGACTTTAATAATCTGTACATTTTTCAAAGCTCAATAAGAAATGTTATTGAAACTCAGTTTACATAAAACGTATCAAATTGAACCACAGCAATTTTGCGTTTAAAATACTCAGGAGCTTCTAAAAAGTAAACATAGGAAAATATAATAGCCTTTAGATGTGGACACTTCAGCGTTATCTCAGAGCCTATCCGCAGTTTGAATAGGTTACCACCAACCAGGGTATAAGGCGTGCGTGAGCAATTACGGTGCTGTCACGTAACTCGCCTGCAGGACCTCCGCATGCCGCTCCGTCGGCATTGAACTCCGATTTATGTAGATATAACTGCTAAAGCCCTTGGGTATATGGACGTCTTAACGTTTTATTCTTTTTTGAGAAAAAATCTAATTTCAAGGTGTCAAAGAAAAGCCATTTTCCATTTTCCGTAGCGTCCAGTCTATATGCATATAGATATGAGTCAAGTTGACCATCAGAATATTACTAACGATTTTGTTGGTTTAATAAACGTGGAAACAATTTTTAAAATATGAAATGCAATGTTTTATAAAATTAATATTTTTCTTTTCTGGAAAATTTATTATATCTAAGTTAAAGTATGAAAGTTATGCACTAAATTAATGAATCACACGCGGAGAATATATGTACTTCGACATCTTATTTACTTAAAGACCATTCCTTTAATAAATCTTCAGATATACTAATCGTTTTATATCCATAATGTAGCTAATTAATACTTCTATGGAAATCAATCCAAAATGGACATATTTTACATATTTTCTTTCAGTAAATTATACTCCCCGTATTGAGTGTCCAAAACTTGGTAAGTATAGAAAGAAAATTATAAAACCAAATAAAAACTAACGCAAACTCAAAGAATGTAAACTAAATTTGACAGCCAATTTGTTAGAACTGATGACTTGAAGCACAAGACATTATCTACTATATTAATATAGCGTTAAGAAGTGGGTTTCTTATGAGTCTTGTTTGAAAGACAAAAGATAAAGCAGATATCAATTCTGATAACCAATTTGGTACAACTGGTGAAGTGAATACCTTTATCTATTCTTGTCTATCAAATTAAGAAATCGATTTGTTAAAATTATTGTCTGAAAAACATACACATATACTTCATTTTTCGATACTACAGTTTTAACCTATTAACAGTTTTTTTTTACTAATTTGGTTGAGTAATGATGTGCATTTAAATTTCATCCTAAGTCCATCTACCTCAAGAGCGGGTTCGTAAAGTCTCCATGGGTAACGCTATGAGTGATTAAAATGAAAAGCAAAATACACAAAATCATTTATATGAGAGAAAAAGAATATTACTGAGGAGAACCCAAGAGAGTTTCCGAACACAATCTAAATTATAGGTTAAGATTAAAAGGAGCATCTTCTTTACTACTTCCTTTTCTGTCTCTTTCAGTTTCTCTGTAGTTTCAATCTTCAGACTTTTCTCTTACTTTTTCATAAGTAAGTTTATTAAACTCCTAATTGGAGTATAGAAAGGCAATGAATTTTTTCATGTATGTGGTTTTCATTTATATTTATGTTGTTGCCACTATTTGTATGTTTCAATGCAGCGTTCTGTCTCATGTTGTTCTTGGACGAACTCGTAAATTCCAATCCAGTGTCACTCTTGCGATATTATTTACGATATTCAGATTGTATTGCAGATTCCTTTCCGATTTCGCGATAATTAAAATATCATCTGAGAACATGAACTCTTTTATACCTACTTCCTCCATTTTGCTTTCCTAGCTGAAACATTTTTACTTGCTTTTTATTATCCCACTCACAGAGAAGAAAGAATATCTATTTGCCACCTACCCCTTATAACCCTCCTCATTTCTTTGTACAAACATACTTTCATAGCATTGTACTATTTTCTACAAGACACCAAGGAGGATAATATCAACGGCCCTGAAAAAGTTCTTTTGAAGCGAGAGACAAAACGTCTGCAGAATGCCTGATTTAAGCGGTGATATTTTTGTATCAAATTTGTGACAAAGTAAGAGAGATAAGCTACCACAGTGAATGTTGATTGGTTGAATTGGCACTTCTCACTCACTTCGTAACAAATTTGATACAAAAATATGACCGTCTAAAACAGGCAGAAGAAAAAAGTAATGGACGTGGTTCCACCAGAAGCCATGAAAAAGTTTGTCATCTTAATAGTTTTCAATCAAAAGTTTAAATTGCGACATCCTGCGATTCCTTTTTGACTTAACATTGCATTAGAATTGACAAATTGCAGCGAAAACAACTGTACGAAGGATGCTCGAGGAATCCACTGCAATCAAAACCAATATGCAACAAAATTTTTAAAACTTTTAACAGTTTTCCTTTCTAGTTTAATTTTAATGTTGAAATTTTCTACGAGTTTAAGAACCAAAACAGATTTGTAATAATTTCACACTTTTTAAATGATATTATGAAATAACGAAAATAGCGATAATTTGAGTTTTCTAATAATTTTCGGTAAGCTCTGCATTCAAACAAAAATATGTTCTTTTTTTAGGAAATTTATCTCACAACATTAAAAGTTTTAATTTGTGTAACTATCAAATAACTTAGGCACAAAACCTAGAGCATGAATCTCTTTTCATTTGGATAACAATAATATATTTACGTATTACTAATGTTTTGTTTTTTTTTGAAACTTCAAAGGAATTTTTTTAAAAATATTCTCCAGTGGCAATAAACACAGTTAAAATAATTATCCTTTGAAAGGTCTTAACGGTATCGACGTATCGTATGTTTCGCTTTATTTTATAACACAGTCATTTCTCTCCTGTCCTTTGCCTTTTTTCAAGTTTCAACGAAACAGTTGGTATGGATAACACAAGACTCTAAATAATTAGAAAGTTATAATTTTTAGGTAGCCAAAGTCACTGACCATATTTAATCCTAGAACATTTTTTTTATGATGAAAATAAAATAATAAATAAATATTATTATATGAATATGAATACATACGAGAAAAAAGCTCTTTCTCTCAAAAATTAGAAGTTATTAATTGTATTTACTATAAAAAGCACTTAACATCTATTAATCCTTTTATTTAACCACTTGTATTCTTTAAATTTTGTTTAAAATGATATTAAAAGAGCAGTTAATTAATGTCAGGAAAATGTTTAACTGTACCAAAAATAGATTTTCAATTTTCAAATAGAATATTAATTAGAATCATTTAAGTTTAGTTTTACATACACGCCGAATATCTTTTAACCTTCTTCCATGTCTACGTCACGTTATTCCAGAAATACTGTTATACTCAGATTGACGATTGTAAAACCGGGCCTTAGTGTCATTTGCTTTCCAAAAATAGAACAAATATGGAAATCGTCTGCAATGTATATATTAAGAAATTATTTTCTCGTAATATATGGACTGCTTCCGAATAAATTATTATTTTTCAAGAATAAAAAACCACAAACAATACGCCGTAAACCCTAAGGTTAGATGAATAAATTATATTTACGTTACATTTCATATCATATGTATCGGAACGATATTTTATAACGCTTGAATAATCACGTAATTCACTTATAAAGAACATTCATTTGAGAAAGCTTAAATAAATTAATGGATCCTATATGAAATACGGTGCGAGCTTATCCACATTGATTTTTTTTTTTTCATGAAATAACCGGAGTCCTTCGATAAAACACCAAAGTCCAGCTGAGCGAGTGTATCTCGCATGATGTGTTATATGTATGGAAATAAGAAACTGATGAAAGGCGAGAAGGATTTATTCCGATCTGGCCACATTCTGGCCAACATCAACGATTCAGTGATACAGATTTTAGCGCGATATCATGCTAGTTAATCAAATCCAAACATAAGAACTCCTTTAATAATTTCATTTTAATATTTGCATCAAAGCGAAAAAGTTCGCCTATTCAAAGGCATAAAGAAGCAACTTCAAGCTTTTTACATAGAAATTTGTATCGAGCAATTCAGAAGATGGTCTAATTGATTGTAAACTTTTAACGGAGTTTTTTCTTTAATATAAGTTTTGACAATGACAATTTTTTATTAAAAATCTTATGAAATGCAAGTAAAATATTAGGTAATCTGTAAATAATGATCAAATATTCCGCACTCTGGTTTAAAAATTATATTAGTTGCTGAGAATCATTTATGTTGGTGTAAGTTTCCTAAAAAAAAATCGTGTTTTGAGCACTGTTGCCAATTTAATGATTTTTTCACTAAATCAGCTGATTTTCTGTTGAAATCTCGCATATATCTGAAATTTTATGGTTTTGTGATCAGTTTACTGACAAATCTAGTGATTTTTTCATTTAATAATACGAGGGGAGTTTTTTATGTTATCTACCTAGCTATGAACAGCAACCCTGTGGAAATCCTCTTATAAGAAAGGACGAAACCTCGGCAGAAAGATTTGTGACGTCGTGCAACCGGAAATCATAAAAAAGATGGAATCCTTTAAGAGTATGACTTAATTAATTAGCAAAAGAAATTAAGAAAGTTAAAAAAGTGTTCACAGGAAGATTTTTTGGTTAAGGAACATCCGAAACTGTCTTTCATTAAAAAGGAATTAAATACGATAATAAATTTTTAGAATAATTCAAGGACTCCTTTTTCATTGTCAGTACATGTATATCTGCATTGCAAAATGAAAAAAAGACGTCCCTGTCAGGTGTTCATTATAACGATAAATGCATTCACAAAAATATAGAGAATTGATGAGTATCTTTAAATTTAATTGATGCAAGGTAATAAAGCACGGTTTAATTGATAGGAGACGAGGTGAGGTGGGATGATGATGATGAGTATGTTTGATGGCGGTGATTAATACTATATCGACGTCTGAGCGGGAGCCCCCCGTGGAGATTCGAACCACGGACTGTGAGCTAAAATAACAAAAACAGCGTGAGTCGTAATTAATTTAAATCGTTTCTTCTTTTGCTCTTGCCCTACAAATTGTTCTCTTTCGTTATTTGTTTTGTTGTAACTTTTCTGTGCTAACGCAATTAATCAAATACAAAAATTTTTCATTTTTACACATACATACTTCATATGCAAAAATGAAATTTTTACGACCTCTCTATGTATATTAAATGAATAAAAGAAAACTTCGTCGTTTAATAAATATTGATAAGCATAATGAAAATAATGCAAATCTTCAATCTTTACACGTTAGTATTCAAGGAAATCAGAAAATAATTTTGTCCTTGCTTATCCTAAAGAAATATAGCGCCCTGATCTGACAACTGATTAGAGTGTTAATTATAGAGATTATATCCCCTTTATTAGGTGGTGCAAACACCTGGTTAACAGTTGCTGGGCGAGCATACACAGTGACATCTGTCCAAGCGTATGAATTCGGCTATTTTTATACGGACACGAAATTAAAATTATGTAGGTGGAATATTTTATAAATTAAAGTCTCAAGCGCATTGTCACATCACCTGCCCTGTCTGGATCTGAAGACGTATTACAATCTCTTCGGGCGTTTTGTTTGAGTTTTATTTCTGCTCGACTCTTTTGTACTTACTTCAATGCATGACTGACACTGAAGTCGCCGTCTTAACTAAAGTTACTCGTTAATTTGCATAAGTTGAATGGTTTCGAAAGAAATGTGGCAAATCTAAGATTCTTTATTAAAATTTTTCGAGCGAGTGATTTCTGTTTCGTGATACGACAACATAAATTTTTTACTGTCGCTAAATGAGGCGCATATTATTTCCTGAATTGGAAAATAAAATTTAATGTACGATCTAATTTGAATTTTCTTATAATATTTCGCATAAATCTTGTTTCGCGTGACACGTAAAACACGTAAAATAATTATTTTTATTTAGGGATCAATTTTACGAGACAAATGACACGGAAGAAAAAGCCAAAACAAAAAATTAAAGTATATGTTTGATGTACGTGGATAAATAAGATATAAAGTATGTGTGTGTGTAGGGAAGGAAAAATGGGGAAACTCATTTCAAGTAAACAACACGTATCGCTGGTCTGTTTTTTTCATTTTTCGTAGAGATTAATATTTTTGGACACACTAATGGCGCACGTCACTGACTATATATCACTTGTTTCAATCTAGAACTCGTTTTATGTTTCATCCCCTCCGCCCTACTAAACTGCCCTATTCTGCACTCCGATATATGTACTTTTTGCAAGGAAAAAGTACAGGACATAATTCCAAAAAAACTTGACATGATTTATTCGAATTTCTCTACAAAGTGTTTTGTTGCAAGTGATTTTTATTACTTATGAAACGTCAATCCTAATTCTTTATCGTTTTATTGCATAGGGTATAACAGCGTAATTTATATTATATAAGTCACTTAAATCAAATTCAATCACAACGAATTAAATAAGAATTCACATTTACGCTAAAAAATAAAAAGATTTGTTAGCAAAACATTACTTACTTCATTAAAAAAAAATTCGAAATCATGCATATAATTATTTATTCTTCACGGTAACAATCACTTAAAGATTACGCACTGGAGAAGACAAGGTTAATTTTTATTGTATTTGCTCTAGTTCGAATTAGTAACACAACTTATTAACAGTCTTATTCAGGTGACTCTTGATATCTTAACAAGATTGATAACTAAATAATAATTGATATTTTTATCAATTATTGTCAATTTGCTATTCACGTAGATTTATCCTTATCCTTATCCTTGATACGTAGCGCTTGCTGTAGCTTGGCGTTATATCCGATAAAAATATCAATATGGATCCAAACGTATTATTTTTATTTGAAATGGCACTAGATGAAGAGGAAAAGTAAATATACAGTCCATACACGTAACTTTTAATTTATGAAATTGTTCTTTAGGTCTGAATTTCGTTTGCACAGACGAATTCTAGAGACACTTGTAATCCCCTAGAAACCACTGAATACCAGTTAAAAGGTATGTTTCGTCTATCTAGACAAACTTTTTACTGAATTGATACCATTTCTTCAAAATAATCAAAGACCTAATATTAGTATTCCCCCTGAGATGAAACTTCTAGCAGCTCTACAGTTTTTTGTTCAAGGAGATTATCAGAAAAGCGTGAGAGACAATTTTTTGATCTGCATGAGTCAATCATCTGTGTCCAGATGTATTAAAGAAATTAGTTCCATTATTGTGAATAATTTAAATCACTATGGCCCAGTTTTACAATCGTGGAATAAGGACGGAATAACTGTTCGTCGAATGTTCTTTAATGTTCCTCCATATCTACGTCACACCTACGTCACGCTATTCTAAGAATAATGCTTATCCGACGATTGTAAAATCGGGCCTATGTGAAGTTTCCTGTAACCGAAGATGAAAAAAATCACATAAAAACACAATTTTTAAACATGGGTGGCTTCCCAGGAATCATTGGTGTCATAGACTGCACACGTATTGCCATAAAAGCACCTCCATCCCAAGATGAAACCAACCAGGAATTGTTAAATTTTCACTGCGGAAAACTTCATTTTTTGCAAGAAAATCTACATAGATATTATATTGTTTAATAGATGTGCGTCCTGACCGCTTTTTCCCATATCTATAATTAAATTGAATTTTTAATGAATTGAATATTTAATAACCGATAATTACGAAAACCTGTGACGAAAATTTGGACAAAAACCAAAAACCACAAGTAAACAGAATTAAAAAGGTTATATTTTGAACAGACTGAAGTTAGCTCTTTATCCTGAAGTACCATGCACACAGCACAAACCGATAGTTGAGATTCTTGTTAGTTTATCCATATCAAGATGAACACGTGAATACGAAAAATGACTTTCATTGGTGACAGGCATTTATCAATACCGATAAAAAGCTACATATGATAGCTTTAGAATTTGAACAACGCAAAATATAAAATTCCGACCTCTATTTATGTTCTATGAAACGTAAAAAGAAGAAAATAAAAGAAGACACGGCAACATCAAAAAGAAATTCAACAAATATTAGAGACACAAAAGAAAGAAAGGAAGTTAATTTTAAAAAAAAAGTACAGAATTATTTCGTTTATAAGAACATAGATATACATAATCTAAGGAAAAAGCAGGAAGCTATGAAAAAGCGTTAGAAGGAAAAGTTTATATTCCATGATTAAATTCGTAGCTCAGAACTTTTTCTGTAACTAGACACATTATGGCAAACTTTCCAAGGAAGCAGCAAGCAGTACAATTATTCATTGATTATTCACACCTAAACAATTAAAGAGATTTTATTACTTGATCCTCTTCATATTGTTTTTTGTCTTTTTTAATTTCGTCTTCAACAAAACTTTTAAAGTCTTTTTTTTGTTAGTTTGGCCACTTTCTTCAACTTTTCCCTATCGTCAATAAACCTTCTCTCTGATCTTCTTTTCCAGGTACACAATGTCTTTCTCTCGTCATTTGCACCTGAAAAAAAAGGAACAGTTCCTCTGTGTTTATCTTTCACCAATGTGAATCTGAGGACATTCCTGGTTATATCGTCGTTCTCTTCTCATAAGGTCTACTTTATCTGGTTTTTTCTGATATCTGTTTATGCTAGAGTTTGTTTGTGAAATGCCATAAGTTTTTTTAAATATTTTGGGCAAACATCCATTAGTAAATATTGGTATTTGCCTTTGTCTCGCCCATATTTTGCAACTGTCACTTTACAAGAAAAAGCATCAGAATTATTCACTGTTTTTAAATATTATTCTTCATTGGTCTTTCATTCTTTACACCAAAACAATTTCTGTGTCTTTATTAATTATGCTTCTCTATGTTAATTTCTATCAGGTGTTCAATTGAATCAAGTAACCTTTGAATTTTTCATAACATTAGTCGCGTTCCTTTTACACCGATTCTAAGATAATCTTATCTCCCTTCCCCTTCCTCACTTAAATTACACGTTCCTTTTGCTTGAAGTGAGGTAAGCAGAAGTGAGGAAGTTGCTTCCGTCCTTACCGATTTGAAGGAAACGCAAACCCTTCCTTAGTAATGAGCATTCGTTCCTCAGTAGTGGGAGAAACTATTAATAATTTTTTTACACAAAATACTTGCGCTGAAAAGTTTCTTCTTGAAGTAGTTGCCAAAAAATATTTCATTCAATTAAATGAAACGCATTGTTATGCATTTCATGCTTCCTTAAATTACTTATAATAAATTATTTACAAATTTTGACTTTGAAATTTTTGACATTTCTTGACGTAAGAACATCCTCAGTTTTCTCCTCCTCAATCGTTCCATTTAGGTCCGGTTTATCAATCACAAGTTAACTCTAACTCTCAGTTTGTTCCCATAGTAACTACTACGAAGACAATTGTTGTTATGGTAATTAACTGAAGGTTAACTTTAACTTAAAGTTAACTTGTGTTTGATAAACCAGGCCTTAGACAAATTGTCATTTGCTTTTTATGTGAAATGAGCGATTCACCTCACTTAGTCTAACCTCAGTTGATTTGTAAAAGGAACGCAACTATTGTAAAGCAGGTCTTGATAGCTTTCACAGTTACAGCCATCCTTAAACAAAAAAAGATGTACTATTTAGCCCTGTTTAGCTAATTTGTAATAACCTCGCCAAAAGGGGAACTCAATTCAAGAAATGAAGTCACAATAACAAACTAAATATGTTCGGCAACTGTCATCCATCAAACGTCATTTGGTTTGGAAAGTCATCCCTTTTTTGCTCTTCTTTCATCAGAAACCAACTTGGTAAACTTTTCAATTGAACACGCGTTATTCCATCCTATTCCCAAAGTTATGTTGCCTTGTGAATTCAAATATAACGATCTTAGTAAGTAATTAAATTTGAGGTACTTACAAATCTAAATGCATAAACAAGATAGGTGAGGTATGAAAGATGTCGGTAAAGAAATAATGAAGAACTGACGGAATAGGTGGAATATATTCTTAACTAGAGCAAGAAAAAGAGTTAAGTCTGAAGAACGTCGAAAATTCCAAAGAAGAGGATTTTTAATTCCAAAATTTTCCTGCACTAATAAGAGACGTGAAAAGTAGCCAAAGAAATATCAGAAAACCGCAAGTCTTCATAAACAGCTGTCGGGAAGTTTGACACTTTTAAAGGAGGAGAAGATTCTGTTATAAACTAAGCAACAAAAGGAGTTCAAAAGTAAGCAGTTCAGATTCAGAAGAAGATTTTGAATTGAAATTCTCAGGGCAGAGAGAAAAAGACACACGTGTCACAAAAGAAACACGTTAAGAGAGAGTTGGGTGCCAGATGAAATTAGTAATAAGAATAAGTAACTGGGTGGAGCTACTTGTAGAAGCTTTAAGCTCTAAATAAGGAGCCACTAGGAAGAAAATGATTTGAAGTAACAGTAATACAATCGTCATTTCTTAATCATTTCAAATCAAATAATGAGTTAGAGTTTGAGTGAAACAAAAATTGTCATGCATTTGTTGGATTATGTTCGAATACAAACAGGCTTCGTTGAAATGTCATTTTTGCGTTTTCCCAATTTGTAAAGTGAATATCAAAGAGCTTGTAAGGCAATCACAACCGCATAGTGAGCAATAATAGTAATTAGTTCATCGCATCTCCACAAGCCTAGCTTGGGTTAGAAACTGTTGTGAAAAAAAAAGGTTTAAATTCATAATAAAAATTTCATTAAAATAATTGACCGCATGGAAAATTATGTATGATTTAAGTATGTAAAATATTCTCGATAATTAATAAATAAGTTATTAAACTTTGTAATTTTAAGACGGTACATATAAACATCTTCTAACAAAATAAAAATATAATCAAGTTAATGTAATCATTTAATTGATAAATGCTAATGAAAGACCGCCTTAAAAATAAACTGATAATCTACTAAAATACAAACCATAAATAAAGCTCTTTTCATTGTAAACCACCCTTTTCTTTAATAAAACCCACCCTTTTGTTAAATTTAAATTTACACACCCCGATTGCAGCAGTTCGTCTCAATTTTTATGAAAATGAAACTTCCGGGAGTTGAAAAACTGCCTGGCGCGTTGCTCTCCTAATAATTATATTACTTATTCGCGGAAAAAAGAACTAAACAAAAGATTTTAAAAACAGGAGTTCCTTTGTATAAAGGAACCGAAGGTAAGGATTTATAGACGTAAAATATAATTTATTTTCATTAGGCTTAATTGGAAAAATGGAAATAAATATTGAATTTTCATTAGGAACGCTTTCGAATCGGAAATGGTCGTATTTCCGCGCCCGATATTCATTCCCGATCCCATTAAAGTTTTATTAGGCTTCATTAATTTTGAATTTGATACTGCTGTACGTGCAAATATTATAATGGCTTTTACATATGGAAAAAAATTAAATTTTATAAGATAAATATTAGAATTAGAATTAGAATTAGAATTAGAATTAACTTACAGAATGAAAACTGTACATGACTTACCTACGCAATATTCAAATTTTCTTCGCGAATATTCTAACATTTTAAGTTTGTAATAATTCAGTTGTTTTTTGTCGATTTTATAAATGTGTAGTCATAGATGCGTAACCGCAGCATTCTTTTCATCACATCGCAGACCAATTCGTCTTTTAAATTACAAATATTGATACAAGATAAGCGGTTTATGAAATTTCGGACAAAATGTTTGAGATATTCCTCAGCACGCACAGAAATCAATATAGAAGGCCATCCGCGAAAGCTCTGCCCGACAGTTTACATTACGACATCGAAAATACCTTCCTCAATATTTATATACTATAATTTATATTCACCATCTTGGCCGAAAAGATTACAGCCTGGTCGGGTATAAATTTTGTATCAACATTACTCGTCTAATATGAAGTCCGTACGCAGAAACTTGGTCAGTGAACTGTCAAAACATCATTGTAAATCAGCTTTAACCAAACTGACGTGACAGGGCACAAAAATGTATTATTTTTTCAGTATAGTTTAAATCCTAATTGATATTATACATTATGGATGCTATACATATCCAACGATCGTAAATTAAAAGTGAAACAAACGACCGTGAAATATAAAATGAAGAACGTGGGGAAGAAGCATTTTCATTTTGTTCTCTGCGGTTAAAATTAATTGATATCAAAATGATCCGCGGATCTAAGATTACTAAACTTAAAAAATTCAAATTCTTATATTTCTATTTCTATATTTGTAAAAACGATCGAGACAATCAGAAAAAAGTATACAGACATAATTTTGTATACGTTAATAAAAACAAAGACCACTTTAATTTTCTGAACTGTCTAGATGCCAAATTTTCTCGAAATTATTTAATATAATTTATTAAGACAAAAATTTTACATACGTATTATGTCAGAAGAAAGGTTCATTACAAAAAGATTTAAACAAGATCATAAGAAGGAACAGACCTAAGAAAAAGCTGCCAGAAATTCGCAAAAAATGGAAAGATTGAAATGGAGCAATTAAAAACAAATGAAGTTCGAGTATTCTCCGAAAGAGCATTAAAAAAAAATATTAACAAGTATTCTGTTACAGTCAGTCTTCTTTGGTTATTTTTATTTGGCACTTCTTCAACTTTTCTATTCATTTTTGTAGGATTTTTCTTTTTTTTACTTCTATGTTGCCCAATAATGTTTTGGAATAACGCAGGCGCTTCACTCAGTTTCTACTTTTGCTCTCAGTCGTTTTTTTTTTTTTTTAATTTTTTGCATTCCGTCGAAGAAGTCTTTTGTTTTTGGATCACTTAAATTTTCTTTTCTCCCCGAATTATTTTTTCTCACTTCATCGACTCTATTCATATTTTTCTTTTGTTTTCTCGTTAGCCAAATATAAAGCTTTTTATTCACCTTTTCATCGGATTTCATTGTTTCTTCTTTAAGCACTCTTTGTCCCTTTATCGTGGAATTAATTTTATGATGTTTTCAATTATTTATTACTTTCAAATATTAAGTAACAACGTTGTCAGATTTGAAATTCTTAAATAGTTTACTGTTCAAAGATGCAGCCCATGTAGATTAGCACCTTACTCTTTTCGGTCTATATTTCATTTTCACTCTATAAAAGAAACTATTTTTTGATGGGATCATTAAGGTTGGGTTGCACAAAAGATTTAAGCCAGGCTTAATTTTAAGCCTAAGTTAGAATGTGACATACAAAATGCCGTACGTCATAAAGTGTGTCACATTCTAACTTAGACTTCAATATAAGCTTAGCTTAAATCTTTTGTGCAACCCAGCCTAAGTGTTGTACCGGGTGTTCCAACGGTGTGTATTTCTTCTGTGGAGCCTATAGAAATAACAAGTAACAATAACGTTGTTACGGTGAAAATAACGTTATTCGTTGAAAAATGCAAAGTTGTTTTTTGGTTAAATTAGCAACCATAATTATACCACGTTTACATAACGTGTTTTTTAACGATCAGTTTAATATTGTATTACAAACTCTTTTAAACGGACACTAAATGGCGCACAAACACTTAACGTTTCGCAGTCATTCGACGAATTTTCATCGGACAAGAACCAGCTTTAATTGATCAGTTTAATATGGACGTAATTATAACGTGAAATAAATATGTAATAATTTTGTCTTTTTACGACGTGATTTATACTATGAGTAAATGCGATGTATCTACCGCACGTTGATTACCATATCTTTTCAACGTTAATTCAACATCTACGTAATAAATGAGAAAAAAATTAACGATACTAATACGTTAGATAAATCATAATTTATAACTAAATTTTTAACCCACGTTTTATGACGTTATTTTAACGTATACCGAATAAATATGCGTTACAAAACGTGATGTTGACGTTAGAAAACACTTAATTTTACAGTGATTGTCTATCGTATTCCACACCTTTGAATTCTAATTTTACTAAAAATCTCTGAAATGTGAGGTTCTTCTCCATGCTTGATAGCTTTGAAATGAAAGGAAACAGGTATAAAAAGTACTGCTGATTTGCACATACGGGTCAACAATAATCTCTTTTTAAGTTGACGTAATCTGTCAAATTTTTTTAAGTTATTTTGAATTTGATGCCCAAAATCTGTGATTAAAAATACTAAAGAACGCAATAGTCAATCAATTATACATACATATTGTCACGAATACTCATTGGGGACAGCTGTATACAGAGTGGAAAGTTTAACTGGAATAAATTCTGTAACTTAGAAAATTACGATTTGTAAAAAAATTCTTGGAACAGGTCAATTTTTATTTTTAATGGTGCGTATTACAAAGGGACTTTTTTAACTTTTCAATTATTTGGAGGGTGAAACTATGTTTTTTTTAATGGAAGGATATGTTGAAAAAATTGGGAATACAGCTACGTTTTATTTTTTTATTTTTCTTTAGCAGTAGAAGGTAAAAAATAAAAAAACAGAATTTTTTTACTAAAACCGTTTTTAATGCCAAAAATTCAGGAACTCCATTTTTTTATTATTTGATAAGAAGAAATAAGCATTCCATATGGTATCGTATTGTTGCGTGCAGCCAATAGATGACGCTGCCAATGCGCTAAATTTTTAATTGTACGTAATTACCTCGATGAAGTTTTTCCCAATAGGTGGATAGGAAGAAGAGGACCGATGCAGTGTTGCCACTTTAGCTAGTTTGTGGCTAGTTCTGACTATTTTACAAATTTAGATGTTCCGTGGAGAGCTGATTACAACAATATAATGTAATGATCCGTCGACACCAGCCGGCGTCAGAGTGTTTCTTGCGTCACGGCCGTCTAGTGACTTAGGCGCCTTAGGCGACGGTCGAGAAAGTGCTGCCGGCAGAATAAACTAGACTAGACATTCCGGCGCGCACTCGAGTGTTCGAGATAAACAACCCCCGCATTATAAAACACGCGGCCGGTGAATGGGGGCAATTCAGCATACCACAGTTCAGAATTGAAGTCGCGTTATAAGCTTTCGCTCGGCTGTTAAAATAAATTAGGTATAAGTTTATAAATAAATTATTGTTTAAGTTAGTGTTAATTCGTCTGTTTTTAAATAAATTAGTTTAACTATTTCGTGTTTTGTTTTAAAATAAAAATTAATAGAACCCGAAAAATCGTTACAATATACACTGTGTCCCAGAACTCGCGCCCCAGAGAGCAAGGGCAAATGCCGATAGCAATGCGAAAAACATATTCGAAAACTAAAATTGTCTAATTGAAAAGATAAGCGAGTTAAGAATAAAAAACAGTAGCCAATCCTAACAGCGAAATAGAAGATGGCCATAGGTATTGCGTAGGATTTCATTAAGTTGCTAGGATACTTAGAAATGCATTGTTGATACAAAAAAAAATGTGAAAAAACTGGTCCACTTCATTGTGACACTGCTGTCAACCTTTGTAACTGTCACTTGGAAGGTTTAAGCGTACGACTCGAGCAGATACCGCCATGTTTTCCGTCGCTGCTTATAGCGAAATGATAATTATTTATGGAGAGTGTGGACGCAACGCCGGGGAGGCAGTTTTTCAGTTCAACGAGTTATGAAAGAGGATCGCCAACACCCTTTCCATTTCACAAGAGTGCAGCATCTGCAGCCGGAAGATCATCCCGCTAGAGTAGTAGAATTCTGCCGATGGCTACTTGAGCAAGAAGAACTCGATCCCAATTTCGTCCCCAGAATTATGTTTTCGGATGAGTCTCTTTTTGGCAGGCAAGGATGCTTCAATGCCCATAATTTGCATGTATGGTCAAATGTAAATCCGCATACTATGTTCGAACGACAGTTATGTTCCTAAAAAATTTTTTTCTTCGAAAATTCCTTAAAAATTTACAAACTTTGAACTTATGTTTCTGACTATGGACATGACACAGACTTACGAAATATAACAAAATATTCTTGAGACTTTGGACTTTATGAAAATATGAAAAAAGTTAAAGTATCTTTTAGCATTATACAGGGCAAACAGTACTCGTATCTCATTTTTTTAAAATGGAATGACCTATTTTTTTTTCAGAAATAGAGAGTACTTAAGCTTAGCTTTTTACTGATATCAGGTTATATACCTTTATTTCTAATATTTGTTTTACTAGAAATATTGTTTTTACTACTATTCGAATTTTTTTGTTTTTAACCTTTTATTTTTGGAAATAAATTATAACCATAAATTTGAAAGTTCCTAGAGCTTCCCAAACTCAAAATACAGGTATCAAAATTCGAATACCACTAATCACATACCGAAAATGAAAAAAGGAAATAGAAATATTTGAAGTGGACATAAGAGTAAAGTACCTTTATTTTTCAAGATACGCGGAAATATTATTTGAAAAAGTTATTCAGAATTATTATAAGATCTCAAATATGAAATCATGGCTGACTACGATGAAAAATTTTTTTTTCTCATATTTACTTGTTACGTGTAGACCTGGACGTTTCTTCAGGTGTGATATAAATACACTCTGGGATTTACTTTTTGCTCATTTACTATACAAAAATTATAAATGGAAGACTAAATTGTTCAAATAGTAAGGAGTGTCCCAGAAAAAATCCGACCACTAAAGATTTTCTAAAAAGTTCAGCTATTTTCATTTTAAATTAATTATTTATTTTAGTAAAGAATAAGCATTTTTCTGTAAACTAAACAACAAATGGAATCGAAAAACTTATTTTCTATAAAAATTAACAACTTTAGATTTTAGATGTAACATTAACGCTTTTACTTCACTTTGTTCTATAGCACTAGAGACTGTTTTGTATTTTTTTTCGAAATTTTTTATGTCAGTGGAAGTTTTTTTCGTTTTCTTTAGTTTTCTTTTCACTTGGCCCCAGTAACGTTCAATTGGCCTTAATTCCGGGCAATTCGGTGGATTTGCATTTTTCGGCACAATATTGACATTGTTCCGTTCATAAAAATCTAAAGCCGTTTTGCTGTAGTGACAGGTAGCTAAATCAGACCAGAACAATACTGGCATATCATGGTTTTCAATTAATGGAAGTAATCTTTTTCTTTAACATTCTTCGATATAAATATTGCTATTTATGTTGCCACTAGTCACAAAACTGTCACTCTTTAAACCGCATGAGCATATCGCTTGCCAAATTAGGTACTTGGTTGGAAATTTGGTCACACAACGGGTCTTAAATTGTGCAGATACCTTTCCTCAATGCTCGGCAACATAAAATTCTTGGCCAGGTAGTTGCTTAAAATCTCCCTTACAATAAGTTTCGTCATCCATGACGCAACACTCAAATTTCGATAAATATGTTCGTAAAGTTTTCGAGCTCGCGATTTACAGATAATTTCCTTTTCTCCAGATCGATCTGGTGCATTTTGAACTTTAAAACTGTTTAAATTTAATCTCTTCTTCATTCTTTGTACTGTAGATTTCGAAACATTTGCTTTGTCAGCCACATCCCTCATTGATATATTAGGATATCTTTGAAAAATCCTTTTAACTTTCCTTTCTGCTTTTTTATCATACGACCCTTTTTTTCTTCCCGACCCAGCTTTTCTCTGTACACTAGATCTCTTCTTAAATTCACTGATAACATTTTGAATCGTGGTTTTCGGAATATTGAGAACTTTTGACATCTGTCTTTGTGACATACTCGGATTTTCAGTAAATTTGGAAATTATTAATTTTCGTCTCTCTTCTTGATTTGATTGCATTTTGTTATTATCGTAAATGAAAACACAAAATGTATTGACAGAACTTTATTTAATTGTCAGCAATACGCGTTTTTATAAATACGTAAAATTTGGCGTTTGTATTTTGTTTCATAGCCGTCTATTAATGGTCGGATTTTTTCCGGTACACGTCTTAGTAAAAACAAGGTTTCTAATGAAAGAAATGCGAGAAATATAGGTATGTAACCTGATCCGTAGAAAGCTAAGTTTAAGAACTACCCATTTCTGAAATAAAAAATAGGTCGTTCCATTAAAAAAAAATCAGATACTGAGTGCTTCGCAAGTACTATTTGGCCTGTATAATGCTAAAAGATATTTTAACTTTATTCATATTTTCAAAAAGCCCAAAGTCCTAAGAATATTTTGTTATATTTTCGTAAGTCTGTGTCATCTGCATAGTCAGCAACATAAGTTCAAAATTTGTAAATTTTTAAGGAATTTTCGAAGAAAAGAAAATTCTTTTTACGAAAATAGCTGAGCGAAATTAATATATCTTTATATTATTGTAATCACCTCTCCGCGGGACATTCAAATCTATAAGAATATACAGGCTGTTCCATTTTAAAAAAATTGCTTTGTATGCGCCAGCAATTTCTGGAACACACTGTATAGTTGAAAATAATTTTAAAATGTGCCGCGTGATGTCTAGTATAACTTTCTTAATCTTTTTCTCTCTACTTGTTATGCCTATGGGCACCACAGAAGAAATACACACCGTTGGGACACCCGGTACAAGTTTGTCCACAATAAATTCGAAGCACAAATAAATAAACTAAAAATAGTAAGTTTAATTAGACTGTTTCAAAATATTGTGAAAACATTAGCTCTTTTACTTAGTTGTATGAGCTAGTTCGGTCGCGTACTACCCGCCTCAATTACAAATTCCAGAAAGAAATGGAAGAAAAGTCTTTCAGGTCTGTAGAGCATGGTATAATTTATAACATGTTATCATAAAGTCCCGTCACCCCAGCAGTAGGCTTTGGATGTGTAAGGGCACGTCTTTTCTTAGAAAATTGAATGACGTTTATAATTTCTATGTGTCACATTAGAATTGGAATTCGACAATATGAAACGACATGTATATCTTTGCCGTCAGCAAAATGGGCATCATTTTCAAATATCGGAATTTCTCGTTAATATACACGTTCCTTTAGTCTCTAGCGTTTTGAAATGTGTCAATTGATTAAATAGAAATATCATTCTGATTAATCAATTTCAAAAGACATGCGTTCACACTTCCAAAGCCTACTATCGGGTGCCGGGACTTTATGACAACATGTTATATTCGAACATTACTGAGAGACCAAAAGGACGAGATCACAGTGAAAGGTAAAGTTAAAACAAGTTAATTAAGTTAAGTTCTAATAATTCAGGTTCTGGCTTCATGGCTATAGTAACCAAATACCAAAGTATGGCTGGTTGAAACACATATAGAGTGAAAAGAATCAAAGATGATACTATGAAGGGAACAAATCTACAAGAATTGATAGAAAGAGCAAGTATTTGAAACAAGAACATCTTATAAGTTTATGTTTTGGATTTATTTGGCTTCACCGCGGTACGAGACATTTAGAGAAGCTGGAAATCTTTCCAGGTTCTCTAAGAATGGTACTGCAAAAAGAATCTGAAAAAAGCAAAGCGTTCAAGGCCTTCAGAGTATTTAATTTATACAATATGTGTAAATAAATTTTTGATAAAAGGAGACAAAGGAAGTAAAAATATTGGCAACTTAAATTTCCGTTGGTGGCGCTGCTATCGCCGACAGCTCATCGGCGTTTTACGTAAAACAAATATTTTTGATATCTAGACAACTGAACAATTTCTGCATTTCTAACTCTTAACAAGTTATTTTCGTATTTCGAATTTCAGCAATTTCATAATTTCTTTCAAACACCATTTAAATGTCCCTGCACTTTTACGTAAAACGTTAGGTCCATAAAATATCTGCAGATGTCGTGACCAAATTTCGAATTCCCCAATATATCGTAACTTACAACAATATGCTATCAGAGATTCGTTTGACAATACAGCAATTAATTAACTTTCTATGGGCCACTTTTATCAAATTTATTTGGACTTATTGTATATTCTAACTTTATTAAGAGGACGAAAGGACTTGAGAAAAATTTGTGGAGTATAATCTAGGAATTCCCCGATTTGTGCAAATGCATTCAAGTAATTGTCTCAAAAATTAAAATTTCACATATTAAAAGAAAAGAATGTCCCTTATCTTCCTAAAGACAATTTCACTTCTTGCTATTCCACTGAAAGAAAGGTAAACTGTGAGCCTTCTGTTAGCATTCTACAACTCTACGATCGCGGAGCATTCTAAGTGAATATAAATTATTCAGATTTTATAAAAAAAAATTGTAGCTAAAGGGTTTTTCATTAAGAGCGACGCATTTTGTTTTTCAAATAAAACACCGATGTCGTGAGAAATTTAAGATTATTTTTACTTCGGTGTAAAGTACAGTTAATGCCATTATTTATGGAATCACAATATCATTCAAATGTCCTCCACGGAAGCGCTGACAGGAAGGAATCCGTTTAACTCAAGTTTCCATGACTTTTCACCTAAATTGAGTCGAATATCAGCAATGACACCTTTAATGTTGGTCTGCAAATCGTGTAATGTTGCTGGTTTGTTGGTGTAAACTAACGACTTAACCCCACAAAAAGAAGTCTAGGGGTGTTAAATCGCACGAGCGAGGAGAATAACTGAATGGTCCGTTTCTGGAAATAATTAATTCCACCAAACTTCTCTTTCAATAAGTCAATTGTTTGATTGGCATTGTGGCAAGTGGCACCGTCTTGTTGCAACCACATGTCGTCCTAGTCCAGAGCATCCAATCCAGGCCAAAAAAATTCACTCATGGAAACTTGGGTTAAACCATATTTAAACGAATTAATTCCTGTCAGCGCTTCCGTAGAAGACATTTGAATGATGTGGTTGCATCAATAATGGCATTAACTGTACTTTACACCGAAGTAAAAATAATCTTAAATTTCTCACGACATCGGTGTTTTATTTGAAAAACAAAATGCGTCGCTCTTAATGAAACATGTGATAAAAAAATTGAGAGTAATCTAAGAGTTAAGTTTCTGTATTTACAAAATTTTTACAAATAGTCCATCTTAACTGTAATAATTAATATAAAGAGACACGGGGCACAGTGAGACAAAGAGAATAAATTCGAACTTTACAGGCTTTTGCAGCTTAGTTCATACATAAAGTTGAACCCCATCGAGGACTAATTGCCGCCAAAGTTACAACGTTATTGTAAATTTCTGCCGTTTTTTATGTAAAAGTGTGATATTCGGGTATGTAATCTTTCTTACTTTGCAGAATTTAATGTGCCATAACTTTGATGTATATGGAATTCCATCAATGTTGTTTTATTTAGTGGTTGATACACCTTTAACCGTTACTATTACGTGTTAGGTTATGAACATAGTAGGATGTATTAAAACTTGCACAACTTAAATCATCCCAAGATGCTTCAGGGCCACAACGAGACAATGTTACATGGGCCACAATGAGACATATGAAAATTCCTGATGATGCCTCAGTAGCCTTATCAGACATTAAAAACAATTCTTCCCAGCCCACAACCAGTGGGAACTGGAGCGCCAGAACAATTTAATAGATTCTTCAATTACGTTTGATAATATTAATGTTCGTTAGTGACTGAACCTAAAAAAGTGCCTCGTTTTTCTTTTTGTTCTTATGCACTGGAATTGCATTGTGTTTATGACATTTTTTTAAAGATTTTTATTTACTTTACATTCGTCTTTTAATAAATTTACTACATTAATGTCATCTTTTAATACTGTCTCATTCTACCCCATAACATGGGCCACAATGAGACAAAAACAGTTCTATGTATTTTTTTAATTTTAACTGCCTTCCTCGTCACATCTTAACAATTTTATTAACGTAGTATGTTGCTAAAAGTTTAAATTATTTACCTATGGCTATCATTTTGATCAAAAGTATAAAATTCAAATTTTTATTCCAAAAATTGTATTTTTGTCTCATTGTGGCCCACCCCCTCCCCTATGTATAATATTAATTATTTATTTGAAGCTCAATGTGAAAAAAAAAACGGAGCAAAGATAGCCAAACTTTTCTATTTTGTTTAACAATGCTGTATGCATCTAAAGATGAAATTATTGTTTCCTTCATGTTGATTTCTCAATTACAGTATTGTTAATTAAACATACTTAAAATACTTAGAAAAATCTGAAGCAATACATAATTTATTAGCAAATGATTTACTAAAAATCAATTTCATTCTAATTTTATTCTATCAATTAAAATGTAGTATTTAATTTTATGCGTATAATATACTTGACATTGTGTTGTGCATTAAACTCGATAACCAGTCTTATGATGTCAGAAGATTTAAATTATAGTTACAATAACTCAATCACGACTTAGTTTTATTCCAGCTGAGCAGCGAGCAAAAATTAAATTCCAAGAACAAAAAGTTGGGCCTGCTCTCGTGAAAAAAACCAATCGAGGGGACAATATAAATATTTTGTTTATGCATTCACAACAAAAATTATGTTGACAAGTAAACAAAGGCGAGATAAGTCGCGATATGCTGCAAAGTAACCTCGCGAGTTATAGCTAACCTCTGGTCAGTCGGGCATCGGAAGATTCGAACGCTGCACCTGGTGCTTGTGTAATCTGGTTGCTTTGGTCAACTAGGTATAGACATACTACAGACTGAAGAACTTTTTTGTTTTATTTCTGAAATGTGCATAGATCCTTAATCAAATTTTTCTCGTATTCTGTAAGCTGTCGTTAAGAGAATGCGCGATTATTTATTTATGGATGTGTGTAATTCAGTTTGCACGGTTCCTTCATATTAAATGCGATCGAAGTTTTACCTGTAGTCTCACGTATACCTACACTCAAGTACACGAACAATCTACTTCGCAGAACATATTAATTGCTTGTCAATTAGTTAAAATCTAGATCAAGAAAATATTCGAATAAATCGTTTCAAAATTACATCGTTTTTTTACC
The DNA here is from genome assembly GCA_958336345.1 of Dorcus parallelipipedus. Lineage (NCBI taxonomy): Eukaryota > Metazoa > Arthropoda > Insecta > Coleoptera > Lucanidae > Dorcus > Dorcus parallelipipedus. The sequence goes on from OY284475.1 coordinate 25,433,412, forward strand.
GTAAAAGAATAATAATCTGACATGTTATGAGTTTGCTTATTCTTCCGTTCGTTGATCACAAAAGCACAATGATATTTGAATTATGTCGGTTCAGTCACGCTCCAACTATTGAATAAATATGTTTAACTAACGTAGTCCTCATGAAGTGATATGCAGTTTGTCAAATGTAAGACTAACAACATTATAAATATGAATATGAAATATAACTATTATATTAAAAGATAATCTCGAAAATTATCTATAAAATTATATATTACTTCGAAATTTGTAATACGGCTCAATTACTACACTGTTTTGATTGAATGAACAATTGATTATTTGATATTTCATCTCGCTTTAGCAAACTTTTGATTGAAAAAAAAAATTAATCTGAACCTATTCTAATCCGACCAATTTACTTTATATTAACAATGTGTCTTCTTTAAATTTCTACATTTCTACATTTTCTGGTTTAAATCGACACCTAGACAAAATTCACAAAAGATCTAAATCAGCTATAAAAGATTTGTAGTAAAGATCTACGTACTTGTAGAAATTTAGAATTTGAATTTATTTATTAAGTCGTTCTTTCATTTATTCATGACCGGTCGAAGCAGTGCCATAATGCCTCTTCAATCAAACTTCCCTATTAAACGCTCTCTTCTATTCTGTCCGATCTTGTCAACTTTTCACTTACTTTTTCCATTCCACGTTTCTCGTGCCTTTTACTTCATCCTTTCTCATAAGATCTACAATTGCGTGTTTATCTAGACAGTGTTCTGCTGCCATTCTTTCCCCGTAGTTAGTTACCTTCTATTCTTATACATGGAAAGCAGTTTTACAGCGCAAAAATTCCTTGATTTCTATTTCTCAGTAAAAGAACTATCAATCACAAATTAGCTCTGATTTGATTCTAAATCCTCCGTAATGCTTTTTACCTTTTTCGAGATTTTTACTTTTCTTTGGCAAATTCAAAATTAAATAATGGGAGCTACAGACAGTTCCTGCATTTCAATTTTCAAAGTAAATTCTGTCCGAGAAATCTAATTATTTATAATATGGAAAAGAACACAAATTTATATCGATCAGAAGTATCTTAAAGAATATAATTGTTCGGTAATTATTTTTGTTTTTTCCTTCAGGAAAATGGAATGAATACATCGCTCGAGTAAATTATAACTTGCTTATTTAAGACAACCAAGAATCACACTGCAAAGACCAGAAGAGTAACAGGTGGGCCAAAATAATGAGGAACGAGAGATGGATGCATCAAACATCGTAAAAGAGAAAGGAGGAGAAGAAAAGAAGGGTCGAAGAGGAGGAAAGAACGAGAAACAAAGAAAAAAATTAGCAAGAGTATACTTTCAACAATAAGGAATATATATACTGGCGACATTTAATTTTTTTACGCATCCGGTTTAAACAGAAATGATTTCCACCTATTTTTTTAAATAGGGTCCTGCGTGTAGTTTTACATTTTCAAATGCAGAATAAAAAACTACATCCAGAAACATCAACATAAAATTGCTCAAATTTGCTCCATTTATGTTTTGGCAGTAACGTAATGGATCATTAAAGTGCCTTATGAATTTTAGATTATTTGTGGAGTAATACTATTCATTTCTATTTCTATTCCGTCTTCTAATTCTTGGGAATTTTGTGGTTTATTTTATACTCTTGTCATTTTAAATGTCAAAAATGTAATGGGCATAGGTCTGGAAAACGGACTGAACAGTCCAACCATATCAGCGCATTTTTGTAGTTGTTGAGTATGGATTTCCTGCATCCAATGCAGATTTTCAATTGACCAATAACGACAATTATTTGTGCTCTCAGTACCATTCAAGCAGAACGTTGCTTCATCAGAAAATACTACTTGCTTTAACAAATTTGAGTTTGTGTCATTACTATTAAAACTTTACAAAAGTGTAGGGTTCTATTTAAAAGAAATAAGTTGAGTTAAACCGGAAGTGCCAGAAAATTGGCCGTAACTTATCTATTTTTAGAAAGTTACACTATGTATGTTATGCATTATTATTTCTGTTTGCTTCGCAAGAGATAATTTAAAATAAAAATGAAATACTCTTTATAAATCTGTATCTCTGTACACTGCATAAAATAATCAAGGGCGGACTGACAATCTATGACTGGCCCGGGTTCTTGATGACACTATTCAAAATAGACTTCTTTTAATATATTTTTAAAAAATGAATTGGCTCACCAGATGATCGCCTTTCAAGGCCAATTCATCTTCACAAAGAACGTTCGAAAATCTAAGTCGCCATCAGTAGTTGAATTTTTTACGAAAGAGTAAGACATACCATAATTAATTAATAAAGCGCATAAATTTACTAATTTGTGTTTGTAACTCAGAAATAATATTAAAAAAATAAAACCTCTACTGTATTTCTATTATTTTGGTTGCTTGAATCGACAAAGATCTGATACTAAAGTTTCTACGAATTCATGCTGAGAAAAATTTGAAAATAAAATAATAAATGCAAAGACACGTGCCAAGCATAAGCCGAACACGAAAACAAAACCTGATTTGCATAGAACTTATATTTCTGCGACTAATAGCAGTTCATTATCTTTCCATTACTATTAATTTAAGCGACTCGTAAGCGGATGTCATACATTATTCGTATTTGAAGTTAATAACTTTATTACAGAATTCTAAGAAAGAGTATGCAAATTCACGCAGTGCAATTACCAAATAAAAAAATCATACTTACGTTGGGGAATACTTGTAATTTCATGTGCAAACGTTATGTATTAGCTCGGTCCAAAAGCGCAAAGTGGAATTTTTATGTTCCTTTTACACAGATTGTTTTATATGCTCCATGGCATTCTTAACACGTAGCACGCGAAGCTATCTCGTGTTCATCATTTTCAAATTTTTGTGTAAATCGCGTTCATTGAATTTATATATGATAATTAACTTTGTGCGACGTGCAAGCACAAATTAAGTGCTGAATTAGTAAAAGTGTTTTTGTACTCTGTTTTCGTCAGAGATTTCAGTTAAAAATAATAATTTTTTTAATGGTGGATGTTCCGCTTATATTAATGTATAAATAACGATAACATAATATTTTAGTCAAACAAACTAATTGAAGCACTAACAAGTACAAAGTGTAATCTTTTCAAAATATGTAAAACAATTCAAAACATACAAGATTAAAAATTTAGTGTCTATTTGTAGTTATATTATATTTCCAATATTAATAACACGAATATAGAAAAAGAAGCTGAGTCTCACTACAAATTTATTGCGAAAAGCAGCGACCGTGGTTTCGTCCGTTAAGACATTGTCAAGCCGAAGTTCGAAACTAAAAAGTACAACAAATAAAAATACAAACAAATGTAAAATACAAATTAAAAACTTACAAAGATAAGTGAACACGCCATTAGAAAGGGCCTGAACAAATCAGAAGACCAAATTCGCAAAATGGCCAATCGGTAGGAGGGGTGAGTCAACTGCAATGTTGCCAATATATAGATTGGAAAAAATTATCCGTATTAAAACGGGTTTGATCATTAAGCAGAAGCATTGGGTGGAAATTATCGTGTAGACAAATTTCCAGTTGTTCAGCAATATTGAGGGTTTTCCCTTTCGGGAGGTTGTGAAGTAAAACGACATTTGAGTTGGGATCAAAATTGTGAGAAGTATCGACAAGATGGTTGGCAAAAGTGGAGTCAGTTTTACCTAGACGTACAGAACGTAAATGTTCGTTCACTCTAGTCTTCAGAGCACGGCCAGTTTGGCCAACGTAAGTGGAATGGCAGGTATTACAAGTAAACGCATAAACGCCACTTCGTTGCAAGGAGTCTACACGTTGTCTAGGTTAGACTGATTGTGAGTTTTGAAAGAAATATTAAGGTCAAGTGACTTTAGAAATCTTTTAATTTTAATAGAAATAATGTCTCCAGTACATGGGATGGTAAAAAACTTCTTAGAATGATCCTCAGGAGATATTAAAGTTGGAAATATGATACGGTTGATAAGTTTATTTCTAGTATTCTTAAAAATATTTAAAATAGATTTAATGGGGAAGCCATTTAGAAAGACAATCTGTATGATAGTGCCTATTTCAAATCTAAAGTTCTGATAGGACATGGGGATAGTAAGAGCCCTGTGAAATAATGAATGAAAAACAGCGAATTTATGTTCAGTTGGGTGAGCAGAGTTGTAGTGGATGCAGTTTTAAGTATAAGTTGGTTTTCTATAAATTTTATAGTGAAGCGAATTATTGAATTTGGAAATGGTTAAATATAAAAAATTGATGGAACCATCTTGTTCGGTCTCTAAAGTAAAATTAATTTTAGGATGTAAAGTGTTAAACTCGGATAACAAATAATGGATGGCTGTCAAAGGACCATCATAAATAATTAGGATGTCATCGACATACCTACCATAGAACTGAACACACTTTGTGTGTTATTTGAAGAAAAGAAGATATTTTCAAGTCTATCCATAAAAATATCAGCCAGTAGAGAGGAAAGGCTACAACCCATAGGAAGGCCATCCATTTGTGTGTAATATTTTTTAGTGAAAATAAAGACATTTTGTTGAAGTGTTATTTTTAAGAGGGATTGTAAAAATTGAATGCGAAAGTCTGAGAGATCAGAGGATGCAAGCAGATTGTTCATAATATCGATAGATTCTGGACAGGGATGGAAGTTAATAAATTTGACATATCAAAAGAAATTAAAATGCTATTTGTTAGAAAGCTAAACTGCTTGTAATTTTTGGAATAAATCTGTACAGTTCGTTAAGCTAAATTTGGTTTGTAAATTTAAGTGAATATTAACTAAAAATTTAGAAATTAGGGAAGCTGTTGAGCCCGCGAAAGAGACGACAGGTCTTATAGGACAGTCCGGTTTATGGAATTTAGGAAGCCCGTAAAGTCCAGGTATCGTAGGGTTTATAATTTTAAGTTTAAAAATGTTAATGAAGAAGTTATTACTGTTGTCATTTAAAAAGGTATTTAACCGGGAATTATATGGCTTTACAAAAATAAAAATATAGATTCCGCTTTATTTCAATTTATCGACAAAATTGTTTGCGCCATTGATCAAAAGAACTCTGCACTTGGTCTTTTCATAGATCTTTCTAAGGCTTTTGACTGTGTTCATCACAAGCTTCTACTAGAGAAATTAAGACGCTACGGTATCAGGGGAAATACCCTAAATCTTCTCTCATCTTATTTAACAGGTAGAACGCAAAGAGCAGTAATTAACAATAATCATTCAGAACCCGCTGATATTGTTTTCGGTGTACCGAAATGATCTAGGTTTCTTTTTGCGAAGTAGTGATTGTACCTTAGTTTGTTACGCGGATGATACAAACGTAATGATATCGGGTGATAACTTTGCTGATGTCGAAAAATCAGCCAAAGCGATCTATGACAAGATTGAAATGTGGATGTTCAAGAATAAATTGTCTATTAATCGCGATAAAACTTCAGTGATTTTATTTACAAATATTAGATCAAATTATGCTGATAATGTCAGTTCAGTAACTTTACGTGGGATAGACATACCACTCGTTAGTAATAATAAACTACTGGGGTTGATTTTAGACTGTCATTTGCAGTGGACTCCCCACATAGCCTCACTCTGCTCTAAACTAAGCAGTTCGTGCTTTGCTTTAAGACTTATTTCTGAGCATTGTAATTATACTACGTTACGTACATTATATTTTGCTAATTTTCACAGTCACTTGAGATTTGGTATTATTGGGGATTAAGTGGTGACTGTAGCAGGGTTTTCACTATACAAAAGTACGCAGTACGTATACTGGCTGGCCTTAAACGGCGTGACTCTTGTAAGGAAGCATTTAAAACTCATCGAATTTTAACAGTACCTTGCATCTATATTTTTGAGCTGTGTTCTTTTGTTTATAAATATTCAGAGTTTTTCACATCTAATAATGCCAATCATACCTATCACACTAGGTTTAAATCAAATCTTCGACCTTTCTCTCACTCTACTGCCTTATACCAAAAAGGTGTTTTCTTTAACGGATGTAAATTCTTTAACGCCCTTCCAGAGCATATTAAAAATGCACCTAATATTAGTACTTTTAAGAGAGAGTTAAAACTAATTTTGTTCCAGAAATGCTGTTACTCTGTCGGTGATTTTCTCGTATGACGTTAACGCTTATTTCTATTCTATATTTATATATTTTTGACGTTTATCAATATCATTTTTTTTTCTGTATCTGATATTTGATAATAAACAGTATTATTATTATTATTATTATTATTATTATTATTATTATTATTATTATGGCAAAGGGTTGTGATTTAAACACACAAAACCGTGGTTGTTAAGAAAGGATTCCACTTTCAAGATATAGCTGTTACGATCAAGGATGACAATTCCCTGAACTTTATCAGATTTTGAAATGACTAATAGCGTTTTTCACTGGGACTAAATTGTGCGCACTCAGAATATTCTCATCTTATTTTAACCTCATGTAATGAAACGGGATGGAGATATTCTGAGTGCGCACTCAGTGCATAATTTAGTCCCAGTGAAAAACGCTATAATTGTAAGTCACACTCCGATATCTTTTGTTTTAAGGACTGAAGGTCATGGTTGGTGGTGTGTTTGCCTACAGTTGGTGGGTTTTTTAATTTATTATTTAATAAAGAAGAGTTAATGATGTGAGCAACTTCATTGTGAGCATGATGTTAGATAATTAAATCAGACCGTTGAATGATATCTTCAACATGGATAACAAAATGTTTTAGAGAATTGGGACTTAAATCATTATCCGTGGAGAATTTAAGACCAAGGTTTAAAATTGTAATTTCGGAATCTGAGAGTTCGGTGTTTGAAAGGTTAATAACTGTTGGGTGGAAGTTGTGGTGTATTTGAGGAGGATAAGTGAAGAAGTTATCAACGAAATGATTTAAGTTAGGGTATGGATGGTCATTATTACAATTGAAATTAAGATCAGTATTGATTTGAGTAGCTTCAGGAACAATTGACCCAACCCTCTTGGAAGTGTTATTATTGTTACCAATAGAATTGGTCAGAGGAGCATTATAATTAATCAATGAAGGTAACATAGCATTCGGGTTGATCAGTTTTTTACAATCACTACTCGTTACAGGGAAAAAGATTGCTGTAGGCGTACAAGCGTTGAAAGGAGTACAAATATTCGACAAATAATATGAAGCTGAATTCCATAAGCTCTAGGCTAGTAAAATTTAAAGCTAAGTAGAGGTGGTGGAAGTTTTTGCTACCACTTTGGTTTAAACTAAGGTTAAGGTCGAAACCGCGGTCGCTGCTTTTCGCAATAAATTTGTAGTGAGACTCAGTTTCTTTTTCTGTATTCTCTAACCTACAAAAAAGCATGGAGCTTCCCATTAATTAATAACATGAGTTCATTTAATAATCCGGTAGCCATTACCTGTGGAAATATTTTGTTTTGGAAAACGTATGTCGCAGTGTTCAAATTGAACATAACTTGACTTTTAAATGTCAGCATGACATAAATCATAAAATAACAATTACTACTCACCCACAAATTAAATAATTTATTATTTAGTCTCTGTATGGGATCACCGGGCAGCAATTCCCGTACGAATATAATGGGGTAAGGATAGAGCTGAACATCTTTAAGTAACAATTTGTGGCAAGTTCCCACAGAAAGCTCAATCTGTGATGATAATTGGCGGATAGAAATGTGCGAAGCATTTTTCATTATGTCTTACAGTGTCGATAACCTCGGCAGTACATTTTTGTGGATGACGTGTTGTTTTTCTTCGGAAAAGACCTTCAGCTTCAGGAAACAACTATACACACTACTCACCAACGCAGGTGTCTTCGAGTGTTTTGTGGTCAATAATAACATGGGGAAATTCAACTCTAAACTCTTCCCAGCATTTCGTACTCAGCATACCCATGCTCCATCGTTTTTTGAAGTATTACGAAAGTACTATCGATATCATAAAAAAACTAGGACAACTTTTCAATCCAGTAGCCATGCATTTCCATTATTTTATTATATTGAATCTTACTTTGCTGTCAAGTCAGTAAATGTGAAATCCTGAGCAATTTATGTAACTGTCACACCCTTTTCTATGCAAACAGCTATCGTAGCTTTTAAAACAATATTTATTGCAGAAATGATTGATAATTTCAAATAATTTTAAATTTGTGGCCGGTAGCAGTTTTACACAGCTTAAAAAATCTTAGTAACTTTCGACCACAAATGCTTTCTGCACCATTTTGTAATGCAATAAGTGTAAAGTAAATGAATCCTGAAAATAACTTATTTTTGTATAAAACCAACAAGCAGCGCAAACGAACATGAAAACACATACTCGACAATTGACAGGACGAATGACACTAGTAACAATTCTGTTCGCGGCGAGCTTAAGCTACGACATGCCTTTACGAAAACAAAATATTTCGACAGCCAATGCCACCGGAATATTAAATTAACACATGATACTTATTGAAGTATTTTTTTTCCTACAACTAATTAGCTCGTATATGAAATATGACTTCATTTAGTATTCATTCATATTACCCGTTCCCGAAACGTTTGAGATTAAACTTGTTTACTGAACATGGAGCACATAAAGAACAGATATTAAAAAAGAGCAAACATTCTTCATATTTAAGATTCGCATATTTTTAAAATATATTCTGCATATCTGAAGACTGCCTGGAATGAGAAATTGAACGAAGGTAGCTGATTTGAAGCGGGACGTAGAGTTCAATATTCCGCGCAGACTTGATATTAACTCTGCTATATTAATACTTTATATAGACATACATTAACCTTCTCTATAAATTTTTTAATATTCTATTTTTGCGGCGTTCACTCTAAAGTTATTGCTTAAATTTCTTCGATGAAACATAATTTAGTAATTTCTCCTAAAACATTTATTACAATTTTTTAGTTAATAAACGACATAAAATACAAACGTCTTCAATGCATTATTTAATGTAGACTCTTTTAAATAAATATTTTAAGATGAGTATCATAATTAGAAGGAAAATTCTAATAGTGTTCAACTGTTTCCATCAAAGTACATCATTCTACATTTTAACTATCCACTAACATATCATTTCATGCAGGAGATTAAAATGAAGGCTAAATTAAAGAAAAACTGTCTTCAGGGTAATGTTTTAGATAGGTTAACTGAATATAAAATACGATCAATAAATGAGAGGATCTCTTGTAGTTTCCACAAACATAACTAAGCAGAAAGCTTTTTAGAAACATAAAACGATTCAGTAAACACGCCATTAAGTCCTAATGGATTGTATCAAATACCGAACTAGCGGAGATTTATAATTATATAAATTTTAGACAATGAACCTTTTGTTTTTAAGCGTAAATTCCTTGTGCCCCACGAGGACGTAGAACACAAACGATTTCGATTAATTCAACAGGAATATTAATATTAACAGAAATGTATGAGTAAAATGACGTTCATAAACTAAACGTCCAGTTACATGTTATCGTCTAAAGTATTTTGTGTTTCATCTCCTTGACGTTTGAGTTACGAATAAACACATTTTCATCGAGAAACGTGAAATAAGAAACATCCTTTTTGTCACGTCGGTGGTTTTAATGGCTTTTAGCAATGCAGGGAACAAAAGACTTATCTGCGAACACGCGATGAAATTGATCGAATCGTTTTGAATAAATTAGTTCCAAAAGAATAAATACACAACAAAAGAAATTTAGGGCGTATTTGCTCTGAAAACGACGATCAAAGTGTAACAGAAAAAAGTACATATCTGTCGAGAAAATATAAAGCGTATTTGAGCAAAAACTTTTACTAATTCCGAGTATTTATTAACTGAATAAGAAATTGTTTAAATTCATGATCATTGAAGAGAAATACCTAATACCTTAATCATGTTTTAGTCACCTTCAGGCTTATATCTGATGCTATCCAAGCTTTAAAAAGAACTCATAAAGAATCTAATTCGTTTCGAATTTGTGATTCTATTTCTTGTTTAAGTTTTACATTTATATTGTTGATTACTTATTATTCTTGACTCTGCATTCCTGCGTATACGTATCTCAATTATTTTGTTTTTCTTGTAGAGAATACATACTCGTTAAAGTCGACTAAATAAATATATAAAATAAGTATATCACTGGCCAATGGGAAATTTATACTTAGGTATAACTTATGTAATAGATGGAAATCTCTGAATAAATACTGTCTTTAGATGGAGGTATACTAAAGAGAGGAAAATAACGAAGACCTCAAAAGGGAAAAGCCGTCCTCTCATCCGTAGTATAAAGTTTTTGTGACACAAATGAGCGCCTTTGTTTGCTTAATGTTAAGTTATTCCGGTCACATTTTAAAATATAATACATGCACGGCAATGTTATTGACTTGAGATGACGCGCGTGCGTGTGTTTGTGCGCGCATCTGTACCTCGACCTCCCTGATTCTGATAGACGCCTGAGTAGGTCCTTCCACAACGCACTTGATCGCGATCATTTCAAGCTGATAATGTTTTTTTAAGCTCATATCATGCAAATTTTCTAACTTAAAAAACTTTAATTACTTTTAGCGTTAATTAACTTGCATTTCAACAGCCTATTCTATTACAACTAATTTCAAACGAGTAATATCATGAAAAAATATTTCTAAACTCCCGATTACAAAAAATTTAAATTAATTTTCTTTGCAACTAATCCAGTGATGTTAGAGATCATCCCTCATGGAAAGGGCATTTATCACTGAAGGACCAAGCAAATGTGGCATGAATTTCTAAACTGATGTAAAAGTTTGTTGCAATGGAATCACCGAGCATTCTTTGGATATCTGTTCCGGCCTTGTTCAGGGCCTCTTCAGCAGAAGAGTAGTTCGAGAAGTCCACCGCAATCTTACTAACTATTTAAGCTCGGAATCGAGTTGCTTTTGTGGTAACGACTCAATTTGTTCTGTAATTGTCACTCATAGTTATCTTTCTTCTTTAGGATTGTCCTAAGACGCTGATACTATAGACAGTTGCTGCGTGCTTTAGATCTACTTCAATGTTGAATTTCTTCTTGATATTTAAACAGTTTATGCATTATTATTTTCCCATCATTTGTTGTACTATACCTTAGACAGATTTTGTCATTTTTTGCATTCAACATCATTTCCAGAGATATTTTTGTTTCAGTTCTTTCGAATTTATTTTTTTCGTTAATTCTATTTTAACTTGCTTTCAACTACTATCACATTCTTGTGTTCCTTTTTCCTTTAGAGAAGTTTCTCAGTTTCTACATTTCTCTTTGATACAGTTGCATAAGATTTATTATCATTCTCCGGTTGCTATGACTTCTTTCAGTTCAGCTCAATTTCTTCTTTGAGTTCTTTATTTTCTTTCCATATTAATAATGATAAGTACTTGTTTACAGTTATTATTTTTCTTTACAGAGCAATTCATTGCTTGTGAAGCTAATAGGGTAGATGGCATTTCAAATTTATTATCGATGCACGATGAACTTCCTTTTTTAGTCGATTCACATTTAAGACACTTCCAAGATCCTTTTTTCATGTGGAACCCTCTCATGTCCGAGACGCTCCTCCGCATGAATTACGAAACTGTAGTTTACACATATTGGCAGCATTGAATAATCCGTTTTGAGTCCGCGTTAATCTGCATTATATTTAAACAGAAGAATTTTGTCAATATTTCTTATTTCTTGCAAAATAAATATTTGTATTTTACCAGAGATTAAATCTATTAATATCTAATAAACAAAATTCCAAATAGTATTTTATTAAAACATGCCTTTTTTTTTCAAATTACAAAATTTGAAAATACTAATGGTAAATATATACGAGGGCGAAAAATTAAAAAAGAAAGTATTAAATTTCTTTCTTCTATTTCATTTCATTTCTCCTAAATGTTCGTATTTCTATAAAGAAGTAAAATTCAATTCAGTGTAACACATTTATCCTGTTACCAAAAGGTAAACTAAATTAATTATTTCTTAAGCAAATCATTCGAATTTTAATTACATAAATAAATTTGTAGACAAGGAAATGAATCCAGTAAGTAGAATTAAGCTTAGCATTTGTGTTCTTTATAAATTGATCCAATTAGCCAGTTATCTTTCTTTATTTGTAGTGCAATATTTCTCGAAACCAGTTTGTTTCAGAGCAATAAATAAAAGCAACATAAATGAGCATTAACTCCGTAAATACTCGCTTTGAATACCAAATTATCCTGCCCATCATCGGCATTTGTGAGTTGTTCTACCTGACCGGGAGACGTGCGCGTTTATATAAAGAAAGGGAGCTCGTTAAAAGAATACGGAGGCCAGTAATTAAAGCACAGAGGCCACACCCTCTACTGACAAAGTGTCCAATCACCGCCCTTGATTGCGTAATTAGAACAAGTCGCTATCTTGGTTCGAAGTTGCACGTCCAATCCCCTGTCCTGATTGTAGGCTCGCTACTGGTCTGTAAGACTTCCCAGATACGTATTATTGGAGGAAAAGTGTAAATTTCTAAGTTTTGTTTCGAAATTACACCACCCTAATTACCAGAAGAAAGATTGATAACTTCCAGGGCATAAAGTAAAATAATTTACTCCATCAATTACATACTTTCTAAATTCCTTCCCTCATATTCATTCAAAATAAGCTAACTATTTACCTGTACAATTAATATAAAACTTATGACTTATTTAAATTTACTTCGCATTAAATTTTTACTGATCGTGAGATAGATCTAATATTAACCACTTTCACCATGGTAGCAAAAATTTTACAACTAACGTTCGCTGTTATGGACATTAATTAAACTTTCCCTGTATGTATACATTTAACAATTCTCGAATTCTATAAATTACAAAACAATCGAGAGGTTTTCACCGTCATTACTTACCTGCTCTTACACATCATTTTACTACACCTACACTAGTTTGAAATTGTGGCTTTTAAAGTTATTTGAATTTAGTTTCATATTTTAATTAAAAGGTCCTCTCTCCTCTGTGATATTTGATTGTCATATATCAAACAAAATAACACTAGCAACTACTTGATGTTAGTAACATAAAACCGTCTCTACCAACATTAATAGCTATTAAGGTGAACCTGGGTAAATGGGATCTCGGGATAAATGGGCCATCGGTTTTTAAAAACATCAGAAAAGTTTTCAAATTTGTTCCACTGGCCCAAAATGTAAACACTAAACAATTGACTTCAGATTAGAGTCTACGATTTTGATCGTGCATTGAAGGTAACAACATTCGCGAATTAAATACACGTGTTATTAATTCACGTGTAAATAACTCTTATTCTACGTGTACACGAATATAATTACACGTGTATTTTAATACACGGGTCCGTTCGGGACGTTCAAATCCAGGTTACCTAGCAGCGGATGTGTTTTTGTATTATACACGTGTAATGTAACTACACGTGTATCCGTGAAATTAAAATTACACGAACTAAGATCATGATGCGTGTATTACACGTATACACGTGTACTGACATATACGTGAAATAGAGAGCTCTACTTCAGATTGCTTGATTGACAATTGAAATTAGTAATGGCTATTGTATGAAAAGTGCTTTTGGTCAAGAGGTCCCAGTTAGCATGGGACCTTTTTATACTTACCGACATTTAAAATACTAGGGGGATCCCAGTTACTTCAAAATCCTAGGGTAACTGGGCCCCAAGTCCACGAAAAAAAATTGGCTCCTCAAAGTCAATGGGAGTTGATTAACCATATTTTATGCATATACATATAAAGATTATACTCCAAGGAGAAACTTGGCAAACGTAGACAATTTAAAGAAATATCACTAGTTTGCAATTACATGAGAATGTTGAATGTTGTAAAACTAGGTCCCATTTACCCAGGTCCACCTTATAAATTACTATTTAACATACCTACATCTTATTTTTGTCAAAAATTGAAACGCGCAAATTTTTTATAAATAATCATTGATTTTTTGTATTTTCTACTTTAGAGAAGAAAAGCAACTATACACTGTCACCTCTGTTATCTATAAAGATGACAGTTCTCTTCTTTAAAGTGAACTTAAAAACAATCAATCGCCAAACTTGCGACGTCAACCAATTTTCGTAATCATCGCGAAGCTACATGTTGACTCTTATAGAAGTAGATCTATTGGGATCTGAAAATTTATTCTGAAACAAAATCTAGTGCCTTCTTCTTTAGGATCTGAGTGAGTTTATTTACAATTCCTGACGAAACCTACATAAAAAAAGAACAGATACGTAAAAATGTTCAATGACGAACATCTACGCATCCGATTCTGCTTTTATAGAAATTCCCTCCTTTGCGAATGCTATCGAACCAGAAATAACATTTTAATAATAATCTGGAAGCGCGTGTCCAAGCCTCTTCGAATCATCATAAGGAATTATTAAGGCTCATTTTCACGATGATAGTTTCAGTTGCTGTCATGAAAGTAACTAACATGTGTCCAACAATTATTGTAGTCCTGGGTGGATGTAGAGTCAAACATTTTTAACTAATTATTGTTTCAAATGGCAATCAAATATTAAATACGTAAAGAAACATTGATTTATTGTCTAACATACATCAATTCAACGATACGAGGTAAAAATCGACATTTATATTTGATTCCACAGCCACCCAGGACTACAATAATTGTTGGACACATGTTATTACAAAAACTATCATCGTGTATATAATTTGACAGTTATTCTTAACTCGCAAGTCGGAACTATCACACCCACTTTCGTGACAGTACTTTCAAGAAGTAAAATAACTATCATCGTGAAATCGGGCCTTAAGACTTCTTTCTCAAACGAAACTTTTCGATATTCATCTTCTTCAGGATCTAACTGAGTCTGTTTCCAGATCCTGAAAAAGCCGACACAGAAGAGAAGAGTAACGTTGAGTGAGATTGAAGAGATTCTCACAAAAGGTGACATTATATTTATTATATTTATGCAGATTGTGCCAAAAAGCAGCGGCTAAATTGCAAGAGAATATCTTATCCATAATATAAGCAAAAGCGCTTCAATAAACAAACTGAAAAATTCGTTCAAAAGAAGATAAATTTGCCTGACTGCAACTCTTAAAATCTGGATATCTTAAGCTAGAATCCCTATAATTGATTGACATTTAATTTATCTGATAGGATTCGGAAACAACCTATCAGATTCTCTATCCTTTTGAGCTCGTGATCACTTATATAATCCATTCACGATCTTTTTAGACTCAGAGTAGGCCATGTTAGGGTGACACTTTTGTTGGTACCTCCAAGTGAATATGTTCCATTTTAATTTGATGGTTATATTTTTGAAAACTGACACCAAAAAACATTGATGATTTTGAGCATTTTGACTTAGTATTACAAAGTCATAAGTAATTTATTTGTTTTAATGCTATTATTTTACTTTCTTCATGCCAACGTAGACTATAAGAAGCAATATAGTCGATGGGACTGACGTTAAAGTGTCAGAATTTTACATTTGTCACATTTTGAGTTCTATCAAAATCCATGTACGTAACTTAACGAAAAAAAAGCATGGCCCTCTAGAGTCTAAATAGGTCGTGAACAATGTATATTTTATTCTTTCTAATTTAGTAACTTGGAACGTACAGTGGAATTTCATTTTTCTTTTCTGAAACTTTGTCTTTTACTTTTTTTAACCCTACACATAAGTATCGTGTATGAATTTAAATTACAGCAAGTTTTGCAGTTGAATACTGATTAATAAAAGTGCAATTTAAAACCTACTCCTACGTCAAATGATAGTTTGTTTCCGAATCCACCGTATAAGTTTCTTCTGCATGACAGATTTTGACTTTCGGACCCATTCCTGCCAATTACTTTTTTGAACGGAGCTACTGTTTTGACATACTTCTTTTCTTCACTAAACACTTATGATTAGTATAAGACCTTTGCTGATAGGGTAAAAAAGAGCATGTCGTTTATTAAAATTAAATGTTTTGACAAAATTATCAAAGATATTAAAAGAAATCGCGGTTTTTTGCAAAAAAAAACCTAAAAAAATATCTAAAAGAAGCAATTTATGTTTCACACTAATGTATAATGTAAAGCAAAAAAATATTTAAAAAAATGGCCATGAATAAACTTTTACATCATATCAATCAATTTTTGAGATAATACAACTTTTAGAGTTTGAATGGAGCAACTATAGAGAGTCCTATTCTTTAAAACACATTCTTCTTATTATTATGTAAGAAATAAATATGCCCTTATAATTTTGTTTGAATGGAGCAACTTTAGAGGGTCCTATTCTTTAAAACACGTTCTTCTTATTTTTATGTAAGAAATAAGTACGCTCTTATAATTTAGCCGCTTAATATAATAACAACTTCAATTTATTTTTAAAACTATCCTCTTAGAAGAACCGAAAATCTAGTAAACTCTCTTTTTTATAGGTAATGCAAGATTACTGAGATTATTCTGTACGCTTCCAAAGTCTTTTCTAGGTTGAAGCTTGAAGACACTGTAGCGAAACGTCGATTACAAGTTCTGTATTACAAAATTTTTACTTCATGAGCGCCGTCATATCTTCATAATAATATCAGATCCAGAACTGATGTTCATAGTATAAATGTTCGTCGAACTGATCTTACCTCATTACCTCATTACCTCATTACTCATCATTGCTTTGCTCACAGAATCCTTTATGTATACAACGTAACTACGTCTTGGAGTAACCTCCCTTCACAACTAAATAGGCTTAAAGTATCATTCAGAATTGACATAGTGCAGAAAATTAGTGCAAATCGGTACAGCAGATTGGCCGTGCAAATGTTTGACAAATGTATTTTGTTGATGTATATGTTCACCATCAACTTAGTGCAAAACGTCAAAAGTATTCGCCTAGCTGGTACAGCTGTTTTTGAAAATAAAATCTTTATTAGAATTTAAATATCAAAACTTTTATTTAAAAATGTATAATTTCTATTTGTTTATTATTATTATTCTAAAAAAATAATCTACCACTGAGCAACTTATTAACTGTCCCTTTCTTTACATCTATCAAACAGTTGCACGCCCAATCTGCAGTACCGATTTGCACTAATTCAATTCTGACCGAGCCCTTAACCGTCTATCTTTAGAAGCCAGTAATTTTTCCAAATATAACGAGCGTCCAAATAAAAACCTGGTCAAGTAGGTTGTGATCGAGAATTTATCGATTGCCTTTACATAACAGAATTACTAAATGTAGCCTACTTGACCAGGTTTTTATTTAGACACTTGTTATTATAAATTAATATTTAACTCTCGCCAATCTCAGTCACTTCCTCATCTAATGTTTAATTTAGGATCCAGGTGGAAGATCAGATCGCGCTTTATAGCCAAATCTAAATCTGCACCTATTTACCAGTATACTCATTTTACCCTTATTTTATTTCAATGTATATTTTTATATTACTTTGGCTACTGTTAATAAAACCATTATAATAATTGCAATTGAATTACATCAAGCATTATAATAGAAATTTAATGACCTTGGACCTTGTAAAGCAACGCTATTTTAAGTTGAAATAAATTGAGAAATTGATCGATTGAGAGTCTGAGTCGACCTTAGATTTCCACACGCAATTATTTTAATTGTTTTTAACATGTTTGTGTTTGTTCTTCAGGTGTACAAGATAACAGATCTAGATTTTCGAAGATTTCCCCTGATAATGACTATTTTAGCTGAAACTAAGTTGGAATTTAAAATTTACAAAAAATCGTGTAGATAAAATCGACACATTTCCGCATTTTTATATAATGGATTTACTCCAAGAAAAGAAGTACTTATATCTTTTTATATAAAAGTATGTTTTCAATACTACTCATCTCATTAGACTCAAGTTCTCTGTAACCATGTTTAGCTTACACTTCAACGTTCTCGCCTTCGAAATGAATAAAATATCTAAATGTATGCACATCGAATAAAGTAAAATTAACAAGATTAATTTTCTTTTAAGAAAGAAACAAGATGAAAGCTTGAGAACACTTAGATAAAATTGTATACGTCTTCCTCTTAGTTAATACGCCCTTGATTAGTCAATCAAGTAAATGTTAGAATCAGATGACGTGAAAATGCACAAGAAAAATTATTAAAATTTAAGAAAATATTTTTCATCTATTGGTACATTTTCCCCATTATGACAAACCTGTAATATCTAGTTATCTCTATTTAATTTGTTAATATAAATACCTATGTAAATAATTTCATACATAATATATTCAACGCGGAAAACATTTTATAATCCAATAATTTGCACCAAATGAAAACACGTTATTCATTATGTTAATAATGACTTATTTATAAGAAAATTTATTCATCGTGGCATTGCAGGCAACATCGAGACAGAAAGAAACTCTCTAGTAACTCTATTTTATTACAGGTAGTATAATTGCACCTAATACATAATTCAATCGCAACTGTAATAACATTACAATTTAAACAATAGCGTAATAATTTTGTGGTAAATGCACGGCCTAACGCAATTTACCAAAAAGGTCTAACACCATCAATTACTAAAAAGGCAGTCACGTTCTGAGAAGAAGCAATATTTTCTGGTATCGAAAACAAAAGCTCGTATAAGGACGTTTTCCCAGATACATTTTTCATGTAAATGGTGTCTCATATCGCATAAAGCAATCGTTTACAATACATAAATCCGCGGAAATCAAAGCTAGCGCTGGTTGGGCAGCGCTCGTTTAGTTAAGCTCACCTCGCAGGAGCCATCTGGCGGACGCGACCAAAAATATGCATGATATAAAAATAAAATACACAGCCGAACGTCACTATGGAAAACTAATTTAATGCTTGTAATAGCGTTTGAAAACGAATATTTCTTGTAACATATGCCCGAAACTGCGGACGAAGGTTTTATGAATAATACTACAGATTTGTTCGTATTGATTAAAATGTACGCAGTCAATGCTGACTATTCTGTATTTTTATATTTTTAACAACTTTAGTTACAAAAGTGGAAGACATAATAGAAATATTTAAAAAAATATATAAAAACAAAATGACTTTTTTTAAATTTACAAATATCTTTAGATGAAAATTTTTAATTTAATGTGTATGTAATAATTACTTCAATAAAATTAGTAGGTACACTTATTGTTCTTTTAGTGTTGACTAAAGGCCAAACTCAATTTTAAACTTTATTCATTACTTTGATTCATTAACTCATTGATTCTGAACGCAAGTAAAAGTATGTATTAATTAAATACTTAATGTTATTTAATCAAGCAAAGTTTTATCAACAAAGCCTAACTTTCAGATATAATCAAAAGCAAGATTCTCTGTGTTTTGCATATTTTGAAACGTCAGAGTCGTCAGTTAACGGATGTCATCATTTTCTACGGTAAAACGTGAAGCTATCTAAAAAACGATATCAGGCTATAATTTATTATTGAATGGTTATGACTGAATGGAAATGAATGTTTGCAATACTGGAAATAGATTTAGCGTATGAAAAATGTTCGCGGCCTATAGTTTGTCGTTCGTTTGCAGGAAATAAAAAGTATTGTTGTCTAGCATGTCAGTTAGTTTCAAGAGCAAACTGTGAAAGATTAATGGAAAGTAACAACTTGTAACATTCACGGTTTTATTTACGTTAAAATTCTTACTGAACAGTGAGTAGAGACGTGCAAGCACGTATGATTTAATTTTGAAACGAGAAAGATAAAATTCAAAGTACAAATTTGAAAAATGTTGCTAGGAACGTAATTGTCTGGTTTACTTTCATTTGGATTCATACTGAGTATCTCCATCCCCTATTATTACATGAAGTTTATCTGCTTCTTTTAATATTTCACTTACTGTTAGTATTTACTTAAGTAAAGTCGTAAGTAAGTAAGTAAGTCGACGTTGTTTAATTTACCCAGTCAGTCGGTTAATAATAAAATGTTGTTAATATATCAGAATCACATTTGTAAAAACATGTACAAACCTTCTTATACTCTCCGTGTTTGTTACGCCTACGCCATAATTAACAGTCTAAAAAGATTCACAGATATTTATAAATATTGTTTGAAAAATATCATCATATTCCATTGTTTTCCCATCTGTTAAAATAAAGGTATTGCTTTTTTCTTCATAATCTATACGAAAACGAAATTAAAACACACTTCTCAATACTACCTAAGAGTTACGAGAAAAGAATTAATTCTTTTAATTAACAACATGTCCCGTCTGTTGCTTTTAAGAAAATAGGTAATTAAGTATTAAGTAAGATTACAAAAATCTTTGAAAACATTTAGGAATCATTATCTACCTTAAAGCATAACGATTTTGCTATAGAGTCATTTAATATTATGTAAATTATCACTGTTATATCTTTTTATCGAAACAAGTAAATTCCAAAGTTACAAATAGATTTATTTTCCCATTAGCTTGGTGAATGGGTTCAATCTGTCTAAATCTGTAATCTCCTGCAATTTACTTAAAATATAGCATTTCATGTAACTTTATTTTATTTTTTTGGAAATAACTTAAAAATCTGATGCTGATGCATTTGCATAAAATAGACAATATAACCGGGCACTCAAATTTCTCGTGAACACAAAATAACCACCTACCCCTAAGGGCGTGAGATAAGACGATTTCGCTCCGTTATCCAGCATAGGGTGGCGGGTGCCGGAGCCCCTCGCTAAATCCCTTGATATATCGCACGGGTTAAGCAAATGTCCGCTCGGCCGGTCACTTTACATATGTCATACATACAGATGTACAGTAACCAAACATACGCGTCATTACCACTGGACGCGAGCTCCGTTGATCCGAATATAACTAATAGGTAGGTGACCATTGCTTAGCAAATACTATCACGTCTTTGATTTATTCAGGCACTTAGGGCGCCGAATAGGATTAATTATTTCGTGGTTTCAGTTTAAGGTTCTCGAATATATCACAGCGGAAATTTTTTTGACGATCTAAAAGCATGTCTGGAAAAAATGAAAAATGGTGGAGGCGACAGTTACTAATAGCAGTTAAACATTTATTGTGATGCCAAAATTTAAAAAAGAATTCTATGAATAAAATAAAGTAAGACTGAAGAACACAAGAGGATTGCTAAAAGATTGAATTTTTTACGCAACTGACGTCTTTTTGCTCCCCTACCTCAAAGATACCTATTAGTTACTACATTTCAAATCGTAACATAGACAAATATAACTGAAAATCAATGAAGAAACGAAAGCTGACGAGCATGTTTACAGATGACTAATTATGTACCCTTTTCGTCCAAATTAGCTTAATTATTGATGTAAGTATGAGAAACTTAACCGTCGAATATGAATCTTTTACCCTGATTCAAATAAGATAGGATTAAATAAAATAATAAACGAATTTTGAAAATACCGCATAATGTAGAACGAAATACACTACAGGCACGAGCTAACTAAAATGTCAAACAGAGAGGGATTGTGTAATTTTGCCAAGTTCTTGTTATGTCCTTCAATTGTCGCATCGATTCTAAAGTAATCTCACCTCACTTGCGCTTCCTCAAATAAATTACACATTCATATTGCCTAAGGTGAGGTGAACAAAAGTAATTTGCTTCCCCCTCCTTACCGATTTGAGGAACCACAAACCCATAATCAGTAATGACTATCACTGGGGGAAACTAATCATAAACTAGTTCCACAAAATTCTTTCGCTGAAAGTTTTATCTTGAACCAATTATTGAATCGGTACTATTTACTTAAGATTGGCGTTCCAGAGAAGAACTCTCTGCATTAACTAACACAAGTTACTTAATGAAAATTATACTGGATGCACACTCTTCGAAAAGTATTCTCTTTTATGTAGGTTCGCACACATCAACAAATGGAAGGGAAATACGTTAATAAAAAAAATCGGACAAAAAATCAAAATAAACGTGCTAATTAAATGTAATTTAACTAACGTAATTTCTTATCAAAGTTTATGAAACAAAGATTGTTTTTGAGACTTCTACGGAGGGTTTATCGTGTAATTAACAGCTTTCTCAAACACTACTTCCGAAACATTTGAAAATGTCCTCTTTTGACCCAGTGATCTGTTGAGGATGTAGGACTCTTTGAGGGCCAGTTGTACAATGCCAGTTTCAATTTAAGCAGAAGCTTAAATTCATACCACCTATTATTTCAACAACTGTTGTTAAGGGCTTAAGCTTTGGCTTACAATTAAGATGGAATTGTACAACTGGACCCTTACTATAGCTTTGTTCGTACAACGGCTTCTGACCAGTCCGAAACTGTCAGAAGCATGCGCCAATCCAAGTATCACAATAGCTACCCATACATTAGCTTGATTACTGACAGGCTTGGTCTGACTGGACTGGACTGACAGTACTGATCCAGCACGCCAATCCCTTCGTCGCCCATAAGCAGCATGGAAAAGCCTAGCCGTGGGCGTTACGCATTAACCAGCAGTATTATCGACAGGCAAATCCCCTCACAGTCAAAGACTTTCAGAAATTCTGTCAATGTATGGGCACCTATTTAATACAGCTCTTGAAAGCGGTGGTTAATTCGACGGGCGAATATATTTGACAGTTTGAAACTAGTAAAAAATGCTGTACGAGCAGACCTTATAAAGGCTGTTTCAAAATGACCGCAAGATTTGAATTTCGCGACATTTTCTTTTGATCAAAAGTGTTGCTCTAAAAATTTGACTACAGTCAAGTAGACGCATTCCGATTATCAGTCATGGAACGTTACACGACTGATAATCGGAATGCGTCTACTTGACAATAGTCAAATTTTTAGAGCAACACTTTTGATCAAAAGAAAATGTCGCGAAATTGAAATCTTGCGGTCATTTTGAAACACCCTTTATTTACCGCTGAGTGTCCGAATGCTGAAACTAGAATGTCATTTCCAAATATAGGTGTTGCTAGTTAATCTTATTTGTTAGCATATCTATTCTGTGTCGACATGATGATACTTTAGGTACCTTCCATTCTACAGAATTTCAAGTTCTGAACCGTTCAAAGCATGCGCAGTTGACATTTACATTCAATTTTGTACACTGTTCATGCTCAGTACTGGTTCTGAACGGTTCAGAACTTGAAATTCCGACGAATGGAACAAACCTCATGACAAAAGTTCAATTTATAGCTAATTTTGAATTGCTGCCAACAGTCAAAATAATAAAAAAAATCTTGATATAGCTGTATAGCAGTGTTACACATAGTTAATGTTTCCCAAAAACCTAGAACTCTTATCAATATTTTTATTTTTTAGTATGCGAAATAAACGTTTTTCCATTTTCCAAGATTATAACGAATGAAGATATCTATTTTTGTCGTGACAACCTCGGTATATTTAATAAATAAATAAAATAAACATTTTTATACTTTTCTAGATTAAAATAAAATGAGGTAGATTCTTTCTTCTTGGAAACAGCTATCATCACTGTAGTGACAACATAGTTTTTGTTTTTGTTTTAAAATGAATTATTATTATTATTATTCGAGTTAATAGTGCTGATGTTAATTTTTTGGGACCTTAAAACGCTGGATGGTCAATTTTCAAAAGAAATGTGAAAAATGTTCACATTACTTGGTTCTTTTCTCCACATCTTCAGTTTCAAGAATTTGCTGTTTAATATAACAACAGGCTGGCCAAAAAGTCGCTTTACAGTAAATGATACACTATTAGAAAATAATACAATATAAGAACTATAATAATTTATTTCTTACTTGGCAACAAGTATTCAAACTGTTTACCCTTTCGTTCAATACACAAATAACAGCGTTTAATAACTGAATAACATATTGCTGAGCATAAATCGCTTTAAATATAATTTTTAAATATATTCCTATCTTCAAAACTGTCCAAAACACCCCATTCTTCAAAACTGTCTAAAACCGTAGAAACGTTGTCATTAATTGAGTTATTTTGTAATTTTGGTAAGACTATGCCAAGTCTAAAATAAATTTATTGTTTCAAGTAGAGTCGCGATACGGAAAAGCGACTTTTCAGCCAGCCAGCATTTCTATTTTTTTTTATTTATGTATAATTTTTTTAATGAAGATGTATTCGTTTTGAATTCTGTTTAGGAAATGTCGAAAGTCTGACAAGGATACACTAATCTTGTACAAATTAGGTGTAAATAAGATTATTTGATTTTAACAATTCCAAGGTGATTTTAAAATCCCTTATTGGTCTGGAGATTAGTGTTTCTAGCTTTGTTTTCATCCTAACTTGGAACTTTTCTGAAACTGTTCGTGCATGCGTGTTTTGGTTCGCGCAGAATCAGTTCAGATCAATTTACAATTTTCGTTAATTTCTGGAACTATCAGGATCAGAATCGTTCTACATAATTCTGTGAAAGGTTGTGAATGTCTGATGCCCGGTTGCGCCAACTTTTTAAGCAGAGCTTAAATTTAAGTGGTGTTTAGACTATGACATTATTTATAGATTTAATAAAATGTCAGTTACATTGTAATTGATACTTAAGTTGAAATTTAAATGTCAATCGGAATGTATTTGACATTATACTGACCATACGTAAATGTCACATTCTAAACATAACTTAAATTTAGGCTTTAAAAAGTTGGTGCAACCGGGCATTAAAAGCTTAGGGGTAGTTCTGAACATAGAACATTAAAGTAGTTCTTACTTTTCGCTAGGAACTGATAAAGAATTCCGAGATGGCACATGCGAAAATCATAGGCAAACAGTATTGCTACATTATAGAGGGTGTTCTCGAATTAAGTGGAATAATTTCACAGGGCGGTGGCTTGGATCAGTACCATCAAATTTTTTTATATAATATTGTGTCTTAATGTAGCCGTTTTCGAATTATGAAAGAATAAATACAATACTTTCGACCATATGCGGCCATGGTGGGGTGTTCATTTGTTCGTTTATTCGAAATTTAAAGCAACAAAAATTTATTTTCGGAAACTAACGTAAAAATTTAATAAAATAACATTGTAAATCGGTTTTTCCAATAGGAATATTGCTCTCCATTCTTTTTGTCGCATTTCGATGTAAGTTCTTGAAATTTAATTTTTTTTTTTTTTCGTGAAAACGAATATATTTAGGGCGCCATATTATATAACATTTTTGATCGTCTTGATCCAAGCTAACACCCTGTGAAATAATTCCACTCAATTCGATAAAACCCTGCATTATTCAGAGTTATACCTAGATCAGCGAAATAAACCTTCTATAATTAATGGTTCCTAACAAATAATAAACAATAGAAATGGTTTTTTTATACTTGCGCGTCCAATAATTTAGAATTATAATTTTGAATTGAGCAATGGATTGCACATGAATTACCCAAGAACTGATCCAGTATATGTAAATAGAGTTATAATTAAGAAAATTATTTTTATCTAGAAGGTAATTTATTAGAAATAGATAAATTATACTCTATCTCTGTTTTAGTTCATGCGCTATCGAAACTATCACGGAACTGTTCTGCAATTAAACGCTGAAACGCAACGAGTTCTGCACAGTTCGAGAATCGTTCTGAAATAATTATCAAAACAAAGCTCTGTCTCTGGAACAATGTTAATGTTTAATGATTAACAGTAAACTAATATGTATATACGAGCCCTGCGTCAAAAGTATTCGCCTAGAGACAGAAAGAGCCAGTTAATAAGTTGCTCAGTGGTAGATTATTTTTCTAGAATAATAATAATAAATAAATAGAAATAATTAATTTTTAAATAAAAGTTTTGATATTTAAATTCTAATACTTAGGTAATCATTTTATTTTCAAAAACATCTATACTAGCTAGGCGAATACTTCTGACGCAGAGCCCTTATTTATATAATCTGCTAACTTCCCTGTTTAAGGAAGGAAAATATAAATGATTTTTGTGCAGTTCTTGCTCGTGATATTGTAATATGGAAAAGAAAACAACTTTAGATCGAGCAAGTGTATTTTAAAGTAGTTATTTAACATTTCGCAAAATGGGTTGTTCACTTTTGATAAAGCAAAAAAAAAACACTTTAGATCGAGCAAAAGTATATTAAAATACTTACTTGACGTTTCGGGAAATGGTTTGTTCGCCTTATCAAAAGTGGTTAAGCATACAAACCATTTTGCGAAACGTCAAGTAAGTACTCTAATATACTTTTGCTCGATCTTTAATCGAAATCAAATTTCAATAAACATCATTGCTTTAAGTCTTTAATTTGATAAAATCGTGATATCGACAACATTTGTGCTTGACCTTACTTCCTTCAGCTGTTGTCTTAGCATGAAGGTACTTTCACACCTCCAACGTAATGTAAACGGTGTTCTGGGAGAATCAGAATAACTTTATTAAAAAAAAAAACGCAAGCCTACAAAAAAAAATACAAAATATTGAACCCCATTTTCCTTCGGCGTAGATGAAGTTACAAAAAAAGAAAATTGTCGTCTTCCTTTTTTGTATGCAAGAATATTCCGTAAGCGAAATTCGTTTGACATTCGCAATCCCAGCATTTAGTTTTTAACATGAGCAAGAGTGCGACTGCCGAACGACGAGTGTAAGGACATCTATCGGATCGATTGGGAGCACGGCATTCCTTCGAAGCCCGTCCGCTCCAAATGTTAATATATTCTGAAGAGTTTAATTTAGCACATAGCTCGAGCGGGCGGCGGCCGGCGGCGGGACGGGGTATCATCCTCGCATCCGATATTCCGATCGCGTCCTCTCAGGCATTGTGGACATAGGAATATATTAAAAGTGGATTCGGATTGTTGACGTTTGCACAGTCAGATTGCACGGGCTCGCGCGAAAACTTCAAAAGATATCCACTTTCAAGACCAGACTATGTCTTAGATAACTGTTTTTTAAAATCAATAGCCGAAGCAACTCTTCGATTTATTAAACTACGACGCGAGCGACAGTCACTACATCGAAGTCACATTACGATGTGTTGCACCTTTATTTTTATTTCGGATTCTATAATAATTCGAATCTAAATTTAATGTTTTCAAACTACTATGTATTTATCGCATTACAGAGTTGTTCATTAAAAGATCCAAGACAAGGAAGTACATAGTTCTTCGATTTATTAAACTGCGATGCTAGCGACACTTTACATGTAAGTTACTTTACGATATACAACATCCTCATTTTTCTATGGGGTTCTGTAATAACTCGAAACTGAAATCTACAATTACTGCGAAACTACTAGTTATTTACGATCAAAGATAAGCAAATGGCTCCTCGATTTATTACAATACGAATACTGGAAGACCTATTAAGTTGTAACTATATATTTATTACCGATTTTCTAATACAATTACAATCTAAATAAAAAAGTACATACTTTACATACTTAATATTCGAATCTGAAGTTCACAAATAATTCTTGAAGTTACTTTTTATTAGATTCAGGTAGAAACTTTAATTTATTAAACTCTGTTGCAAATTACACAGTAATAATTCAAATCTATAAATTATTTACAAACAAAGTTTATTTAAGTAGTATTCATCGACATTCATTGGTGGATCAAAGATAAGGAGCAACTCTTCGATATGTTTTAATGACAAGTGACTCTTTCCCTACAAGTCAGTTTATGATGCACTCTCATTTTTGTTGTAAGGCGTTGAAGTTTCTTCCACTTTATACGAAATTCGAACTAATCTACAATTGTCTGGGCCTTCCTTTTCTGTACTTTCCTATCAACTTCTTTTCTTAGCTTGCCTCTCCTTTCCCATTCTCACCAAATGATCAAACCACGTTAACTTCTTTACTTTTAATGCTTCCTTTACTGGTTAAACTCATATCTCCGTATTTTTTTAATTCTTCTTACTCCTTACATTGCCTTTCTGTTAGAATCCAATTCGGATAGCTCTACAGTAACACAGGTACTAAGTGTATTGCTTTGTGATCGAGAAATATCTTATATAATGCATCAGGTGTTCAATTGAAAAGTTCAAGTAGCCTTTGAATTTTTGATAACATTGTGAAGCAGGTCTTGAACTAGATCAACATGAAACAAAACACAACTCTTTGAAATCTGTCATTCGATAAGACATCAATTAGTTTAGGAAGTCTTCCCTTTTTGCTCTTCTTTCTTGAAAGAATCAAAACCAATTGGATGAATTTTTCAATTGAACACCCATTATAATATATTCTGTTTGTCTCTTATACATATTTGGTAATTAAATTCATCATCTAGATTTCCTTTGTTGTTGATGAAGTTCTTCATCTTCACTCTTTTATAACGTTGTCCATTGCAGAGAGGAAAGTAACGTACTTAAAGCAACTCCTTTTGTTATTATGATTTTTTCTAAAAGCCTATTGCATGTTCTCACTTGATTATTAGTTTGTTTGTAGGTACTCATTATATTTTCTATTAGACTTTCATTTCTTCTTTTGCTTCTAAAGTTCTTCTATATTGTTTCCCTATTCACTGAGTAAACCATACGACGAATATTTCATTGCCTGTTGCTAATTTCATTCGTGTTACTTGTACTGTTCTCCTAAGCTTAGTTTTTAATATCCATATATTTTGAATGCCGTACACAACAAATAAATTCCCCTGTAATTGAAGCTATTCTTTGTCTCGCCTTTTTTATATACGGCAATATGATTCCGTCAGTATTTCTTTATTTGTGTAACATAAACAGTTTTTCTCTACTGCACTCCCTAAAGCCGTCGTGCCTTTATTTTCCCATTGGCCCTTCAAAATTCTCAATTTAATGTCGCCTTCTGAATCCATTCTTCTTTTGCTTTCTATTTTCGCATTGGTCCTATCGTTTTCTGTCTCCTTTGCTATTTTATCAGTATTTAGAAGTTCTTCGAAGCATTGCTTTCATCTGTCAATAACCTTATCTTCTTCTATTAAAGTCTCTCTTCATTGTCTTAAATTTGTTGCCCATCTCTAACTAAACACTTTTATTAAAACATTTTCTGGTTTTCTTTATTATCTGCTTCCACCATCGCTCCGCCAAAATCGTCCCATGACTTTTGCTTCTTTGTCAGTACTAATTGTTTTACCTCATTCTATTCGTTCCGTTTGTAATTTTAATAATTAATAATAATAATAATTTCTTCTTTTCTTTTATTGCTTCTTGGATCTTTTTTTTTCACCTTGCAGCTTCCCATTATCTAGTTTGGTAAATCCATAAACTTTCCTCGCTGCATTTAGTAATTTCTCCTTTATGTGTTTCCATCTTTCATTTACATGCATACTGTAGTTCAATTCACTCTTGATAGTTTTTTCTTTAGTATATTTTGAAATTCTTCTCTTATTACCTTTCTATCACTAGTGACTGTGAGATCTTTTTCCTGCATCTGAAAATTATTGCACCAAGTAAGCATAACATTTTCAGAAAATGTCGGCATATGTTTATTAATTATTAATTTAGTAAATACAGTGTGGAAAAGTTTGGAACACCTTATATATTTCTAAAATATTTTCTTTTTGCAGAAACGCTCGGACAAGTCAATTGTTATTATAAATTTGCAATATTCTGCAATTGTTAATCTATTTGTACAGTAGCGTGCTGTTGGGGTATTACTAAAATTAATAATTGAAAAAGGCTTCTTTGACGCACGTATATCTCCATAAAAATGTTATAGGGTCACATAAGGATTTTTCTGAAATAAATGCAGTTTAGAAATTAAAAAAACAAAAATCTAAACACGTAACCAAACGAAAGAGATATAATGAATGAAGATTATTACAACAACGTTCCTCAGCACAAAAAGTGAGACATTTTTTATTGTTTCTTAAGAGATACAATTATTAAGATAAATGCAAGTACACTGTGGCTAACAAAATATTGGAATAAAAATAATCAACGATATCTAAAATAAATTAATTTCATAGTTAAGTCACTGTCAACGGGCAACTTTTTTTTATTTTTTTTTATTTTTTTTTTTTCATTTAAATGAAATAATTTATTAAAATATTAACTAGAAACCATTTTTTGGGGTGTTCAAAACGTTTTTCCACACTGTATAAGTAATTTTATTACTTATTGAGGATATAAAGGTACACTTTGTTTCTGAGTTGGTTACCAATGCAATCCTCCACTACCACTACCACAAGCATTTATGCCACTTCGTATTATTCGGATAGTATTAGCATTTTTTTTTTCTACAAAGCCTGATGCCTTCGCGATTTATGCCTACTTTCAATAGGACTTCTTCGGAGCCAATGTTACTGTCCTTCTTGCAAGAAGAATTACAATTATGTAAATGATATGAAACAGCACGGAGCTCTAGGATTATGTAAACAATGTAACTACCCTTATAGCAAGCGTGCCAGAGAAAGAATAAATTAAAACGTTTGAAAGTAGCGACGCAATAACTTGTCACATAATATGTATGGACTCGTAGATGAATTGAAGTCTCCAAAGTCTAGATTATTTTATAGATTTAGATTCTTCTTACTAGCGACATATTTTTAGGGATGCTGCTGCTGAAGTTCTTCTTTGGCGTTACTGCTGCTCTTTGGAAAATGTTCTCACGAAGCAGCAGCAACAGTGACTAGTCTTTTTGCAAGAAAAGACGAAAGAAGAATTTGTGATGCAGTACATCTGGAAGTCTGAAGAAGTTTACTGCTTAGAAAAATCGAATTCAGAGGCAGAATAAGTATATGAAGAAAGCAATGCAGCATTTTACCTGACCATATTCTTGAAAAAGCAGCAACAAACTTTACATTAAAAAAGACTATTAAACATACTATATTTAGTTTCGTAAGTTAATTGTTGATATTTGATAAGAAGTAAGAAGTGAAAGCTTACAGTAAAATTTGAAGTTAACTGGAATTAATATATTAAACTATTAGTTTACCATTCATATTAAACTTCAAGGAATGTTCTTAATTTCAATTATTACCAAAATTTTAAAATTCCAGTGGTTAAGATAGTACTAATTTATCTACCACACTGCTTTAAATTTGAACAACTCATGAACAACCTAGTGACTATAGTGCTAGACAAGGTCAAAGACACGAGTTATCTGACTGTGTCTCCTTCCTGCATAGCGTCTTTCTTTTACTAACAATACGTAAAAGAATATTTACTTATTAACTATATGTACAAAAGCATTAAGTTTAAAAAGTGATATTAGTGATGATAATTTCGATTTCGACAAATGATAAAGAAATAAGTATTAAATATGTATACCTAATCATTTTCTTAATCATGGTATGTTTTACTAATAGGAATTTAACTTTTATGCTTTTCTAAACCTATTAGCATATTGTGAAGGGTTTTTTAAATATTTTTTGCAATTAAAAACTGCCATTATGCCATTAGAAATAATGCAAAAGATTTGAAGAAGATAATAGCACATTAACAAAAATTTAAATCAATTTCAACGATCAATCATCAAACAAAGTACCTATGTATTAAAAGAAATGAGACCACATATGTAACGAGCGTCTAAATAAAAACCTGGTCAAGTAGGTTGTGATCGAGAATTTATCCATTGCATTTACATAGCAAAATTACTAAATGTACCCTACTTGACCAGGTTTTTATTTAGACACTTGTTATGAGTAGCAGTGGAAAACAAGACGGTAATTATAACTTTACATTTCTAATGTTTCTTGTCTCCCCCTTCAGTAACGGGTTAAATTAAATGTGAAATTAGAATGTAACTATGTAATTTTCACAGAACAACAGAAAATAAACATATGAAATCAACACAAAAGATGAAAAAAGTAAAGAGAGCATAAACAAACATCAAGCAAGCTGAAAAATGTTTCAGGTTGCAAATTACTAAAGAATTTATATCATGTTAATTAAAACACACTTACAAATTGTAGCAAGCAGGTAATTTATTCGAAAAAAATTTAAAAAAATAAAAAATAACTACTACTTATTAAGTAAGCAGTTAAATTATCTACTTTGTAGTAGGTAATTAATTCTAAATGTAGGTAATCCGAAACTTTGGCAAAAAGTTGGCTGACGTTTAATCCACAACCACAACAATAATTCTCCTAGTCATCCAATTCTTAATTCATTACGTTAAATAAACAAACTGTCGAAAATTATAGTATGTAATAAAGAAACCAAGCAGATTTTCTGTCATTATTTAACTGAAAATAATATTCCAAGTCCGACTTGCAATACCTAACTGAATTTTTTTTTCTTTGAATGATTAATGATTTTATTGTTTTTGAATGTACCTACCTCTAAAGTATGTACAGTTAAGATCTTACAGAAAAGAATATCGTAACTGAACGATAAAATTCACTAGGAGCTTAGAACTGAGCAAGCCAACTAACATAGTCGCCTGATACTTCCAATCGAAAAATATCCATAAACGGAAGACAAAAAAACCTTTCTGAATGACCTTAACAATCTGCAATTGAGATAAAACAGCAGAAAATTAATGTAATTAAAAAAAAAGATTTATTGATTTGATAATAAACTGAAAAATCTTTTTTTTTGTCTTATGGTATAAAAACAATAATAATAATTACTTTTTGTTTTATGCTGGATGTGTTCAAAGCTAATGCAAGACAATAAAAAAATTTGTAAAAACATTTGATCGTACATTTAAGAATACAAAGACCGCTTTACTTTACTTTGGCAAAGTAAAGGTATCCAGATTGTATACCATTTAGGTTTTGATAACTGTAAGTGAATATTTATAGCATATAAATTAGTTAAATGACATGAACCGGTATGGATTTATGTAAATTGAACATACTGTACTCAATATCACATAAAAAGCTCCATATATCATTGCTTAAAGTTTGCCCCATAAGTACGTTGTACGTAAGACAAATTTATGTTTTCTTATAAATTAAAAAAGTGTTAATTACTATAAATTATTAATCACAGTAATTCTGAAAGAAAGACAGTTTGTTATTCCGAAATGTAATTCGGAAAGAAAACGGGAGAAGCAAGAAGAGGACATTTAATACAACAAAAAGCTCGTTGAGAATTCCGATATTCTCCAAATTTCTTTCCCACCGCCGCACAAAACTGATTCTTTCTCGCGATCCATTAAAATTATTTGAGCTGGCTATGGTATATGTGATATACATAGTGAGAAAGAGTGGCGTGCATACATTAGTGCATTAGCGAGAGTGAGACATATATAAGGCGGGGCCAGTTAGCGGGGGCGGGTACAATATGGCGGATAACATCCCCCCACCAAATCCCCTCTCCGGCTGTATCATGCACTAAGAATTATAATTGCATATAATATGTATGTGTATGTATGAATGAGTGTGCACGAGGATACGTCCATATTTCACAGCCCCTGCTGGACCCTAGAATCAGATGTGGAACTATATGAGATGTTCTCTCCAAACCCCCAACTTTATTGTATTAATTATCATCTGATTACCATTATTTATTGACCAAACTTTACTACTCGACTGATACTCCTTTTATTGGCTTCGTAAATATACAAAGAATTTCTGATAGGAAAGTTCTAACAATTATTATAACTGATTGTATCCTCACTTCATGAACGTTTTTATAATACACTTAGATACACTGATATTGCTTACTTAAAAAAAATGTGATGCACACAAACATAAAATTAAGATATAATAATTCTCTTTGCAGGAAAGGCAAACTACACCTCATTTCATTCGTGCTCATTCCTAATTTTC
The DNA here is from genome assembly GCA_958336345.1 of Dorcus parallelipipedus. Lineage (NCBI taxonomy): Eukaryota > Metazoa > Arthropoda > Insecta > Coleoptera > Lucanidae > Dorcus > Dorcus parallelipipedus. The sequence goes on from OY284475.1 coordinate 25,466,906, forward strand.
TTACTTTAATTTAATTTCATTCACAATTTGTTTACCTAATTTACCTGTTTAATTCAATAATCTACAAATGGCCACTCTAGATTTGCCACTAAATTGGCTGCGAACTAGGATCAACATTCAACTAGAGCTCCTTCTAAACAAAATACATTAAACAAACAGTATAAATATGTGTGTTTACAAGCTCAAAATATTTTATGCCAATTTTGAAAATTAAAACAAATACTTCATTATTATAGCTATCACTCTGTATCGCTTTGACCACAAGAAATAATATGAGCAAATAAGTTTTGCATTCACGTGTAGCCATAAATAGTCATCTGCACAAATCTTTTGGAAAAAGTGCTGAATGCTAAGATCCTAATGCCAATTGCAACAAAAATCTTGAGAGAAATTTCTTTTGGGGATATTAACGAGTGTCTAAATGAAAAGCTGGTCAAGTACGCTGTGGAAAGAATTTCAAACAAGTCCGTATGTCTTGGATAGTTTCGTACTCTTAGAAACAAACTCAAAGAAACAAACCGCCATGAGGCAATAAGTGAGTAAAGGATCTTTCTTCGATTAAAAAGGCATTTTTAGTATTTTGAAGAAAAAAAAACTGTTTTTAACGCAGACTCACTCAATAATGAAATGACAATTCAATAACAAAGTTTAACGTCAGATTTGACAGCTTCGCTGTTGAACTTAGAAGTGACGTGCATGCAGTGAACAAATTCTCGGTCACACCTAACATGACTAGATTTTTATTTAGACACTCGTTATAATGAATTACAAGATAAGAAGAACAATTAAGAAAAAAATATTTTAATATGTACGGTATTTACTTTTATTTGTTATTATATTATAGATATATAGGGTGTTTCAAAAATCGCGACGAAAAATGAAAGGTGTTATAGGAAATGGAATTTCAAACATTTCTTCCTCACATAAATTTTCTCACATAAACATGTGTCTGATTTCTACGCATTTACTAGTTACAGGGCTTAAATTTGTTATATGTAAATTTTATTAACGTATAGTCTGTTTATTCAACAGATATAGTAATAAAATCAATTAGGAGGAGTTTTATGCGCAGTGCGCAGTATCTTATAGCGCAGAAGGTAGTTTTACAAAGTAACACACAATTTCAAGTACTACCTTCAATATTGGATAAGTATCACCAATACCAATTCGTTATTTAAGTCGCGCAGGTTCCTGTGGGAGTGTTTATTACTATATCTCTTGAATAAACAGAGTATAGGTTGCTATGACTTGATTGTAATCTTTTTAGGATGTTTAAAGCAAATGTTCAAAAACACCTCCTCCAGCTGACGACGAACTAACTCATAAATTGAAAATTGCCATTTTGGATTTCAGCGAAAGCTAAATTAATTCTTTTCAAAAGCTGTTCTTCTATGTGAATTCTGACAGCATAAACTATTTCCTTTAATCCAAAAATGGATAGGCTTGAAGTACTTGAGTGGCGATGACTTGATTACATTGTAAGTGTCTATTTGACAGTAGTTTTATTGCTTAATGTGAATTTGCAATGTTTATACCTTAATAAAAGTTTACAAGTAACAACTTTGAAAGTCCGTATCTACTAAATGAGTAGAAATCGGAAACATGTTTATTTGACAAAAAAATATTTAAATTCCAATCCCTACAACTTCTTTCATTTTTCGTCGTGACTTTTGAAACACCCTGTATAGATTTCTAGAGCTTTTTGTAGGTATGGTTCTGATGAGAGCATGCACTTTTAAAGTGTACCTCTATTCTTTCAAATGAAAAATCATGAAATAAAAATTGACACTGCACACATAAAAATAAAATAAATTAAAATTAAAATTTAATTTTTTTTATAATGTTAGGTTTTAAAGTTTTTACATAATTATTCGTATGGTGAAAGAAAAATTGTTTTAAAGTTTTAAATTCTAAAGCAGGTAATATACAGGGTGAAATCAATAATACCCGCTAATACGAGCGTCACAGTTACAGTTTAATCTTCAGTTTATTTCCGTAGAAACAATTGTTTTTATAATTATTACTACGGAGTATATTATGAGGTTAAGGTTAAATTGTGACTGAAATACCGGGCTTTAGAATATGGCTTACAGATTATTTTTTCCTATTGGGAAATAAACTGATCACGGCACGTGTGAGGGAGCCACCGTAGACAAGTGATGCGTTTTGTTTACGTTTGATTTATTTCTGACAAAATGTTTAGTTAAACAACATTTAAGTGTACTTTTTGTAAAGAAAATTATTGTTATTGTTTTGCAAATTATCGCGAGTTCATTAGTAAGTAATATTCGGATTGATTGTTTCTGCAGACCACGGTGCTTCAGACTCTAACATCTATACTTTATTATCAACTGATTTAGGAGTTCTGCTTTTCGTATTTAAACTTTTTGGAAAGTTATATTTTCCCAAAGCAGTAATTATCAATTAATTGGTAAGTGCCAACCATAATATTATACACTTAATTAAACAAAGTATAACAAATTTGTAGGTTAGTGCGAGAACCTGTATTTTTCGTCGAAAACAATAAATAAGAATGCAATGAAATCGTTATTCTTTCTAGAATGGCAATTAAAAACACATCAGTTTGTGTTATGCACTATTTTAGGAGGCACTTTTAAACAAAATTAACAGAAAGTGTTAACACATACGGCGTATTAGTTTTAACGTGTTTTACCTGATCTGATCGCTAGAACTGCTCGTAATAAACCTTGCGTATTCTGAACGTTATATTCTTTGCGTTCAGTTTGGTCAGGTAGGTCAGATAAAACGAATTCAGCTGTAATCTAACGTAAATAAATACAAAACATTGACCATTACTTGTCTGTGGCAGTTCCAGTTATGACCACCACAGGGAGAGCAGTTTACTGAAATCGCCAATATGCCGATCGTATAAAATATAAGTTAAGCAAAATGACGTGACTTGACAAAAGCCACAAGGCTGTTTCACGAAAGTTAGAAGGATATATCTACATAAAAATCCTTGACTTATCTACGATCGGCATAATAGAGAAAAAATGAACTGTACCCAATGTTGTTAAACTTCAAATGTCATATTATAAATTCAACTAAACTTTAAGTTCAGCTTAAGTGTTTGACTCGTATGGTCATAAGATGATCCATGTCACAGATTAAAGGAAAAATGTTTAAAAAATTCTAATTAATAAATAAGAATGAATTAAAAACTTGTTGGTGGTGATGTTACGACACTCAATGTCTAGAAACACAACGCGATTTTTTTTTTAATAAAGCAATAAAATCTTACAATTATTACTCTCATCTTATTTGCTATAAAATCGATATTTTTACACATCAAATTAAATTAGTATAAATTTATTATACTAGTGACATCGCCTTAAGTGCGATTAATTATTTTATGTTTGTTATTTTAATAGTGAACTTAAATTTTAGGAGTGTACTGCAGTAAAGGTACTTATATGGTCTAAAGTACGCGAACATTTTTTTTGCATTAGCTACGCTGTTTTTTGTCAATAGTCGGCTTACGGAATCTGCACATTTTCTCCCTTTCGTCTTTTTGTCGCGATTTGTTTCATTGAAGGCAGACAGGCGTTCTCTCTAACCAGAAAAACATTTTACATAAGGTTTAGAGCGTAAGCAGTAAGTAACTAAACGATTTTTTAAACATACTCCTAATTGAAGAGTTACGATAAATTACTAATTATACTAGGGACGATACCCGTTTAAATTGTGGGGGATATTTGGAAATCGCAGGAGCAGCAATCACATTTCCATTTCATAGCTAAGAAATTTATTACTTTAATTAAGGGGATAGATGATCGGGCGAACCTAGACATAAAACAATATAACTTAATTAGACACAGATGTGAAATTTTCATTCGTAACCGTAACCACAAGTGGTGTTTCTTAATTTTGGGTACAATTTTCAACTGCAATTTTCTCGAAAACTATTTAACCTTTGGTTAAAGACGTATTAGCTCAATCGTTACCATTTATAGTGATTCATTACTAGTTTCAAGCATTACATAACTATTAAAGTCACCCGGTATAAGGAAATAAACGGAATATGAAGAAAATTTTATTAACATTTTTTAAGCCACTTAATATCATATGATCCAATTTAAAGCAATCCTCAGAGTGACATGGAATTAAATCATTAAATCATGTCTTAGCTAGATTCAGAAACCTGATAAAATATTGGGATATCAAATTTCTGAATGAAGCTAAGACATCACTTTAAACAATTCCTTGACCTTCTGAGGACAAATCTCTTCCCACAAGATTTTGCTAAAATTGTTCGCAACCTTGACCACTCTCTCTTACTTCAACGTGTTTTGATCTTCGCCTTTTTCTTCTGGTTTCTTCTTTTGCCTTTATTGCCTACAGTCGCGAGCATAGAAAACGAGACACTTATTTATAGTGTCCAGCTTTAAACGAGATTTCTAAACGTTGTAGCTTAGGTTATAATATTAACATAATAATGGCATTTCAACGATGATTACATTTAGATAGACTTTAGATAGATAGACTTTGGGCATTTCAGCTTCAAGACTTAGCCCGTTTTCTATGCTTGCAACTGTACACTGAAAAAAGTGGTAGTAAATTTACACTATTTTTACATTAAAATTCAATATCATTTTACGTGTATTTTTAAGACTACATAGAATTCTATGTATTATTACTTAATAATAGTAAAATAACGTGAAATTTTGACGTAATTTTACCACCACTTTTACTAGTGTACCTTATTATCTTCACTTTACCATTCTTTTGTTCAATTTTTATGTTACATATTCTTGATTTAGTGGATCTCTAATATCCTTAATTCTTATTCAATGACAAATCCACGCTAATTTGAAACAGTAACTTTTTTCAATGTTGCCACTTCTAGAAAACAAAACCTAATTCAACTTGGTCACGTGGGTTGAAGTAATTTATGATTTCCCTGTATATCGTATAGTTTGGTGTTATTATCTTTTATTTAGGGCTGGTCTTTCCACCTCTTGATAAACTAACTGACGGATAACTGTCATGGAAACAATTCATAAAAATCAAGCAACCATTCATAAAAATCAAGTTATTCGCAGGATAACTTTAACTGGAATATAGAAAGACCAGCCCTTAGTAAAATATGGTTTTATTTAGTGAGGATTAATTTGACGTTCAAAACTGGTCAACTAAATGGGGCTTCAAATGTTGAAAAGTATCAGTACAAAAGTACCACGTGATCATTTAAATTTATAATTAAAGTAGGTGGGATATTTTTTATACGGCTGTGCACCTTACCAATGGACTCGCTGTGTAGATTAGAGGTTATGTAAATATTTTGACGTTTATAGGATTATCATCGGGTTTAATCATTTTAATTTAAAGGAAGTGAAACAGTTTTAGTTACAACCATAGCAAATGTTCAAAGTGTTCGCCCCCGGCAATTAATTAAACATTTTGAAGCGTCACTTTGACAATTCAAACTCAAATTAAGCTGTCAACAGTTAGTGTTGCCAATCTAATTCAAAATTCATAGCCTACTCTAATTAGAAATTTAAATGATCGCATGGTATTAGTATTAAAGTATCACTATTAAAGTACACATTAAAATAATGTAATTTTTACAGGAAAGCCCTTTTAAATCTAAAATATATAACAATTCAGAAATCAAAGATTTATAATTGTTTAGCTTCATCAACTGCAAATATAATTTTAAAAAATCGATAGTAGCAAAACTTAACTTTTCAGTTAATTACTACTCTATTAATTTAGTTGCCCAAGAATGGATGCGAAGAACAATAATAAATAAATGTTTCAAATTTTCAATACAATATGATATTGTACATACCTAATAGTTCGGTATTAGTTGTTATATACTCCGAATATAATTTTTTGATATGTATGTATTTAAACTGTAACTGCTGGTGCATGAAAATTGTCCTCCACTTACAAAATTTATGAAAGCTTTAATGGTATACAGCCACATAATTTACAATTTTAATTTTCTATAAAGGACTCGACAAAGATGTAAATTAAGCAAAACGGAAGCAATTAAACATTTTAATACTAATTTATTACGATTTTGTTACCATTGTGTATAATTTAGTCACAAACAATTGAACACGATTAAAATGCAAATTACAGGAGCCATTACTTTATCAAAACATCTACGGCAATTATGTGCAACATGTAAATTGAATTAACAGCAATTAGTTCCCATTACGGAGTTTTATTTATGAACTATTTCATTCGAAATTAGATGGCTAATTTATATTACCAGCATTTTAATGTGTGGGTACTTCCGACAACACAGACCGTAACTAACATGCCAATAAATTTGTTTTAATTGACGGTAACTTTTATAAATTTTAAATAAATCGGCAATGAAATGAATTTTAAATGAGGACATTTCTAAGAACATATACAGGCTGTCCCAACAGTGTGTGCTCGGCCATATCTCCATGACTGCTGAAGATACAAAAAAAGTTTCAACACAATTTCTTTTTTAATTTAAGAGATCTACAACACAAAATTATTTTCATTTATACAGAGTGAATCAAAACAGTGGTGCCGGACACAACTTCTTTATTTCAAATGGCATACCCTATATATGAAACCAAATTTGGATTGCCCATGAAATTCTACACATTTTCTGTATACCGTTGCCTATACCTAAACCTAACCGTTCTTGAGATATTTAACATTTTGTCTAAAAACTGCCATTTGCAGCCCCTATTTTATTTATTCATATTTTATTTATTTTTAATTCTAAGAAAAAGATTTTGGTACAGATGTAGCTAATACATAAGCTTATGATAAGCCATTATTAAATGTACTTTTATCGCTACAGAGTGGTCATGGTAATAAACAAAATCTCAGAAATTTCAAAATGACAAAACTCAATTTTCTTAAATAGCATGCCCTATATTTTTCTACCCGAAATTCTTCGTTTAATAAAGTACTTTCATTTTTGTTAAGTATGTCTTATACCTATCTGAGATATTTTCTGAAATTTTCAGATCTATTTGAATTATTTCTTTTCAAACGAACACTTGTCTAAGGTGGCTGTGGAAAACCTGCAAACAATGAACCGGATGACATTAATAATTATTTTTCAAAGTGTTAGACTGTTGGGAATTTGTTAAGACATGAGTTATTAGATTTATTGAATTATTTCTTCACTAAATGGTTGCATAGCCAAAGTTGGTTGGATCCGCTGGCAACGGGCTTGACGCTTGGTCGAGCAATTATAGGTGTGTGTTCGAATCCCCTCCTGGTACATATGATTCTATGTGAGAAATGGAACACTTATATATCGGATTGTGTTCAGGATTCATTCGGCCCCTTCGAACTAGGTTTTCTGCGTTTTCCCGGTTTGTAAGACGAATGCCGATGGAAAACACCTAATAGGTCGGTCGCAGCCGCAGCAATATTACAATAGACAGCTTAACGCATCCCTAACAAGTTCGTACAAAGCTTGGGGCATGTATAACGTAAGAACAAAAAAAATATATAACTGTTTAAAGGAGTCACGTACTTGAACTAACTAATGCCTGTACATTATTGTCACTTGAAAATTAATTATTAAAGCCGACAGCTTCATTTGTTTGCCATTTTCCACGGCCACCTTAGACAATAACTCGTTTTAAAAGAAATAATTCAAATAAATACAAAAATCTCAGAAAATATCTCAGATAGGTATAAGACATATTTAACAAAAATGAAAGTACTTTATTAAATGAAGAATTTAGGATAGAAAAATATAGGGCATGCTATTTAAGAAAATTGAGTTTTGTCATTTTGAAATTTCTGAGATTTTGTTTATTACCATGACCACCCTGTACCGACAAAAGTACATTTAATAATGGCTTATGATAAGCTTATGTATCAACTACATCTGTACCAAAAATCTTTTTCTTAGAGTTAAAAATAAATAAAATATGAATAAATAAATTAGTGGCTGCAAATGGCAGTTTTTAGACAAAATGTTAAATATCTCAAGAACGGTTAGGTTTAGGTATAGGCAACGGTATACAGAAAATGTGTAGGATTTTATGGGAAATCCAAATTTGGTTTCATATATAGGATATGCCATTTGAGATAAAAAAGTAGTGTCCGGCACCACTGTTTTGATTCACTCTGTATAGATGAAAATAATTTTGTGTTGTAGATCTCTTAAATTAAAAACGAAATTGTGTTGAAAATTTTTTTGTATCTTCAGTAGTTATGGAGATTTGGCCCCAGAACACACTGTTGGGACACCTGTATATACTTTCATAAAAGTCAAACACCAAAAAAAAAAATGTTGTGGAATTTTTATTCTTACATTTTTTTCTTTAGTTATTTATTTTTTTGACTGAGTTGTAATTTTTTTGTAGACTGTAACCTTGCAGAATTCTCTTTTAATTCTGAAAATAGAATACAAATCACACTATTGATTCCTATAAATGAAATTTTTATCAAAGAAATTATTAGTTTCTTTGAAAATTCGTGTTCTGATTAAAAATTTTATAGAAAGTTCCCCAAATGCTCCGATACCTACTCTCACCATACATGGTGTGCTTAAAATGAAATCGTTTAGATTTTTATTTCTTAATGAAATTTAGATACGCTTTAAATATTCACGCTAAGCTATTTAGCGAGAGCTTTTCCAAAAGAATACATTTGCATAAATAACGGAAAGTATGTGTAAAAGCACAAAAGTAAAACATCTGAGTGAAAAATGTATCGCAAAAAAGGTAAAAAACATGGGTAGAAACAAGACTAAAGCTTCTGAAGCTCAGGAGCGAGAACAAAAAAACTAATTTTTACGGTACAGCGAAAGAGAAAAAATATTTATAATTCTCGAGTGGAAACGGAAAGAGAGAAGCAAGTTCTGGCATTGCAGAGAGGGCGGCATCATATGATTCCCGCGGGAGGAACGAGGATGGATAAATTAATTGCGCGCCAGCGTGAAAGAGACGGAAGATTGGACAAGTCTTGCATATATGATGATATAGACAAAGGAATTGTAATATCTCTGCAGATAGCCTTCTCGAAGCGAGAATAAACAGCAGAAAATAATTTAGAGCGTTTAATGGATCGATTTCACACTTAGGGAAAACTGAAAATACTTACATTTTATATATAACAGCAACTTTTCCAATATTGTTTATAACACATTATACAAATATTTTTAATTTCAAAACAATACATTAATACCTTTAGTACAAAAAGGATTTGACATTCTTAGGTATGCCTTTAAATTTGGCTCATGAAATATTAAACATTATTCTGTGTTCTTATGACCATTTTTACTATTCTGCTTTTATTCTCTAGAGTCAAGTTTAACAAAATTGTTTTGTACCGCCAAAAATTTTAAGGGAGAAATGTTTCTACTGAATTTATATTTAACAAAAAGAAATGTATTTTGAGTGCCAGTTTCAGATCAAGTATTTTCTATTTCCCTGTCCACTTTGAGATTGTTTATATTTGCCAATAAGGAGTTACATTAAAGTCGACGGATATTAATATCGTGAAACAAAATTAGTAATACATTTAAAAAAAATATTTTCTAAAGTCCTCGGAAAGTAGAGAAAGTGCTAAGAATTTATGGTACACACAGGTATTTACGTTCTTGATAAAAAATTTATTTACTTTGAAAATAAAATGTAGCGTAACAGAAAAAATGATTTAAAGTCACCAGTTGTACATACATAGATTCAACAACTTAAAAAAGAAGATAAACAAGAATCGAATAAATGGAATAAATTTAGAAAGTAATTGAAAATGAACGAGAGAAAAGAAGAAAAAGCGAAAGAAATTTAAATTAATTTTACACAATATTACACAATACAAACTATACCTGTAAACAAAATTCTAAAGGAATTATTTCAAAATATCCTTGTTCAGTTTTATAATTTTTATTACATCGCCAAAATATTCAGCCAAATCCGACGCAAGTTAAATGTAAACTTTTTTCGATGCACCTATATACATTCAATTTGATAAAAAAATATCCGCAAAGCACAATTTATTTTATTTCGAATATTGAATAAAATAATACCAATAAAAATGATAAATGTATCCAATAACTAGGAGAATAAATTTGAGAATTAATTGGAACAAAAAACTTCCTGCAAACAAAGGTCAATTAGAGAACGTTTCAAATTATTAGAAACTCATAAAATACTTAATGTGTACAGGGTGCCCAAAAAATGCATATAAAGGTTCAGGTATTCCTTTTCTGCAATCCATAGGGGTCCCAAAATTGCAAAAAACAATTCTCTAAATTTGATAGCTTCAGCATACAAGGTAAAAAGAAATTGTTAAATTTGGCAACATTGCTTATGCATGTAGTTAATTCGATTTATAGGAGAGGTTCAGATTAAATAAATGTCAAATATCTGGTTGCAAACGCAATGCTTTAATTAAATACGTATTAATTTTGCAGTAGGTACTTACTCTGAACCGAAAAAGCATTCGTAGAACATGGGATTCGTTGAAGTGTCTTTCGTTAATGCTAGAGACTTGCTTACCAATTTAATAACAGTTTCTATTCCGTTTTTAGCCATTGGCTTCGCAGCTTTCTGTTAAAAGTGCTATCTTTGGAGGGTTCGTATAAGAAAAATACGCTGCCAAAGGAAATATTACTTGCAGTTTTAGGTTCAGGAAATACAGACGAATACGTTTACCTGGAGCTTTATATGCATTTCGGTGACACCTGTGTATGATGGCCACAAACTGATTATGATCCATAACTCTTAATAATCTTAATAATAAAGTATGGACTAGTACTAAAAATATAATATTATATACACCAAATGTTTTTGTTAAAACATATTTTAATTCAATAAAAACATTTATTTACAGTTAAAAATAGTTAGGTACCTCACCTGATTTTAAAAATCCAAACACTGTATTTTCATACAAAATTACGTTTCAAATCGGTGCGAACACCTAATGAATTCTATAAAACAGAAATAATAAAAGCCGAGAAAAATGAGACGCGGGATTCAAAGAAAAGCTGCTTGTATAGCATCAATTGGTATTCACCACTCCGTCTCTCCAAATTCGATTCCCACACACACACGAAAATGAGATGCAGAGAAAATCATCAAAGGCACAAAGCTTAATAACGCCTAGCCGGATATTAAGCGAGCGGCACTAAATTTTTCTGTGCTTTCGCGTTAAAATTCAAAACGCAGTCGCGGCGCTCGCATCGCACTGAATTTGTACTAAAATAAACATAGGATATAGGGTGTACAAGACGATATTCTAAACGAAGAAATTTAAAAATCAATTTCGCGCAGACTTTGTAATTTATAGTGAAATATATTTCGAAAAAAAAAATATTAATTTATTTTACAAAATTTATGTAGAAACGGTTAAATTAGCAACTCTCCAGACCTATAAATTGTAATTTGTACCTATTATGAGCAAGACTTCTAGTATAACTTCTGTAAGTTAGTGTATGCAAGGTACGCATAAACAAAACCTTTTCACACTTATGTGTTGTACGTTACAGAAAATAGTTAATTCTACAAAGTGTGTAATAAATTTTGCCTCTGCGGAATTTAAAGTTAATTATTCTGCCAAGTCGCGTATGCAAGCCCAGGTAGGCAGCCCTCGTTGCTCAGCTAATATCCTGGCTGTCTAATGCGGTCACATAAAACCGCCCCTATATCTCGTGGTTGACATATCTCACACCTGTGCCTCTCAGGCTAAGCGTATTTACATACAAATATATACGGACGACACACGTGGCATTTAGAGCATTGATGTCTCATACACCACCACAGTCAATTTTGCAAATTGAAAAAGGTATTAGATGATACACATCTGAAAATTTCAGTGATCGATATTTAATAAAAATAAAATGTTTGTGTTTTCCACTACACAGCTATACTTACTTCTCAAAAAATATAAACGTGCATAAATTTACCGGCCCAAAATTTAAAGTAGAAAAAATTCTGGAAATTATACAAACATCAGTAGAAATTTATCTAAAAGATCCAAAAAATATCTTCCAATTGTTGGAGAAGTTTAATAATAATAATAAAGATAAATAATAATTTGTTTAAAATATTACGGTTAGTGAAAATGTTTATTTAAACAAAACACTGTTGAAGCGAACCAAAACAAAACAAAATTCTTTATAAAACATTTCGCAACTCGTTTGCTCAACATTTACTTTTGGTAAAGCTGTCAAACAAAGCACGAAACGTAATCTGTTAAATAAAAAAGGCACTTCTTTTGCTTGAAAAGTCTTTTGAATAATAAGTAATTTCAAGAAAAACAAAATTGTTTTGTTGGCGAATTTTCTTAAGGCTTGACATTTTTAAGTAAGATTTGACATACACATGGTTTTATCGAATTGATTGGAATAATTTCACAGGGTGCTAGCTTGAATTAAGGCAATCAGAAAATGTTATATAATCTAAATATATTCGTTTTCGAGAGAAAAAATATTGAATTTCAAAAACTAACACCCAGTGAAAATATTCCACTCAACACCCTGTATAAAGCTGTTACTTGTTTAATATACTCTTTACCTGTACAAATATTAATTTACATGTAGATAAGTAAATATTTAAGAATTTTCAGCCGTGTCAAACATTACATCAACAAATGAGAATGACTGATCTTATTTTTTTGAGCAGTATAGTTTGCAAGATAATCAAAATGCAAATCTAAATTAATATTTATATTGAATACATTACAAAATGTTTTCTAAAATTCTGATCAACGTAACATTTAAATTTTTGTTACAATTTGTTTCACTGTAGATTATTTTTTGTTTCTGCTTTTGCAGAGGATAAGATGAGACAAAAATTAATCTGAGGTAAATGCAAACTGATTTTTTTTAAATTTAGTAAGCACAAATTATTTGTTCATTAGGTAGGTATCTAATAAATTCAATAATACTCTAGATAGCTTATATTGTCTCAATTAACTTTTCGGAATATCTTCTATTTATGTCAATTGTTTATTATTATTATTAGTACTATGAAGTGATGCAAAGAAATTTGATACAATTTTACATTCGCTTGGTGTAGAGTTATATGTATAAAAAAGTTAAATAAGCTATTTTAGTACTATTTCATCTAATAACTTTCAGTACTTGCATTATTTAGTAAAAAATATGTATTTGATTAAGTTTCTGTGGGATTTCAAATTAACTCTGAAAAAGATGAAGCAGGAATTGCGAAACTTTAGTTTCGGATTAATGTATGCATGTGTAACCATTCTACACTCGTATACAGGGTGTAAAAGAAAAGTGGAGCAAGAATTGTAAGGCGCTAATCTTTTTGTTGCATAAAAGGAGAATCTGTAGTTAGAAACATTATTTGCTGTTTCTTCTGTGAACAGGAAGAAATTTAAGAATTTTAAATCTGGTAACACTGTTACTTTCATTTATAATTCGCGAACTGATATAAATGTTGCTTACGTTATAAAGCTTCAAAACTATTTCGCATTTTGACATAAAAAAATGTAGAATTTATATTTTCGCCTAACTTAAACCGTGCTCCCCCAATTAAGGCAAATTTAAATACTGACTTAAATGTAATTTAATAAACTACATATCTAAAAGTTATATTGCTGTTTTCATATAAACATTCGTCGTATAATTAGATGAATGCAGAAAAATGGAAGTGTTTTTAAAGATATGTTCATAATATTCAGTAATGCTTTACAATTTTCTCTTATAAAATTCTTGAAAATGTTCATAACGCCGCAAAAAATAAATGTCTTGCTTCTCAATTTTCGTCCACACATTAACTGATACCGAGTCAAAAAATTTTATAAGAAGTTGACATTAGAAAAACTACAAGTAATGAATTCATTAAAATACTGTGTACTAATTGTAAGATTTAAATAGAATCACATACTATCTAATTAAGTGAAGAAAATTACCTAGAGAATAAAGAATATTAAAGAATTTTTTGCTGAAAATATCCGGGTATTAATATTTCGTGGTAACAAAATATGAGCAAGCACGTGCTTAGTCGTGACAGGTGCCGAAAGAGGGTGACATATACTACTGATAAATTGAAGTGGACCGAACGAGAACAGAGCTAAAAAAAGGACGTACTAGGATTCAATTCACGTCTTGACAAAATGCACCCCGTCAGATAGTCGTAGGAGAGTGTAGCTAGTAAGCGCATTTTATAAACGGAACATATATCCTCCTAAAAATAATGAGGCTTCGCATGTAAGATCAGCTAAGAAAAAAAAATTAAACTACATTTTTGGCGTGTCAGCAACATTATTAAGTAGAAGTCGGCCGTGTTTAGTTTTTCTGACTACCTTTGATATATGATGTAAGGCTGCATAGGAACCTTAAAAAGTCTTCAACAACAACAAACTGTCAAATTAATCAAAGTTGCTGTCGAAGTTTCACTATACATTATTAGAAGACGTCAGTTTTATGGACGACTTGCGACTTGTATTATTAACTCAGTATACAGCTATTATGGATTATTTAATCGTAATGAATTAATCGTATTTTTTCTTTTTCTATTTTCAACGGTATTAACAACTGACGAAAATCTTCAAAGGTATCATTTCTGATTTATGCATAAAATTACAATTAAACCCCATCGACATCGCGAAGTTATACTCGTATTGATTCGTTTCCGGCGCAAAGTAAGGTTCAGCAACAAATTGTTCTCCATTCGAGCTTAATTTGATTCCGGTTCCGGAGAACGAACTATCTACACTGTTAAATTTAACACACTTGTTCTCCCCTATATACCTTTCTAAAATCGCTAGAATCGTTACATTCTGTGTCTACGATAATAAATACCAAATTTAAAAATTAAGTATTTTAATTTGAATTTTTACAGACTAAGCTGATCCACAAACCTCTTTAATGCAAAATTCAGAAAACGAATAAAATACCTACTTTGAAAACAAAATTCGTGAATAATATTTGATGTTAACTGTACAATAATATCTTTACCACTAATTAAAAGAATTAAATTCTTGAAATATACAAGAAGTAAAGAAAAACTTACATTGAAACAAGCAGATAGGTAGATAAAGCACAATACAATATTTAGAGAATGACGGTAGTGTATAAACCATAATTGGCCATCATACTTCCAAGTCAAATTTTTGTCAAAGCAGTTCCGTTGGGATAGGGAATCCATTCAGGACGATCAGAGATGAAGAAGTGGGAGGCCCTTAGAAGTTTGAAATACAGAAAAAGTATAAAGAAACTAAGGATTTAGTGATGGAGAACCGTCGTCTGTAAGTATCATCAATTGCAGTAGAAGTTTTAATATTCGAGGCTTCAATTTTAAGAATAATACACTTACGATCAGTTTCATAATCGAATTTAAAGGAGACTTTAGATTTAAAGTCACTTTCAGATGTAAAAGCAACTTTGAAAACACATTTGGGTAGACATCAGATTGTGACTTTAATTTTAAAGTCTCGTTTAAATTCGATTGTGAAACTGGCCCTTACGTTTAGACCTTAGCAAAGTGTCTCATACTTCATAGATTCCTACACTGTTGACGCCAGAACAAAAATTGTGCCACAAGTAAATTTCAGTATAGCCTCTTTAAAGACGAATCCAAACCCATTTTCATAAATTATCTCTGGCCGAAAAGAGCGGAAGATTTAAAAAAAAAACTGTTTGACGAAGGATGTAAGGAAAAAATCAAGACCACACACAGCAGAGACAACCAGTGAATGAGGAAGGAGCAAGGGCGGAGGAAGGCGACAACAAGGAAAATGCACCGACCTATAAAGAATTCATAGAATCGGTGTAACAACTAAAACCAAAAAGAACAGCAGATGAAATTAATAACGAACTAATAAAAAACGGAGGCGAAAGACTATTAGACAGCGAAAGAGTACGTGCCAATTGTTGGCGAAATGGGCCTATCTTTAAAAAAGGAGATCCATCTGACTTTAAAAACTACAGAGGAATCATACTATTGAATACGTTGAAAAAGTCTTAAGGAACCGACTAATTAAACACACAGAGAAAAAAATGGGTCCATATTGACTTGGATTTACGAAAGGAAAGTTGACGATAGATGCGATTCATGTGCTAACGCAGACAACAGAAAAATGTTACGAACATGGAATTGTGTTCCACGTACTCTTCATTGAATTTCAACAAGCCTTTGACAGCGTGAAGAAACACCACTTAGTTAATAAGAGAAATAAGAAACATACCAGCAAAACTGATTAGACTATCAATAATGACAATGGAGGAAACAACAGCAACAGTTGCAACAAATCAAAACAAAAAAAAAATCGAAATAGAAATATTGGTAAGGCAAGGAGATGGTCTTTCGATGACGCTTTTCAATACCGCTCTGAGTGGTTATTCTCGAACCGGAAAGAAGTGATCGCTCCCGAAAATTACGTCAAAATAACGCAATTCCCGAAAGATTTGTATACTTTTATACGAGAGCCTACGTCATTTTGACGTCATTTTACGGAGCGATCGCTTCTCTCCAGTTCGAGAATAACCCCCCTGGACAGAGTGATCAAAAGAGTGATCAGCTCAACATAAGTTATAATATAGCACTAACAGTAAGAGACGAAAACAGCTTGAAGGAAATTATAAGGAGAAGAGCAAGACAAACTGAAATCAGAGGACTTACAATTAATAAAAATAAGACAAAATATCTGATATGTACGAGAAAGAGAACAGAAAACATTAAAGAATGTAAGATTAGTAATTACTGTTTTCAGAAAGTATAAAATTTTAAATACCTTGGGGTTACCATATGTAGAATGGAGAAACGATAGGAGTAAAGAAATAGCAGAAAATAGAGCCTATTGGAGATACCAGAGACTACTTACTATGTGACAGAAAATAAAGTAATGAAAATAAGAATATACAAGGCAGCAATCAGACCAGAGCAGAAACAGTGTGTCTAGCGAATAAAGACGAAGAAAAACTAAGAATCCTAGAAAGGAAAGTACTGAGAAAAATTTTAGGTACAAAGAAAACAGACCGCTAATGAACTATGAAATAAAAAACGAAATGGACAGAGAGGATGTTGTCAGGGATATTAAAGCCCAAAGATTGATGTAGTTCGGAGAGTGGTCATACCAATCAAATTTTTCAGATTTTCTACAAATCTTTCTGGGTAATAGCCTACTACTCTTTCGCTTTTTATATAAATCCAACACTAAGTTCACATACCTTCGCAATATCTGTAACTGATAAACCTTTGCTTCAGAGTTAATGCCTACATTTCTCCTTTAATTTTATTATAATAATCATTTGTTTATGTAAGTACATATATTCATAATTCTCTTTTAGATTTTGTGCTGGTACATTGGTCATGCAGCGATATGTCGTACAATTTCAGAAAAATGAAGTTTATTCAAAATATTTAGTCAAGTGATACAATATTTTGAATATGTCAAAAATTTTTAACTTAAAATAAATAGGCATCGATTATATCAATATTGCCTTCTCTATTCCTAAGGATCAGTTTGATGAAATACACTTTTTACAATAATAAGTTTAAAAGTAAATTGTTCACAAAGCACGTTGTTAGCGTTTGTTTTTCACATCATTGCTCGTCCAGTTTATAAAAGAAAGTTTAATTCTTGTTAGAGTGGTTCTTAGCTTTTTCGGTATTAAGTCTCTATGAATAGAATAAAATAGGAAACATTTTACCGAACGGTATTAAAAGTTCATGAACTCTTGGAATTACACAACCTTGATCATTACGGTATCGTCTAGGATAATCTTATTACACTAATTATCTGATTCATACGTTTAGACTTGTTGTCGCAGATGCAGTGAGCTTTTTTTGGTTATTGATAAAATTAATTCCATTGTTATATTAAATCTCCTCTTTGGAGTAAAGCTGCGATCGATTTTTCAAACTTCTAAATGACTTCTGTGCCAATTATTTCAAACGTCTCTTTTTCTGTAGCGTTGTTTCAGTTGAAGAAGTTATAGGAGCAAGAGCTTTTTTAACGGCGGCGTTTAGAGGGGTTAGGGCATCTACGGCGCCCGAAATGGGCAGCGGGGATTAATTTAGATTGATCAGAGTCGGTTCGGACACAAGGAATTGATTAGGCAATCTGTTTTAGCGTGTCCAGTCGAGTGCTCCGTGTCCGGTACAGTCAGGGTTACAACTCTTGAAATTCCAAACGTTCCGTCGATAAATTAGTTTCGAATTTAATTAAATCCTGTTTAGGAAGTTCTTTATGTTTTTCAAGATATTGATTCGGCCCGATATTACAGTCGAAAATATTTCAAGAAATATTAAATCCTTAGAGCTTTTATTAATTCAGTAAATTAATTTTCTCTTTTAATATTCATAAATAAACCTGAAAAATTGAAGTAACAAAATGTAAGCTCGATGTTAAATTTAATTTACTTTGATTTATTCTGAATACAATTCTAAAAGTATTCTATAAGAAAATACTGCCTACGTACATCATATAAAGAAAAGTTCTGTTTTATTTTAAATGCATAAATATTACTTGTAGATAATTATCCAAAATCTTCCATTTCATGATTTTTTTAATAACTTCATGCTTCTAGTAAAAGTACATTTTATTTTCTAGAAAATCTAATCTTAAGAAAGGATAACATACAATTTAACGGTCGCTTTTTACACGGTGAATGTATTTTAGCGCGCGTTCGATTACAGTCACCCTTTATTATTATACGTGGACAGAGTAAAGGTGCTGCCCATATTATTTCGACCCTCGCGCAAGAAAAACTAAGCAAAAATGGTTCAACAATTCGTAGTCTATCCCTATAGCTCTTCATTCATCCCTCGGGTCTGAGCGGTCGTAAACTGGCCGCCTGCTCGCGACCCTCCACCTTAAACATCACACCCGTGTAAGTTTTTTTAAGGTTCTAGTCGTCGCTAAAATTATTTGATCTCCTAGTTCCCGAATTCCGTTGCTGCTTTAAATTGACTTAAAATAATCTAACACTATCAAATAATGATTTCTTTTCAGACTGCAGGTACTTAAATAAATGAAATTTGTTTCGTTTCTTTTTTTAATAATACGCAATTGCATATTAATATTTTTATTAACAATTTGAAATGAATCTATGCAAATCGAACAACACTTTTCTTAAAAACAATAATATGAAATTACTAGGTGAAACCAAAAATTTTCTTTAGAAATTGTTTCTCGATGTTTCCACAATGTTTCTGTTGCTTAATTACGTAGAACAATTGTCAAATATGGGCAACGTTATTTCCCGTGTAGGCTAAATTCAGAAAATATATTCAGAAAATAATGTTGCCCATACATATGCGTTAGTTTCGTTTTCGTTTTGAATGGATTACAGAAAACAAGGTGTACCTATATACGTTTGGACATCAACATGTTCTTCAGCAGACAACTTATATTCAACAGAACACCGCGTTCAGTTTTTTTTATGTTGTCTACCGAAGAACATATTGGTGTCCAACAATTTTTTTATAATCCATTCAAAATGGATAACAGGAATTTCGTATTTGAAAGAAACTCAAAGGCGATACAGAAACTTGTTTAAAACATAACACAAACTATTCCAAAAAATGCCGAAAAGCACACCACGAAAAAGAACACCACTTTTTACTTTGTAAACAAAGCTTTCAGAAAACGTTTCTATATAACTGCAGACTTTAGAATTTGCAATTGTTCAAATACTTTCACAAATCTCTTAATCTGAGTTTATAGATCAGCTGATATGATTTCTACAAGAAGTTTTTCCAATATCGATAAATTTGAGCAACTGCCAAGATCATTCGATTTCCTAAATCATCAACATTTTGTAAACTGTGTGACCTGTAGCCCAGCACTTGATAGACCTTGCAAAAGATTACATTCCAAAGCAGACGTAATTTCTTCACATCAAAAATAACATAGCAGTGGTATTCAATTAGAAACTTTGATACATAGCAAATATAAGAACAATTTGAAAGAAAAACTCAAATCGTCTTCACAGAAGTTCACATTTCTTCTTTTGGCGCCTTTTATAAAAAAATGTATTAGTGAAATGACACTTTTTAGCACCCCTGTCGCCGCTGGACTCTAATGCAATTACACCCCTTGCTAACCTGGTCGCTACGGCATGCGCCACTTGCTTTTTTCGAATATGAGGTAAAAATTTTATTGCACAATTGATCGTTATTAATTTTACGTTGTTTGCGGAAAATGATTTCTTTATCTTAAGTTCCAGATAACGCACTTTCTTAAAAAGATTAACGAAAGGAAAAACTTAAATCTTCTTCAGAGAAGTGAAGTTCTTCTCAGAAGTGACGAAGATTTGAGTTTTTCCTTTCACCAATTTTTTTTAGGGAAATGCCATTATGTCTGGAAATCAAAATAACTGAAAAGTTTGAGCGAACTGTGTAATTACAAATCAAGATTTTCCCGACATCCTCCACATCTTATATCTTTCTTCTTTCATCGCCTTTTTTTGATACGATTTACTGATGCTTTTATAAAAATTTCTATTACTGAAATGAGACGTTTTTGTGTGCCGTTGAACTCTAATGCAGTTGCAGTTCTTGTTTCTCCGATCGCTACGCCACTTGCGTTTTTAGATTACGAGGAAAAAGTTTATTGCACAATTAATCTTTTATATTCACTCTCCATTTTACTTTTGCGAAAAATAATTTCTTTAACTTAAGAAGAAACAATTACGATTAAAAGTTTTTATAATTTCTACTTCTTTTATTATACTGGTAATGAAATTTATTGTGATTGTGTTTTTCTCATGTTTTTAGAACAATTGAAGAATACTATTATGCAAAAAGTTATTTTGTCGCACTTTATGAGCTAAAACTGCAGGAAATGCTTTGTCTTCTGTTTGTATATCCACGAAATCGGTAAAATCTTTTTTTTTTTTGTTATACTGTTGCCTTTGGAGTAAAAAGGAAAAAATTCAAGATTTCTTTTTTCTTTTCTTTACTTAGTGACCAGATTCTTTGTGAAGTCGATCGTCTTTTGTTTGTTTCTCTTTTTTTTTAGCGCCTTTTTTGTTATGATTTGTAGGTCGTGGTCTCACAGCCTATAAAACGCTTTTAAAAATTTAGATCAGTAATGAATTAAAACGAAGCATCTTAGTTGCCCCCCCTAGGGCGTTGCACCTCCCTGCTTCCCCGACCGCTACGTCACTGAATTTCATTCAAAATTCGAAGTTCAATTAGGTTTGTTAATTTAAAAATGACGTTAACATTATACGTAAACGAAAACAACAATAATTTTTCATATTTACATTATTTCCTTAAGGGGCAGTTCAAACATTTGATCCATGATTCAGCTCTGAACTTGGTTCTATTGCGTTAGTAAAGGTACATGTTGCCGTAATGATAATGATAGAACCAAGTTCAGAGTTGAGCAATGTTTGAATATAAGTTCACAGTCGAAAAACAACACATACACTTTTCTCATTTATCTCAAACGCATCCTCATATCGCTTGCTGAATGCAAATCAAAAACATACATTATGGAGAAACTGAGAAATTGGAATAAATATGAATCTGAACCATTATAATGTTTTTTAATTTGTCTCTTGATCGTTGAAGGGTTTTTGGAAATAAGAAAACTTATAGGCATGTTACACTTTACACCCAAGTTCAATAACAATTTGAGTTGTGTCACTATTGCATTCAGCAAGCGATATGTTCTTTAGATTTGCTTAACAAGGATATTAAGACCCAGTTCTACAAATCCTAATTAACTTTAAGCAAAAGCTTAAACACTTAACAACAATTATTAAAATAATCCTTCTTATGGATTTAAACTTCCGCTTAAATTTAAACTGGCATTGTACATC
Organism: Dorcus parallelipipedus; assembly: GCA_958336345.1. NCBI lineage: Eukaryota > Metazoa > Arthropoda > Insecta > Coleoptera > Lucanidae > Dorcus > Dorcus parallelipipedus. Next base: position 25,488,630 of record OY284475.1, read on the forward strand.
TGGGCCCAAAAGGTCTACAATGAAAGTGATCGCAGTTATTGTCATTGTTAAATTGGTACCCCTGAGTATTCTCACAAAAGTATTTGGAGGACAAGGTCATCGAGATGTAGAGGACATTAGTACAAAGAATTTTAAATGTCATCATGAAGAGACACTCGTCACTGAACATTTTCGGTCTTTTTGATCTTCTACGGGCAGTTTTCGACCACTTTAAGTTGCTTAGTAGTATAAGGTCTAAACTACAAGAGCGTTTTTCTTGCATTCGCCAACGCAATTAAATGGAACGAAATATGAAGACTCCGCTACTTTTTTTTAATAAGGTCTAAATACAATTTCTTTCCATTAAACAAAAAGAAGGCAAACCAAGTAACTTAAAGTCGCCGAAAACTCCCCATCAAATATCAAAGGGATCAATGAGAGAACCGATTCTTGTTACTTTTTCATCCATGTTACATGTTAGAATCTTTTAGATTATAATTAGGCAGTAGGGAAGATATACCTATATGTTTGAGCTACCCGGATAAACTACCCGGATACTACCCAGGTATCCGTATCGTGGTCAGGTAATCACATGAGCTCGGGTCTGCGTATAAATTCGGGTACGCGTACAAAACTAAAGTCCGCATCTGACACGAGTACCCAAATTTATACGAGTACCCATGTAAGTTCGGGTACCCGTATGTTTAAATATTTCAAACGGATTAACGAATCATACATGGGTGTCGGATTGTTAAAAATAATCAAGTTATTATCGTGTTGTAACAGGTAGATATACATACGTTTTCCGAGATTCTGCGCTGCAATTACACGGGTAATAATGGGTACCCTGATAAATAAATGATACCCAAGTAATAATAGTACTGGAGTACTCGGATAATAACAGATATCAGGATAACTAAATGATATCCGGGTAATAATCATACGGGTTGTTCTCGTGTACCTGAAGTACCCGAGTAATAACAGGTACCTGAATAAAAAAATAATATCCGGATAACAATTATACGGGTAGTATTCGGGTACCCGGGTACTCGATGTCTTACCTAGTAGGTAGACTGTAAATAACAGTTGATGGAGCACATTATTAGTTATTGATAATAGCGAAAGTTAAAAGTTTTAATTAGGAAAACCCAACAAATTTGGTACCTACCAGTCTAAGCTACAAAAGATTCATAGATTAGATTTATTTTATTTTGTTATTAAGGTTAGCTTCGATAGAAAGAAAATTTGAAATTGTACAGAACTATTACACTAACATTCCGATTCACTCTTTTTCACTTACATAATAAATAAATTCTACGACAACCTTCTTCATTATACCGTGCTTTCAACATTCCCAAGTTCCACGTGATCACGCAAACTAGGCAAGGAAACTCACACTCATGGTAATATTTAAAATAAAATACCCTAATTACAATAATTAGTTAATAATCAGTGGCTATCCCTACAAAAGAAGCATAAAAGCAACAAACTTAACCTTACATAATATTATAGATTTACGATCAAGCTTTATGTAATTTATTAAAACATTAAATAAAATTTGTGGCACAAATCCGGAACGTCGTTATTATCTGAAAACTTTCGGTAACACTCTGCAGTGAGGGTACTATTAAAGAAAATGGGACCAACTAATCGTCATCGACTTAATCCAATTCAGACACCAGTTTTCTATGGATGAAGGGGGCTTCAGTATAAAAATGCCGATGTTCAACTCGCAATATCCGCATATTTTGGGAGTTAACATATCCTGTAAAGTGAAACCACGCTTCATCCGAAAAAAAGATCATTTGCATCAGTCAGAAACTCACGAGGAAATTGTTCCAGTTTTTCACAATCTGTTGCTAATATTTTTAGACTACAGTTGAACTGGAAGGACATAATTTTAAATCCTTTTTCAACAAACGCTAACAATTTGAAAGTGATAATTCCGTTCGTCGTGCCAAGGCACATAATGGAGTTCGAGGAGAATCATTCATGATTTGCTAAACATTTTCCAGAACTTCTAACTTTTGGTTGGACGTTCGCCTTGCATTTCCGGCTTCACAAATTGAACCAGATAATCCTGGACAGAGTAATGGCAGAGACCATCAAGTTTTTGCCCAGAGCGAAAATATGCATACAGCATGAGTTTGAGTTTCAGTGAAAACCATTGTGAATTTTTTAATAAAATCTTAACCACCAGTAAACAAATCAAATTTTGATATTTGTTTTTTTATATTCTGGAATGTACAACTTCGAAGAAATAAGATTAAAGAAAATATCTTCATTAAAGATAATTCACATTTGTGTCATTTAAAATCTTGCATGTAACTGAATTGACTGAGTTTGTGGTTTTCAAAATGTAACCATATACATATTTAGTTATAGGATAGGTTCTATCAATTCAATTTAATTTCTTTTTTACATCAAGCATATAAGTAGTACAATTAATTGAGTTTGTGGTTTCAAAAACATGATCACAGAATTGTAAAAAAACTTGTGTACGTTCCTTCAGACTCCAAAATTACAAATGGGATCGAAGCTTTCTAATTAAAAGTTTTTATGGGAATATAAGATTATTTTGTTGCATGACTAACCGCTCTCATAGCGCATGTATTTATTATAATGTATTTTCAAGGAAGTTTTAAATTAACTGCAAACGAATAAAAGTAAAATATAGCATCGTAATCCATTTCTCCCTCAAACGAAAGCATCGGTTAATACAATAGGACAATATCTCATATTTTTCATTACTGTATCTACGAAAGAGGGAAGCACATTTCGCATCTATTACCAAAAAACTACTATCTCCTTCAACGTTCCCTCGCGGCAGCCTCCTAAACTAACTACCCCGTACTCGCCCCGAGATTATTATAAGAAACGCTACGACTAAATGGGTGTCTGCCCGTTCAGCAAACGTTATTCGAGCAGGACTAATCTCATCTCTTTCCGTCACATATGCGCGAAATGATTCCATTCTTCTTCCACTCATGTGTTTTATATATTACCGTGGTGGGGGGTCAATTGCTAAAAAACCTTTTTTCGTCTTTCATACAAAATTCAAGCCATTTCTCTCGATTATTGCTACGTAGTGTGAAGTAAATTTAGACACACGTCCCTACTCAATTTTATTCAGATGAGCTTTTACATTTAAAAGTCTCTCTTAATTCACTGACTTGAAATATTTATCCCTCTCTGCGAGAGGACTTTCATAAACAACAACACCCTGATGTGTTTAAGCCTTAATACAAAATGCAAACGAAATTTACATTCCACTTAAACATAAAAAGCAGTGAATACGTAGCAGATTAACAAAATTTCAACATTTTAAAATTACTACCTACAGACAACGCCCAGATATGAATTTACATTAAAAATGTAAATTGCATTATTAACAAATTAAAAAATACTTAAATATTTAACGTAAAGGCAAAATTACACAAGAGTTCCCATTAATAAAATCATGGGTACTAAGCTTTAAAGATTTCTATGCATTAAATGAATCATTATTAAAATAAATATTAAGACAATTAATTGCAACATTACAACATTGCTTTTAAAAATTAAAGAGAGAGACGAGTACCAAGTTAACAATTACTTACGCTTTTCGATATTTGGAAACTCCTTTTTTTTCAGTAATTTAGGGAAAAGTTAAGTTACTTATAAATAGATTATTTCTTATAAAGAAAACATGTACTGGATCTTTAATCTTACTAGAGTAAGAACAATAATAAAAATCAGTATCAGCTATAAAATATAAATTTGACTGTTAATTTTATGAAAAGCTATAAGCTCCTTGCTTTTCATTAAGAACTATAAATCTTATTTTCATTTATAATTTTTTGTTGTATTATTCTTAAGAAGGCGCAAGAATAATGAACGCACTTTCGATTTACTAAATGTAACCTAATTCAGGTTGAAGCTTTTCAAGTTAAAATTGCCTTATTCACAAATTATTGGTACTTGATAATGGCTTTCTCAAATTGCCTTAAATATTTCAAATTTCATTTTCATATGTATACACATACAGAAGAGGCATTCATGAGGGAGAAAAGAAAAGATAAGGCTGCGGTTGTCCAAACTTGAGCCACACGATATCTTTCGTTCGCTCGCTCTTGTATTAGACAAGCTTAATTCTTCTACAAAACAAAGCCTTGGTAGATACATTTCTACCCCAGATTATGCCGTTATATATTTCCCCGCAAAGAAAGCGTGTGTAGATATAATATATAGAGGTTGTCACGTGCATTATTTATATTACTCCCTTATTCTCTACGAGGATTGCCATCTTAATGACATTGTTAACTTTTTTTCTTGCGTCCTTTTTTTATACGGAAGATTTTTATTACCTCGGAAACAACATATACTTAAGACCATGTCATCTAATCTTTCAATTAAATTTTATTGTTTCGAGAAAAGCGTCCAATATCCAAGGGATGTTATATTGTTTACAGAAAAGATGAGAAAATAACAGGATACTTATAATTCTAAACTGGAAATACTATAAAATTTACTACAAGAAATTAACTACTTCAAGGCAGTTCATAAAATAATGTTATGAATTTCTTTAAATACCTTAAACAATTTATACAAAAAGAACACTTTTAGAATCACTCTCGGTACGTGGAATTACTTTTAAACAGTTTTTCAATATATTTTAAACCATTTTTAGAACTCTTTTAGAATTAGCCTATCTTTTGATATTAAAAATCATACTTTTTCTGATAAATTGAATGTCTTCGACTGTCAGAGAGTCAAAATCAGTTTGACAGTCGTCAAAACTAATGTTATTACAAAGATGATTTCTACAAAAAAAGGCAGAAGTTATTTATAGTAGAATTCCATTTTCGAAACGACTGAATGGGTTTACTTTGCACCATTGCAACAAGTAAAACTGTCATTTAATCGCCCATTTTACAAAAAGTTTTTGATCACACTGTATTCTCTCATTATCACGTTTCAAGTCTATTATATTTTTATAAAAAAATGGAATTTTCAAGTAGTTACGAGCTATAAAAATAAGAATTGAACAAAGTCATGCATATACTTTTTAAAAACTAGGTTTATGAATTTTTTGGTTGCAACAATCTTTTATGATCACTATATAAAATTCATTTCTTTTTTTTACTTTAAAGGCAATGTTACCGAAAGTCGCCATCCTGATCAACTCCAAATCTTTTTTCCGATCACGCGATATAAAAGTTTATTATAGAATATGCTAATTTGAAAACTCCCGTATGAGACTCATTATCATAATTTTATGGAGTAAATTCCTTTAGAGATAGCTGGGGCATCTCATGTTACACACCGTCATAAATTTATATTATCGGATTAGGTGTATCTCCTTAAATGTATTTTGGTGGAAGCGCCAGTTTCTAAAACACATTACATTACTCCTTCAAAGTTTTAATGATGTTTAAAGGAGTCAGACTAACTGCGCATAGAGTTCTCATTAGATCTGTTTCGCACGGTGGCGCAGTATCCATTTTGTCCTCGTGGAATGTGGTGGGGCACTGACGTCAGAGCGTCGGTGGTGGTGTCGGCGCTCTACAGCTGGACCGCCCCCATCTACGGCGCTAATCAGCGCGACACTTCGCCTATCGATTACATCTGCGCTCATTCGGGTTACATGTATCGGTTACACTTTATAATTAGACCTTAATTACGTGGCAAATATGCTAAACATGTTAATTACACTAATTAATGATCACTGCTTTTCAGGGAAACAAAGTGAACAAGTAATTTTCTAAACAAAATAATAATAATAATAATAATAATAATAACTTCGATTGATAATAACTGAAGGATACGTCTTTTATCCATTATTTACACAAATCCCTCAAATACAATCAACCCTCCCTAAATACGAAGGATATTATATTGAACACTGTTGTACACAATGATACTGATTAAAGAGGACTTTTCAAAATACTTAGTGGTGTCTAATAAACTAATGAAAAAATCGATGTTATCTGCGGTCCACACACCAAGTTTTGCGTCAAAATTAACATAGGTCTTTAGTACAAATACACCTACTAGTATAAATACCACTGTATATGTATGTACTTATGTAAATTATTCACACTAAAGACCCGCGTTAGTATTCACACCAATAAGTGGGCGTGGGCTGCAGCAGTCTTTGGCCACTGTAACTTTGACCAAACCAATTAATTTTCTTCGTATTTTCATTTTCGATTGCTTTCGAATGTATTATATTTCTATTATTACAACACAATTTTTACGACATTTTTAGAATTTGACAGTGTAAATTTTTATTAATAATCAACATGGATCTGTAATATGAATCATTTAGGTACATACGCACTGCGCGTGTATAAGTGTGTGTGAATAATTTACACAGGCATAGTGTGCATGTAAATTATTCACATTACAGACCCGTATTAATTTTCACACAGAAAGTCGGCATGGACCGCAAATAACACAGTATTCAGCAGTGTAGTGTCTTTGACACTGATTACAATAATTAATTTCCTTCTTATTTTCATTGTCGACTGCTTTCGAAGGTATTATACTTTCAATATAACTAGGTACAAAGATTGACACATCAAGAAAGATGATTTATGAAAATAATCCTAAATTGCATACTCAATATATCTTCGAAAGTAGTCGAAAACAGTGGCGTAGCTATAGGGGTTGCAGGGAATGTAAAATAATCCGTCGTGACGCTAGGATGCTATATGCGCCTTCCTACAGTGCTTCGAAGCAGGGTTGGAAAAATATTTTCTACATTACATTATGTCTGTACGTGGTTTTATGTAGTTAAATGTCATTTTTATTCGATATAGTCAGATTAATCTGAAAAAAATTGATGTCTCAAAACAGTCTGGTGTTTTGTATAACATATAACAAGGGACGTCGGATTGTTGTAGTAACTGATAGTAACTGAGTTTTTTTTAACAACAGGAATCGTTTAGAATAAGAATTTTTTTAAAACGATTCTTTGTTATTAAGGGGATTCAAGCAGAAATCAATGCATTTCTTGTCTGCGAATTGTGGCTTTCGTTATGAATAAAACTTCTGAAAAAAATATATGTGATTTAAGTAGTGATGATCGAGGTACCTTGATGCATAGGAATATTAAATGCAAGTAGGGTTTTCCAAAAAAAAATCCAAACCTTCAATAAATTGGCTCTACTGTACAACGCTGTAGTGAAGTGAACTATGCACGTTTTAAGAAAATAGTGGTCCACGGCCTTTGTTTTACATGTCCTTGATATGTTGGTTAAATTTAAATTGTATTGATTAATTACAACTTCCGTAATTCGTTGACAAAATTGTGCTGCAAAACGGAGTTAAAGTAGAGTCGGCATAACGCTACCCCTTACATGCGGTCTCTGTCGGTCTCTGCACCTGCAACGGGCGGCGGGCAATCACTACTTAAATCACATATATTTTTTTCAGAAAATTTTATTCATAACGAAAGCCACAATTCGCCGACCAAAAATGCATAACATTGCATTGATTTCTGCTTGAAAGAAAAAGAGAAGGGATATGTGGACAGTGACGAAATTTGTCTTTATAATGAACTTTTTTTAATTTTAATTAATAACTCCAATTGTTCTATACAGCTATTTGAAAACGTAAGTCTCTTTACATCAAAATTGTTATTAGGTAGTGTGTAGATGAATTAATTACAACTTTAAAATGAGAAGGTAGAAAACGTACCTAGTTTCCAAAGTAGTTCATTAATTCTAAAATATTTACAAAAATCTGCGCATAATCAATAAATATTTATAAGTCTCTGTTACTATGTTCCAGTCTTGCTTCGATGCCAAAACAATTATTTTTATTAAATACTTCTAACAAATATATTTTCTGATAATAGATTTTGTTCGCTTAATTCACACGATTGCAGCCTACTATGTACTGCGAGTATGTAAATAAATTGCGATTTCTAACTACTGGCCTTCGCAAAGGTGCAGTTCAAGCTTACTCCGTTTAGCGCTAGATACCGGGGGTTTTCTTCACGTAATTACATGACAGTTGTTATCACTTTTGTTACATTTTTTCAGTTCTGCCTTTTTGTGTGTAAATATACAGCGTCTTATCAATCTTGACGAATCTTTTTATATAGAACGACGGTAGAGATGAATTACACTCGATTTACAAAAAGAAAATATAATAATAGTATATTGTAGACCGAGGCGGTAAAGTGCTTGTTTTCCAGGTCGAGAGAAGATATGGCCACTTCTCGAAACCTCGAAAACTACTTTACCGCCATGGTTTACACATTATTTTTTTTCCTACACAACGTTATAATTAATTTTGTTAATATCACACAAACGTTCTTTTTCTTGAAGTAAAAGTATTAAAATTGAGTTACTATTAAAATTATTATAGATGTTTTAAAACACACTGTTGTATGTCCTAGCGTGGCCGAGCGGTCAAGGCGCTGGTTTAATATACCACTCTCTTCGAATCCCACCGCTGCGCTGCCGAGTCGGTTTTTTTTTTTGATAATTTTAATCCTTTTTAAAACTAAATAGCAGTGGAATTATATATAAAAAACTTACGTTTGTTAATTTTTTGATGTCGATGAGAATGCATTCCAGAAATTATTGTTTCGCCACCTAGTGGTAAAGCTTCGTCAATTATTTTCTCGGCTAGGCATTTATATTTTGCCGGGCTAGCCGTGGAAACGTTTGCTTTCTCCTCTCTGATGAGGCGGTAAAATTGACTTTTCTAATAGTGTAGGAAAAAAAGTATTTTAATAAGGGAGATACGATTTTTTTAAATGCCGAGGAAAGCTTTCGGACAACACTGGTTGACTTTACTATCTTTCTAACGCGTGATCAATATCTTTTCTAATTAAGTAACCTATGGAAAAAAATTATGTCTTTGTTTGGTTCATTATTTCAAATGCCATTTGAATTATTTTTATTGCATTCTTATCGTTTTGTATAGGAATTCAATATAAATATGTAATTCAAGTGGCATTTGAAATAATGAACTAATTAAAGACACATGATTTTATTTCCATAGGTCACTTGATTACAAAAGATATTGATCACCTGTTATAATGGAAATAGTTGCCTAGTTAGATGACACCCACCTCTCTTATTAAAAAAACCTTTGTTATATTTTCTTTTGTCAATCGATTGTAATTTACCTGTACAGTCGTTCCACATAAAAAGATATCTCAAGATAGATGACACCCAGTATAGAAACGCTAGTTTCATTCACATCATGCACGTGGAAAAAAAAGAAAAAAGGAAAATAAATAGAATGAAGACTAATTAGAGAAACGAACCAAAGCAGTACAAAATGTTGATGCCGCAGTAAAGACCAGGAAATTCTGTATAGGAAAATTACTTTGTTTTTAAGCCATAAAAATTAAGTTCCCACGTACAGAATTTAAACGCAGGAGGCTGTACCTTTACAAAATTTTTATATTTCAAAAATGAAGCGGAAATCTTATATTGTAGAGATAAGATTCAGAACATGACTTAAGACGTGTGAAACTCTATCCCAGGCATAGAATTACGTGGGAAAATTTTCGTTCTTATCACAGGCTGATGCCATAAGAAACAGATAAATCAGGAATTCGTATATATATATTTTTTTTAATCAGCAATTGGAGACGAGAACAGAGTATCTTGCGTACGTGGCACGGGGAAACTGATGAAAAGTTTAGTGCAGTAATTTCATTGAAATTCAAAGTAGAATTAGAAAACCTTTAATTTAAAAGTAAGAGAGAGAGAGAGAGAGAGGAACAGGAAGGAAAATTCAACAATCCCGAAGTTATAATGTAATGGTTTGGTAAGAAAGGGCCAAAATTCATACCATGTATGAAGAGCGCTGAAGGCGGTTCCTGGCTATCTTCGAACTAATTCCAGACACGCTAAAACAAAGGAATTGCTACTTACGTCTCTTTTGGTTTGTAAAAATTTTGGGTAAAAAGAGTGAGAAATTTAGTAAAAGGTAATTATTGCCGGTTATTGTGTAGAGTTTTGTTTGGAGTCAGAGATTTAGAATTGAACTTTATGTTTCAATAAGATTTTCTTTTTACAATCCCCAGATCTTGCAACGCTTCATTATAACTTTATGTATTATTTCATTTACAGAAGAACGAATTTTATTTTGTATTTTCTTTAAATATGACCTGTGTCTATAAAAAAAATTAGAAAACTCACTTTTACAATAATTTTCAAGAAAAGTGACCCATAGTTACCATGTTACCGGTAACATTACCGAATATATTATCCAATTTTTAATTACCGGTAATTTTACATCACCAGTTACATTACCAACATGTAATGTTGCAAAATAAGTTTTAATTCATCGGAATCCTTATATAATGACAAAAATTACTTAATACGCACCCCTGCCACAAGCAACGAATACGTTTTTCGAAAATGGCACCTATACATTGCTGATGACGATAGCTTAGCAATGGACATTATTTTGATGCCTGGAAGGAAGAGAAGTTATCAATTTTACTATCCTAATTTCGCATGGTTTTAAAATAAATTATTGAAAAATTCTCAAAATTAAGTCAATTTCTTAAAAGATTTTATCAGTTAAAATAAATTATGATTTTTGAGTAAATTTATGAAGAAATTCCCAGTATGATTACCATTAATTAAACTAACCTTAAACCATATTAAATTACATACAGCGTGTACCAAAAAGTTTTATACAAATGGAGAAAAAGTTTATCTTACATTTCACAAAAAAAAACTATTCTTTATAAAAAGCTCTGCATGACTTGTAGATCCATAATCAGGTTTTATTTTTTTAAAAATTGGCTGGAATACAGGGAAAATAAAAAATAATGATTTGGACGGAGAGCAAAATACGTTCAAACTGTAGTGGAGAAGCAAAATGTTCATTGAAATTGTGATTAAATAGCAAAAAATTATGCACACTTGTAGATTATTGATATTCCCAGATAAAAATTGATAAAGAAGGTTATCAATGTTTTATAAAAATAAATTATCTAACAATTGCTGAAGTGTTTATTTTTTAATTTTTATATATATATAACAGATATACCGATGTGAAAGTTAAGAGGATTTTCATATATGAATATGTGAATAATCTACACACTAAAACTCGTTTTAATTTTCACAATGGACCGCAAATAACCCAGTTTTCTCAACAGGGCTTAATTCACAAACACAAGAATTTATTTCTAAACTCGATACGCAGACTCTAGTAGATCAAATAATGTAAAAATGTCAGCTCCAGACAAAAACTTATTTGGTACTTTTTATTTACTTAATAACTAAAAAAAATTTGCTTTTTTTAACGTTATGCCTTACTTCCACAACAACTTCTTTCTAGCTTCGTGAGTAACAGAGTATTTTCTAAATGTAACATATCATGTAATTAGGTTACGATAATGTTAAAAATAAAATTACCAATATAATTTGTATTCATTATTTTGGTATCCCAGCATAAAACTAAGGAAAAGAAACTTTCAGAGAACTACAAGATTTAAATAACACTCGAGCGAAAAGTATCAAACGAGCAAGACATTTAGAATATAAATTACTTGTACAAAACATTAGTGAAATTACGTGTCAGCCAGTAAAATGTATTATGTACTTTACAAGAAACTTGCAATCGGTTTTTAAATAATGATCAGTCTTCAATTGCTTTGATATTGTTAACCTGTTGAAAAATCTCTGCGAGAATACAGAACGGAGAGTCCTCAAATGGGACAGTAGTATGCAAAAATTAATTTCTGTACAGTATATGCAAATCTTTTGCGATTGTGCTTAGCATCATGTAAGCCATTATTACTAAAACTTGAAAGTTTTTATCACATTGTTATAAATACATAATTAATAAAACACAGGTGTCCCAGGTAGTATTACTTGTTAAAAGTCTCCAACTGAAAATTATGAAGAAGTAAGTACTTTCTTTCAAAGTATTCCTTTTAAGTAGTATCCCTACAATATTGTTAACGTTAAATAATAAGAAAACAGAAGAATTAAGACGTCGTCACTTCATTTAGAAAATTATGTAATAAATAGTAAGTTTACATTTACAGAGTAATGATCCGTTCCCAAAATAATACATAAAACAAAATGTCCTATGCAAGTTATCATATCGGAAGTTCTCATAAATCCGTGACCAAATAATTGACAGGGGATACCGAAACAGCTGAAATACTTAACACCCTTACGAAGGGCGATGCAGATCTTATAAAAAAAAGTTATTACATAGAACGTCATTTTTAAAAATGTAACGACTGGGTATTAATAATGGCCGTCAACAACAAAAAGAAAAAATTGAGCACGAATAAAATTACAAAATTCGCTAAATAGAATGTTGTTATAAACATAAAAGAATAAGCTAATATTAAAATATTTTTTAATGAAATAGTTTATAAAATTGACATTACCCATATTCTTCCATTTTTCGGATTTGGCAATGTAGATACTCACAAATTCATATTTAATAATATGATATAAAATGGACTACTCACTGAAACATAATTTACTAATTCACCTATTTTTTTCTAATAAAGCAATCTGTTAAAACTGCAACTAAAACCTTGGAGTAACGGTTACATTAGAAACACTCTAAATCAAGGTAAAATGCACACTAGCCGCAACCTAGGTTAACAGCTGAAATTAGAAATCGAATTTATCGATTGATTCCCCTCGGTTACGATCAAAACGTCACAATGAAATTGGACATTCATAAAAAATATCTCCCTTCATTTTTTGCACCCTTAAAGCTACCCCTGTTTTTTTCACCCTCCGTAAAAAACAGAACGCTTTCCCAACACGCCGAAATAAAATTTTGTTCTAGCGTTAAGTGGCATAACATAAATTTCGTTTAATCTTCGAACTTTACGTTAATTATACATACATTATATATTATTAAAACGAGAACAATACGTTAAAAAAATTCTAATAACTAAATTTGCTTTCTAAATTGAATTAAATTCAAAACAAAAATTTATTTATTCTTATGTGGGAATATTTAATATATTTTTTAATATTCTTACATTACGTTCTAAAAACATTGCTAATGTAACACTGAAAATCTGAGAAATTATCTATAGTTATAAGAAAGTAGGTAATTGTATGGAGTAGAATTCGAAAGATCTTTTCATTTTATTCCTAATCGCACACATACAAATATAATTTAAACGTTCACTATAAACTTGAACGCTCCGGACATTATTTTAAACAAACCCTTTTGTGTTTACATATGAATGTTTTAATACGGAAATTATTTCCCGTTTTAAATATTAAACAAATAGAATTATTTTTTCAGATTCATGAAGTTCCTATTTCTTTAGGTTTCCTTAATTAGCGCAATTATGAAAATTGAAATAAATGAATTCAACGACATTATGTGACATTTTATAAAAATACTCATATTCATATTATTTAATTGTACTGTAAATTCTTCAGAATTCTACAATCACAGCGGAAATATGTTCCCGATGACACAGGTTTCGTTAGTGATAATGCAGATAATACACATCTAAAGAAGCAAATTCTTGCGAAGGTTCCAGAATGCAAATCTAGTATTTTTTTACCCCTAACGAAGCCACCCTCGCTTTTTTTCACCCTCAAGTCAATGTACAGCGGACCTGTGAAGCCGTTCGCGTATTTTTAAAGTTTACACGTATTAATGTCGCGCATGGCGAAACTGGAAAGCTTCAATCTTCCCTAACTTGAAAAAAATCTATAATGGTGTATATGTGTATATAAGATATGCTAGTTAGACGGAAGAAAAGAAGTTTTGATTGCTTCTCTCGCGACCTCTAATATTGATTAGGAGTTTCAACTTGCGGCGGTTAGCTAATTAAATATTTATTAAATTTAAAGCGGGTCTATAAAACAGAATTGCATTGTTTTTAATATAGTCAATTTTTAACTGAAAACGCAGCTGAAAGTAACAGACACATGTAATACGATGCAAATGCAAGCAAATAATTTTTGCGACCTGCTTCTGTACACAGCGAAAACAGGTGGTTTCTAAGCATAACAACGTGTACTTGACCCAAGTAACAAAATCTAATACAAAGAAATGAATTCAAAATTAAATAAAAGAGAAACGATTTCAATTCTTATTTAATTTCGCTGTTTGTCTCATGTTCTTTTGTTATTTTACACGTTTCATTGAACAGCGATTATATAAAACAGGAATCAATTTACCTTCATTTAATAAAACGAACATTTCAGTTTTATTATTTTCATACACAGAAATGAATTTGATATAAAAAGCTTAAAACAGAACTCTATTATAATTGTTTCACTCATTAAAACAAGTCTAGTCAAAAAAAAAACTTGGGAGTTTATTACTCACTCTTTACCTTTTTCTCTAGCTTTTCAGAAAAAAAAGACTTTGCAGTTTATTGTTGTATAGGACGTTTAATAAGAAGGAAAAATGAAAAGGTTTATAAAAATTATGAAAATAATAACGGAATGAAGCTGTTATTTATTTTCTAAATTTAAATAAATTAAGTTAAGTCAGGAGATCTGGGACACCAAAACATGAAAGAACTGTTTCTGCCTATCCATCGTAAAGGAAAATTTTCATTTAACCATTCTCTAACTATTCTTAATGCTTATTCTTAATAGTTCGCGAATGGTTAAATGAAAATTTTTAAACAGAAAGAGTACAAAAATCAAAATAATAATGCAGAAGACTTACGCAACAGGGTTCGTGAAGCTTGTCTTGAACATCACAGGAACTAAACAATGTTGTAAAGAATAATAGGAAACGTATCGAAAAATGCATACTGCACGATGGGGGCCTGGTAAAATATTAGATTAAGCTGTTTTTTTCATTCTGTGTGTTTTAGTCGGTTAGTTTTAGCGTTTCGTAAAACTGTAGATTAAATTGAAATTCTATTTTTTTTTTATAATTAAAAATTAAAATTTTTCAACCAAATTTGGTAATTGGGGTTATTTCGTAATTCTAAACAACTTTTTTTACTAACTTTTTTTGATCAAACAAGGCCTACTATGTTTTCTTAATTTTTTCGACTTTCTATTAAATCGCAGTAGGTCATGGCTTGCAATACAAAAGGTTTCAAATTTGAAAAATGCGTGTTTTAAGAGGATGTTCATCTGGCGAAAATTTAAAATCGATCCATTAATAAATATAAAAACTACAGGGGTGTGTAGATGAGAAATGAAACACATTGTAGATTAGATTAACTGAAGAATATTAGTAGTATGACTTTTTTAAAACTATTTTTTTTTTGTTTGCAAAAACTCGAGGCGATACAAATACTTTATGTTTTGGTTGTTGCATTATTTGTTTTGGAAAACTGGCTCTTCAAAAAATCTTTTCACATTATATTCAATTTTACAGATTAGTGTTCACACATAACTTTCTTTCTTGCATTCGTATTCCTTCTTATTTCTTTCTCTGTCGACATTCCCATTCTTATTCACTTCTAATGTTAATTTTTCCAAATATTTTTGACTTTTCTTTTTATTACTTATCTTTTACTATTTTAAACCCTTCCGCCGAACAAAATGTTTCTCCAGTTTACAATTACATGTCCAAAATGAATTATGGAACAAATGGGCATCAAATTTCCCAGAGATAGAGTTTTTTGTGTTACAGGAGGTTTGATAAATACAATAAACATGCACTGAATTTATCAAAGTGGATTTAACTGAAAATATCAAAAAATGTGGTATGGAACAAAAAAGCACTGAGGCGACGATTTGACAAAGTTACTTAAGTTTTCTATTTCACTTAACGTGATAATCTTTACTATGTCCTTTCCAAGTGTAATTATAATCTACAATAAAAATACTAGAATGTATGGGAAATAATTCAAATTTTCGACAATTTTTAGTTTCTAGACGTTAATAGCTTAATCTATAAGTTACTTTTAATGCCCAACAAAAAATCCATATTACTCATTCTAATTCTATGAAAATTTCCACGATCTTTGGCCATTCTCAGGTACTTCCAAGATAGACGTCAATCATCTGAATGGTTTTTAGGAATGGATTTTAGGAGCTGCCGCTGTTCTATTATAGCTAAATAATATGTATTAGAATATATCTTGCGTTAGTGAAGACGAAACGTCCCAGAAAAAAGAAGATTACCAAAGATTATCTCTTTGTTTACCTATATCTGATTATTTTGCAAAAAACATTTCTCTATATTTATTCATAATAAGTTTTTTTTTTTGTATGTTATCATTTCTGCAAATGCAAACGCAAAAGAGTTTATCTGCAGGAACGTGAACCTATTTTCCCTCATACTATTTTGTGAACAACTTCATTGTTTGAAAAGTGTTAATTAATGAGGGCTCACATTATAAAGAATAAGACAATAGGATGATACATTCTGATAATGCAATAGAAAAATAAAGCTACCTTATCCTCAAATAAGATATAGAAATACTCATAAGCAGCAATAGTACTCAACCAATTAATTCTCTTTGGGTCAGAATATTCAAACTCTATTTTTTTATTACAAATTCTTTAAACGGACAGTGAAAATACGCACTATTACTTAACGTTTCGCTATCGTTTGACAGCTTCATCAGAAGTGAAATATATAAACAAGGTTGTCAAAATAAATAAGGTTGTCAATGAAAACTAAAAAAGTAAATTGATTTTTTTAAGTCTAAAAATTAATTTTAAACATAAAATTATTACATTACATTAAATTAGCAAAATCTATCGGTTTTGCAATTCTTTCAAAAAATCTTAAATTTGATATTTGTTTCTATGTGTTTCATTAAAGATTTGGTGTATGTTCTAAGACATTAATCCGTTAATAAATTTTACATAATCAATTCGTATCAGCCGAAATTTTTTTCATTTACTTGATAACGTTTTACAAGTCACGCATTTAAAATAAATTACCGTAGGCATTTTAAGCACATCTTTATAAGATTAGTTAACATATTAAAACACGTAAATATAAATATAAAATATAATCGTCTATGTAATAAAATTACGAAACAACTACAGCTCTATAATTTTTTTACTAAATATTATAGGTACACATTTTATTGTTCATAATTAATTCGAACTTGATCAGAGTTGCCAATATTGTCCGTTGTTATCGTGAATGTGATAGCGACATCTGTTACTATAATGAGAACATTTATTATTACCAAAGGCAACAGTCATCGATTCTCGCAACATGGAACTAATAACACTAAAAAAATATATTTAATTATAATAAATCGTACTCCTAATTAATTTTATTTATAATTAACGCAATTTCTTATTCCTTGAAAGTATATAGATCAAAATTATCATTATTATTCTTTTTAACTTTCGCTGCGTGGTTGAAAAAGTTGACAACAATATTAAAATTAAAAAAGATGCAAAGAATAATAATTAAAGTTTTTTTTAGAGCAAACTTAAAAAATTATCATTGTTATACCAATAACTTAAAATATTCCACGCATTTATAAAAGTCGCTTTCACTTTATTCCGTTTTCCACATTTTCCTTAACATTAAGTACGGGAAAGCAGATACTGTATAATCGAATATCGGAATCCACTTCGCAAATTTCTGGTAATGGGTTTCTATTTTGGAGATCAAAATAAATATGGCATTGTATGATAAAACTGGAGACGAGTGGGCTGGTCTACGATGGGATGATGTTCTGTTATTCTGACGGGACAGGCGGCTTGTTCATGCGTGAAGTTTAAAAGCTCACTGTACAAGCTTTTTATACTTGAAAGCTCGTGACAGTTACAGCTATGTTGAATTCCAGACGGAATCATGACAGAATTAGATTTCTACTTGAGACATTACTTTCTCAAAGCTATTAAAAGAAATGTTTCATTTAAGTGACCTTTTTATTCGGGTGAATATGACGTATTAAAAATAAACACCTTTGAATAATTATGTTGTTTCTCTAGCCCTTCATTAGGATTTTACTAAACGAACTAACCGCAATTACTCAATATCTAAATTAAAACTAATTAAGATATAAAACTCAGCAGAATTATTTCGAAAAATCGTAACAAGTTATTTCTTTGTAAACTAATCTTTCAAAAATACATCTACAACATATACAAATTATTGTAACATTTACTGAATTCTAAAATATTTTACGATAAGCACTTTCATTAATAAATGGAATGAAATTTTCGAAATTAAAAACTCAAGTACATATAATTTTCGAAATGAATAACTATGTACGAACTAGAGTTTTTTTTAGCTAGTGTTTGGCAACCATGCAATCGCAAATTATAATTAAAACTAGAGTGACAAGACTTCCTCTTTATCCCAGATATGTAGTTTTGGATCAGCTCTCAGTAATCACTAATCAGTAATAATAATTTTTCAATTTCGAGGCTTTTCTTACTCCTGAGAAAAATAAAACACCCCTTATCGGAGTAAAAGTGTATTCAAATGAAAAATAATTATTTAATTAAGTAAATCAGTATAAATTACAAACAAATATTTTAATTGTAAGCCGCATAATAAATGAGGTAAGCCGCATAATACAAATTAAATAGAATATATTCTTATCCTTGCATAATCTTGATTTTAATAAAGAGTAAACTATATTTGAGATACGTTGAATATTGATCTTTTAAGGTTGTTTCAATTAAAAATATCAGACCAAATTTGTACCAAAAAATATAATTATTATACACGGTCATTCGCGGTAAGTGGTCTGTTAGAGAATTTTGAAAAGAACGTGCGACTGAGTTCTGAAACATTTCATCTTTATGAAGGTAACCGAAACTTAGTTATTCAAAAAAAAAATCATAAACATCGGTATAACCCACTTCCAAAAACTTATAATAGATATTTTCTCATTTTAAATACAACTCATCATAATTTAACCTAATACAGTAGACTCTCAATTATCCGAAGTACGAGGGGCCAGATCTGTTGAATAATCGAAATTTCGGTAAACGGAGGTTGTATAAATTGGTGAATGTTTGACAGTTTTATAAACGGTGAGCAAAAAAAAATCAGATTAGAGTAGGCGGTGTAAAGGAAATGTACGTCTGTGATGAAATAAAAAGTCAATAAATTTGGCAGTCCGTGAATGTATTACATTAATTAATTCAGTTAATCACAGACATACATTTTCTTTGCACCGCCTACTCTAATCTGATTTTTTTATTATACTTTTTGTTACATTTAGTTGGAATTCAAGAGAATTTTTTTTTTTCTGTACGTTTACAGTTTACTTTCGCGCCTGATTTATTTGATCATCTTTTGGGGCACTGGTGGTAGATCAGGGAACTGTCTTTTCAGTTCATCTGAACCAGGGCCGATTAAGTATAGGCCTTTCATAGTTTTAGACTAGAATGTTTTTTTTTTATATACATTGTTGTGCTTATGGTTATGCTTAATAAACAATATTATTATTATTATTAGTATAATTGTACACTGTTTCCCGAAAGTAACGGATAAATTCTATAAAATGATTGAGAAAAATGTTTCAAAGAAATGCTCGGACAGGTCGATTTTTATTTTTAACCCATTATTGAAAGATGTAATTTTCAACCCCTCACCCTTCAACTCTTAAGCGCCAGCAACCACAACTTTAAAAATTCACATAGCATAGTACTCCTTGTGATATCTCATGTAATAGCATTTTTTATGCTGAATACAATAAAAAAAAGTTTTTCAAAATCGGTTGATAAATAACTCAGATATTCAACAAAAATGTATTGAAATGAAAGTGCCGATATTCGAGCAGGCGTTGATACGGCTCTAGCAATAAGTGCTAAAAACAGTTGCAATTTCTTTGTAGTTAAATGTCAAATAAAATTTATTGACATTACGTAGTGTGTTTAACGATTAGATAGCAAAAATGAAACTTACTGAAACCGAAAGAATCGAAATTTTAATTATGATTGGGTTTGGAGATAGAATTCGGACGCATGAAGAAGTTCGTATTTTGTTTAATGAAACTCACCCAAACCGTCCTCCAACATCGCAATCAACTATAAGTCGAATTGAAAAAAAATTTCACGATCTTGGACATGTACGAGATAAACCTAAAGCCGGACGTCCAAAGGCTTTAGATGAAGACAGACAATTGGATTCCACATTCAACCCTCGTGGGAATCGCTTCATATTTTAATACATCAAAAAATGCAGTTTACAGACTTCTTCATAGGGAAAAATTTCATCCCTACAAAGTGCACTTGGTACAAGAGCTATCCGATGATGATTTTGATCGACGAGCGCAATTTTGCGAGACAATGATGGAACTCTCTAACGCAAATCCTGCATTCATTAGAAATATTCTTTTCTCTGATGAGGCAACATTTTGCTTAAACGGTACCGTCAATAAGCAAAATTGCCGTTATCCACATTGGATGATGGAGGCAAATACACAATATCCCCAGAAGGTCAATGTGTGGGCTGGGATAGTGGGTAACCAAATTGTTGGACCATATTTTTTTGTTGGAACGTTGGGTGGTGAACAGTATTTGAACTTTCTCCAATTTGAATTAATTCCGGTCTTAGCGAACTGTTTCCTAATGCAGAAGATCCTGATTTACCCGATCCCCGAATTTGGTTACAGCAAGATGGTGCACCTCCTCATTATGCACGTCCAGTACGGGAATATCTCGACCAAATATTTCCTAATCGATGGATTGGTAGACGGGGACCTATTGAATGGCCAGCAAGATCTCCGGATTTAACCCCTTTGGACTATTTCCTCTGGGGTTATTTAAAATCTAAAATTTATTTGAATAGGCCTCCAAATATCGAGGAGTTAAAGCAGAGAATTCGACAGGAAATTCGCTCAGTCACCCCTGAAGTGGTAAACAATATTCAAGAAGCGTTTGTCTCTAGATTAGGACATTGCCTCGTCATTAATGGACAGCAATTTGAACATTTAATTTAATTTTAATATTGTTTTATTTTTCAATTTTTTTTAAGTTTTATGTTTTGTTTCGTTTGAATACATTTTTGTTGAATATATCAGTTATTTATCAACCGATTTTAAAGAACTTTTTTTTGTTGATTCAGCATAAAAAATGCTATTACATGAGGTATCACAAGGAGTACTATGCTATTTGATTTTTTAAAGTTGGGGTGGCTGGCGCTTAGGGGTTGAAGGGTGGGGGGTTGAAAATTACATCGTTCAATAATGATTTAAAATTAAAAATCGACCTGTTCGAACATTTTTCTGGAACATTTTGCTTAACCATTTTATAGAATTTATCCGTTACTTTTGGGAAACACTGTATATATGTATACTTAATTGTACATTTAATACAGGTATCTAATACATGTTCTATTTAACTAGAATAGACAAACGTATCTAAAGTTAATTATTACTTGGAAAATACTACAACTGAGTTATGGTCTCATGAGCCGAGTGTTCAGCACAAATTCCGAGCCGATATTTACGAACCGATACGGCATAGATGTCAATTCGAATAATCGGGAGTTTCAAGCAACCGCAAGGTTGAAATATGTTTCGGCACTTGTTTCGGACAATTCGGAGTCGGAACTTCGGATAATCCGGTTTCGGATAACCGGGAGTCTATTGTACATGTACTAATATTAAAGTAGCTAGAGAGAGAGAGAGAAAAATCTTATACATAGTTCCTGTAACTGTATCTGTAAGATAGGGGCACATAAAACGTGGAAGATATTTACAAATTAATTATTAATTTCGTTCTGAAATTATCATATTTTACAGGTTACGTTCGTTGTAACAAACCAATCTAGAAAGTACGAACCAAAGATGTATAAGAAGTGGCTTATCTTTTCATTCTAAAATTATCACATTTTATAGGATTATTTTCGTTGTAACAAACAAGACATCTGTTTTAACTTGAGAATAAACAATTTTGCACAACGCGTAGAAAGATCCCGCCCAGAAATAACTCGTGCAGTTTAACATCCAGTGTCGGTCGTCTATCAACGTACGGATAGAAATCCGACGTTAAAAAGTAAAAATATGCGTTATGCAAGATAAAAATATACGACTCTGATTAAGTCACTCCTCGCCACCACTCTAGTCCTGCAAGGGCTAGAAAAATTTGGTCTCTAGTTATAACGAATAGTCCAAGTGGCATACTTATATTGACAGTTTGGGATATCGGAGCAACTAATTAACAAAATGTAAAGAATTACCTTTTCTGCTAGCAGGTGTATGAAATAATATTTCTGGAAGATTTAATTTCATGCCTGCTGTTTAAAATGTCCAAATACCAAATGATTTAATGTCTATTTTCCGTTTCTTCAACAAGAACTGCACGTGTTGTAAAAGGCAAACTAGTAACAAAGGACAAAGTACGCTGTACTTGACGAGCGAAGAAGGTGAATGTGAAGTGGGACTTGAGGTTTTAAACCGCTCTCGTGTGAATATTTCCTAACCGCAACGTGCCTAACTTTTAAGCGAAACACACAATGAGGCGGTTGTGGTAGCGTTTGCGATGACGGTGGCAGTCACAAACGTTCACATGCGAGCGATCACAGTAAAGTTACGTAAATTTCTTGGCAGATCTATCTTGTCGCATGTATATGAACGGTTTTCATCGCCACCGTTATCACAATCGCTATCGCAACCGCCTCAGTGTATGTCCCGCTAAAGGCCTTCTCAAACCGGCGCGATATGCGGTAGCGGTAGCGGTTACGGTAATAGTGCGGTAACGGGATACCGCTGGTTGAATCAAACCGGAGAGTGATATCAACATGGTAAATCAGTATTAAAAATACAGGCGGTACACGCGGACAGCTGTGTCTGCCGCGATACAAAAATGTATCGCTGCAGTACCGCAGCAAGTGTGCGTTATACCGCTCTCGGTTTGAACGTTTCCATTTATCGCTGTGTAAGTGCGTACCGCAGTACCGCTACCGCATACCGCGCCGGTTTGAAAAGGCCTTTAGGCGGTGAAACCAACCGAACCAATGCTGACATGCACAGTAAAAATTTAATTTTGTTAAATTTAATTATTAAAATACATCTTTTTTATGACATTTTTGCTATTTATTTGTTTCATTTTGTTTCGTAACCTGCATACCAACGTCATAGATTTGATTGAACGTAGGAACGAATTTTAATAATTTCAAAAATGTCCTCCTCTTTCTTGGAAAGTCCTCCTTTTTGTCATGAAATGTTCTCCTTTGCCACCAAAGCCAATGGTAACCCTACCGTATTATACAGTATTTTATCATAAAATACACTTAGGGCTGTACAAAATATTTTAAAATATCGTGTTTTTACAGTGCTAGTTATAAGCAGAGATCGAATAACCTTAGGCTTCACCTAAGATCACCTACAGTTCATTTTTCCAATATACCGTTTGTCCATCTGACAATGAGACATAGGGATTTAACATGGGAAAACAGAAATTGCTTTATATTATCTACCTGAGTAGATATACAGCGTGGAAACTAAGTAGCGGATAAAATCCATAACTCCGTTAATGATTACATGACAGGACAAAAATCTAAAAGGGGTATAACGATTCAAATTATAACGCATATGGAGAAGTCACCTTCAGATATTTTCATCAATTTTTTTTTAAGTTATTACTCATCAAGATTTTTTTAATGACAATCTATATTTTTTATTTTTGATTTCCTTGGGACTTTTTAACTAGTATTCAACGGTATAAAATTTTGGATCGATTACATAACAAGAAATTCAAGAAAAACAGTCTCAAAGTTTTAATAGCAAAGTTGGATGAAATGAATAGAATATCTAGTTAGCCAGGAGTAAGACAAAAAAATTGAGGTGTAAAATGTATTCATCATTAAAACTTCAATTCTATGTTTCTCTGTCAACAAAATCATTTTGGTAAATGAAGATTGTTAATAAACGTGTAACTCGTACTATCCACAGAGAATAAAAATACGCGCTTACTTTATTGTGATAGGTTCTTGTTTATTATGACAGTCCTTGTATAGAGTGACAAGTCCTCAATCAAATCAATTTTGTTTGTTTTACACCTGGCCTACTAGACATTCTATTCATTTCATTCAACTTTACTATTAACTTTGAGACTGTTTTTCTTGAATTTGTAATCGATCCAAAATTTTATACCGTTGAATATTAGTTAAAAATCCCAACGAAATCAAAAAGAAAAAATATAGATTGTCATTAAAAAAAATCTTGATGACGTCATAACTTAATATAAAAATATATTTAAAAAAATATAAAAAATTAAAAATATATGAAAATATTTGAAGATGACTTCCTCATATGCGCTATAATTTGAATCACTATATAGATTTTTGTTCTGTCGTAATCATTAACGGAGTTATGGATTTTATCCGCTACTTAGTTTCCACGCTGTATATGAAATTCTAGGTTATAATCGGAAAGATTATTGCATTCAAAGTGCTTTGATACTAAATGTGTACAATTTTAGTTGTTAATTATTTAGAAATTAAAAAGTTTTTTTTTTTTTCATGCAAGATTAGTAGGTATTTAACGGAGAGTTTTTAAACGGGTCTCGTGGCCGAGGTAGTTTGTTCATTTTTCACAACCGTAAGGTCACGAGTTCAAATCCGAATGAGGACACTTTTTTTCTTTTTTTTAAATATTTTTTCAGATTTGAAATCACTTAAACTCTTAAACTTGTTTATTATTTTATTTATAAGTTTCATTTTAATATTAATTATGTTCCATTTATGTTTATTTTTTCGTTTGCAAAATTTTATTATGTTACATAATTAATATTAAAATGAAACTTATAAATAAAATAGTAAACTTAGGCCGCGTGTCCACCGGATCGGGCCGACCACAATCGGCTTGATTAGGATCGTGCGATAAAGATCGTGTAAATGTATTTCTATTGCATTGATTGAAATCATATCAGTGGACAGGTTACAATAGAAATACATTTACACAATCTTTATCGCACGATCCCAATCGCGCCGACTGTGGTCGGCCCGATCCGGTGGACACGCGGCCTTACTTTAAGAGTTTAGGTAAGTGATTTCAAATGTGAAAAAATATTTAAAAAAAAGAAAAAAGTGTCATTCGGATTTGAACTCGTGACCTTACGGTTATGAAAAATGAACAAACTCGGCCACGAGACCCATTTAAAAAATCTCTGTTAAAAACCTACTAATCTTGTACGGAAAAAAAAATAACATTTTTTCTTAATTTCTATATAATTAACAATCTAATATTGCACAGATTTCGTATCAAAACACTTTGAATGCAATAATCTTTCCGATTATAACCCAGAATTTCATATGTATGTACTCAGGTAGATAATATACAGGGTGTCCCGTAACGTAATGTCACCACTTCACCTGCGTGATAATCAATTCAATTTATCCGTTCACCTAATAATCAACTAAAAAAAAAAAAAAACTCTAATAAAGCAAATCGTTTTTCAAGGATATGATGTTTCGTAATTTTCAGAATTTTTAAACTTTATCTCAAAAGGTGTTCAAAAGCATTTAGATCTCTTTTGAAGCGCGTTAGAATATGTTTAGCAAACAACGGGGGTCATTTTGGACACCTTTTGATATAAAGTTTAAAAATTGTGAAAATTACAAAACACGTTGTATTCCTGAAAGGCGGTTTGCTTTATTAGTTTTTTTTTTCAGTTAGAATTGATCATTAGATGAACGGATAAATGATTAGATGAACTTTAAAATTTAAAAAAATAAAAAATTAAACATTAAACACCCAGTATTTTTGAAAGGGTTTACTTTAGAACAAAACATTATTAGAGTTTTTTTACTTAGTTTGAATTGATTATCACGTAGGTGAAGTGGTGACATTACGTCACGGGACAGCCTGTATAAAGCAATTTCTGTTTTCTCATGTTAAATCGCTATATCTCATTGTCAGATGGACAAACGATATACCGATCGTATAGATCTGTATGTATTAACAAAATATATGACGAAACGACATGACATGACAGACGCCGCAAGGCTGTTTCACAAAACTTACAAGGAGATAACTATATAAAAATTCTTTGGTTTATCAATCGATCAGCATATATTGCTGTAAACTTTAATAAATTGTCGGCGTGTAATATCAAATTCACGGAACTTGAGCTCTGTGTCACCTATCGCCGAAGTTTACAACAGACAAATATGTCAGTATTGTTTCTTTGTCAAGGGAGAGTAAAAAAGGAGGATGGAGATATGCTTTTTATGTCTGATTATGCAACGCCAGACGCGTTTTATTTATGACGCAGAGCTCTTCTCCTATGAAAAATACTTTCGATTTTCGAAAATCGCAGTTTTTCATTTTTCTCCGATTGTGAAGAAACCGTTCGAGATATTTCAAATTTCTTAACAGATTATTAATCAGCATGAAATTTGGCAACTTAGGCAATCACCAAAGTTTTATTAATGTTAACCCCCCTTTATTATTTTAATTATTAATCGATTAAAAAAATTTATAATTTGGTCTTATATGGATTTTTATGTAGATTTCATTTATACTATCAGTTTTGCGGTAGCGTTTTATATATGCCGGGTGGACAAATAAATATATTTTTTTTAATGGAACACCCTGTATATTTTTACAAATTTTTAATCCTTGGGTCACCCTGATAACAAACATATAAATATCGTGTAATTGGTTTACTAGTTTTTGTGTTATTCGTCAATTTATTGAAAACTTGATTGTCGTTTTTTAAATAGTTTTCAGCTTACCTAGAAGTATTATTTTAAGAGATAGAGAAAAACTTTAAATACAATAGTTGTGGGATTTTGTATTTCAGAGCTCTCACAAAAAACAAAAGTGCATCGCAAAGGGGAGAAAAAAATTACAATTTTTGTTTTTTAAATGGAACAACCTATACATACATACTATACATACATATAGTGAAATATCATTGTTTGCTGATTTCAAAAATATATAATATTTTGATGCTTGGATGAGCGGTTTATGAGATATTTCATTCTAAAATATCAATAAATTAATGTTTAAAAAATCAGGGCTTGGAAAAATGTTTTTATTGTTAATTAATTTTGTATCGTTTCAAATATTCGAATTTATGTTGTTATTTGCTAACTAAAACAGTGATTTAGAAGTTTTTAAGCATTTTCCCTTAAATGTTTATATGTTAATATGTATATTGACTTTTTAAACTCAAATGCGTCACAAACAGCTGATCCAAATATAAACATAATGTTTTTGAAATTAGCAAACAATGATATTTCATTATATTGAACAATATACAGGGTGTTCCATTTAAAAAAACAAAAATTGTAATTTTTTCTCCACTTTGCGATGCGCTTTTGTTTTCTGCGAGAGCTCTAAAAGATATTACAAACAAAATCCTACAACTGTTGTATTTAAAGTTTTTCTCTATTCTTTAAAATAATACTTCTAGGTAAGCTGAAACGTATTTAAAAAACGACAATCAAGTTTTCAATAATTGACGAATAACACAAAAACTAGTAAACCAATTACACGATATTTATATACGTTTGTTATCAGGATAACTCAAGGATTAAAATGTTGTAAAAATATACATGGTGTTCCATTTAAAAAAATTATATTTTTTTGTCCACCCGGTATATATAAAACGTTACCGCAAAACTGATAGTATAAGTGACATCCACATAAAAATCTTACTTACTTACTGTACTTACTGATATAGCATTCATTATAATCGATAACTTTTAGAGGTTTTTTTTGTAATTAATACTAGAGATGGAAATAACGGCTTTATTTTGATAGCACGCTTAAACGTTATGCTTTTTTGAAATAGCAGCCTTTTTTAAGCTTGTGCTTTTTTAATCGACTAAACGTTGAATCACGGTGCGTTGAATAAAGCGCGGTAGCTTATAAACGAATAGTAGCGTGCGTCGCTATTCGATTATTTTAATGCTCGTTATAAAAAGCACATCGCACGATTTTCTTTAACTTCAATTTAAAAATTAAATAAATTAATTTAATATGTACTACCTACATACTCTTATTCATAAAATACATACGTTTATTTACAACACAATTAGGTATTTAAAATTTAATATAACTGTACTCTGCAATTTTGCACTCAAGAAAAAATATGTATACATATATCAGTAATTTGTGTATCGCGTATACAACAAAATACCGTTAACACCAACGGTCACAGTAAGCAAGTAAGACGAAAGCAAATACATAAAAATTAAGCATTTGATGAACGCTTTTTCCCCTCGAAACGCGACATCCTGCGATCGCTTTTTGACCTTTGATATTCCTTAACGTAGGAGAAGTGTGTATGTATTAGTCATAATTTTATTGTGTATTCAGATAAAAATTCTTTAAAGAGGCGGATATTATACTCTCTTTGAAAGCCCAAATGCCGCTTACATTCACCGCAAAAGCATCGGATTATTAATAGTCTCGTAAAATTTCTTATTGAATAGAAAATTTTTTGCTCGTTTTCGTCTCACTGTTTAAAGACGCGCGCCGCCGAACAACGAAATTATTTTCAAGAGCTTTTTTTAACGAAAACTGTTTATTTTATTTAACATGCTTATACGCTTTCCTTAAAAAGAATATTAATTGAACTGCTTTTCGTTTAAACGTCCACCTCTGATTAATAGTTAATGAGTAATTGAAGAAATACTTACCAATTATGCACCCTGTATACATGAAAGGCAACAAATACCGTGCCTTCAATTAAATTCCTCATTAAGGTGGGCTGATTTCATTGTTTTTTTTTCCTAAAGATTTGTAGCACTGATATTTAATTAAACAAATGTCAAATTGACACTTTGTATTTTCATTTTTATGTTAGAATTACAGCACAAAATTATTTATATTGTTGAAAGTTATTTTCAAACCGGTAAGTTAGAAAATGGACAGTTTGTTCGTTCAATTAATGTGTGTACAGAATTTTCGACAACAGTTTCCTAATCCTGCAATTATTTATGAACAGCAATGAATTGAGTGTCGTCAACTTTATAAAAAAATCACAGCTTATTTTAATGAAGAATTTAATTGAAGGCACGGTATAATTTTTATCATATTTTCAAATATAGAAATCCACCCCACTTATTACATGATAATCATTTGGTATATTAACTAATTACAAATGAATTTATTTGTACCACAGTCAATAAATAATTTATCTTCAAGGTTTCAGTTACATATTTTTAATAAAACATACGATTTAATTAAATACTAACATGCGTTTATTTAAAGTAATTATCATAATCCAGAGTCAAAGCTCTACATTAAGACCTTCATTTGCTACAGCATTAACATGTATTTAATGTTTAGGAGGTGCATGTTTGTCTACATAACCAGGCTGTTCTTCCGGAGTATGTGGCCAGAAAGTAGGTCTGTTAATTGGATCAAGAGCTTGATCAGGATATGCATCCTTAAAGTCTTCCATTGTCATTTGATCAAATGGAAGAAGAGAATTTATATGGTCCAGTTGCTTCTTGTACCTAAAATAAAATTTATTTAAATAAATTAAGATTCATAGAATATTTTAATTTGTTACAAGCAGGAAATTGCGGCAGCGTTGCCGACTGTATCCATGAGGACCGTGAGGTAAATTGCGAGAATGGTGGTTTTTTAATTAAAGCAGGTTCTTGTCCGATGAAAATTGGGTCGGTTTATCAATGCTAGGTTAAATTTATCTTTCAGTTTGTTACCAATTGAAACAATTATAAAGTATACGTTTCCATTGGTAACAAACTGAAAGATAAATTTAACCTAGCATCGATAAACCGACTCTTTTAAACGGACAATAATTATGCGCACTAACACTTTACGTTTCGCTACGTAAAGTGTTAGTGCGGATAATTGGTGTCCGTTTAAAAGATTTTGTGATAGAATATTTAAGTTAATAATTTAAAAAATGTAACGAGTTGTTCAATTGAAAAATTATTAAGTTGGTTTCGATTTTTTAATGAAATGAAATAGAGCGAAATTGATACACGGTTCGTCTGAATACAACTTTACCTTGAAAAAAATGTCCATGTTTAATTTTTGTTTTATCACCTTTTAACAGTTTTCTTTATTAAAAAACATTAACTTTTAAATCTTCCTACGACGGGTTTTCTTTTAATTAAGAGTTATTTCGAAATACTAGCTCTTTTTCGTATTTCACAAATTGTATACACAAAACAAAAGAAATTAATAAGCAAACAACATTATTTTTGTATTTGTATGGTAACTATACATTTCAGCTTACAAATGAATGCTGTTGTATCTAACGGAGTTCAAAAATTTTGATGGAAAATAGAATGAGTTCTCCCACACTTTGCATGTGCCAAATTTGCATGTGCTGCTTCAAAAGCTTGATCACTGAATTGTTCTAATTCTGGTTCTCATTTAGAATTGCAGAATTTTTGAACATGGTGAAATATGGCATGGCGTTAACATGTTATATCTAATTCAATGAAATTCTACTGAATTGATCGATTGCTCTTTCAAAATCAGATGCCAAGTTGTTACCAAAACATAACAACCAGTTCTAAACTTGATAAACACTTGACATATTTTAAAGTTAATTGAAGAAATGGAACGTAAAACTTCAATTTTCGAAAGTAATTAGTGGCAGGAGTTGCCATTAAAAGAACCTTCATTAAAGGGCTTCCAGTTGTACAGTGGTAGCCTTAATATCGTGACCTCTGCCCTTATTGACCTGCAATGGAAACAATGACTATCGTACTCTATCGTACGGCTATCGTCCCTCCACTCAACAGTTATGTGTAGGGATGTGGAAATTTCAGAAAAAAATTTTTTTTTTTAAAGAAGCTCGGAAATTTCATTACTTTTAGTATGAAACTTTTCAACAGGACATGCAATGAAATTTCACATTACAAAAAAAAAGAACGAAATTTCTTTGAAATTTCAATGAAATGTCAAATAAATCAAAATCTCAAGTCACAGTGTTATTTAGAATTTTTTTAAATACAAGCGTAATGTACAGTTGCGGAATTTAAAAAAGCATACAAATCTTTAGGCTTTATTTTGCAATATTAGAATAGTAAATCGATCTCTCTCTGATTGACACAAACACTGATAATTAAATCAGGTCACTTTCACTTTTAGGAGTCAAGAAAAAAACTGTATGGTGCTTTTATTAATCTCAAATCTTTCGGGTAATCTTACTGACCACCCTTCTTCAATAGTGTATATAGTTATTTGCGTTTTTCGGCTAATCTTAAATGTGGCATGTTAATGTCGGTCTGTCACTTTGACAATGATTTTGACTTATAAAGCGAAAATAATTTCAAACAAAACCAAGTTCACAGTGACACGTTTTGAGTGTATGTATGGTTTTTTAAATTCCGCAACTGTACAACTGCGGATAGAAAATTTCGGACTGTCATTAATTACACTGACATAAAAATATAGAACAATCCTTTAGTAGTCATTTCGATTGATACGTGACGCAGATTTTAAGAAAGTGTGGGAGAGATATGTCCCAAAACGAGTCCCAAAAGCTCGTCCTGATTTTCCATCAAAATTTTTGAACCCCGTAAGATTCTACAACAACATTCATTTGTAAGCTAAAATGTTGTATAGTTAGCATACAAATACAAAATAATTGTTGTTTGCTTCTTAATTTCTTTATATACAATTTGTGAAATACATAAAAGAGCTAAGTATTTCTGAAAAACTCTTAATTAAAAAAAAACTCGTCGTACAAAGATTTAAAGGTTAATGTTTTTTAATAAAGAAAACTGTTAAAAGTTGAAAAAACATAAATTAAACATGGACATTTTTTTCAAAGTAAAGTTGTATTCAGACGAACCGTGGATAGTTGTTTAAATCAATGACAAGTGTCAAATAATTATTGTTTTACTTACACAATTTAATTCCTGCTTCATTATGTTATGAAAAATTTGATGGTTTCTTGATGAAGTTTTTCAATTGAACACCTGATATTATACACGATGCCAGAATGAATACTATTATTACCGAGGATAACTCGCAACACGCGCAAGCGTAGCGAGTGAGTTTTGCAATTATCCGAGGTAATAATAGCCATTATAGCGAGTCGTATCCTATACTTTATCCACGACTATAAATATCTTATCTAATTGTTCAAATGTAATATTAATGTTAATGTAAATAAATAAGTAATTGTATTAATTTTGAGATTTGAGGCGTTTGCACAGTTTTATTAGTAAAAATGTTGGTAGTTCCGTACATAAAATGATATAAAACTGCATTTCTTCTTTAAATAACGTAATCGTAACCTATTTCCTTCATTACACACCATAAACAATTATGGTTACCACGACACCATGACTAATTATTATTCACTGTTGATAGTTAATTATGGATAGTATCATGCGTCCAACAATTATTGTAGTCCTGGGTGGCTGTGGTATCACACATAAATGCCGATTTTTACTTCGTATCGTTGAATTGAAGCCTCAAATATTGACTGTTAGACGACAAATAAATATTTCTTTACGTATTTAACGTTTTAATGCCATTTGAAACAATAACTAGTTAAGAATGTTTGACTCTACAGCCACCCAGGACTACAATAATTGTTGGACACACGTTATTATCCTTGACAAAACACATGAATAGTTGCAAGATTATTGAGTAGTCGTGGACAAAACATTATTTGAAATGTTTCAACAAATGAGTTATTTTAAAAAATAAAGATTTCAAACTAAAGCCACGTATTCAATAACTTCACTTTAAAAAACAAAAACAAACAGTTCCGGTAAGTATGCAGATAAATAGTCAGCAATTTTAATATCTTGAGTTATTTTTAACGAAATTCATTTAAATTTGAAATATCTACAGCCTGCTTGACTTATTATTCAATAAGTTACTTCAATAAGTAACTTATAATTCAATAAGCAGTAAAGAATTGAATATGTGAGATTAAAAAGGGCCCAAGTCCAGATTGTATATATCTATTATTTTGGTAAAATTTAAATAACGTTTTGATCTGGTTATGTGATCTAAACACAAAGAAATTTAATATAGTAACAGGTGAAAACCTTTGAAAAACCTTTTTTCTTCAATTTCTCATAATTATTCGAGCAGGACTTGGGCCACTTTTAATCTCACATATTCAAATATTAAATAAATTTGACAGTTCATTTCATCAACACATTTTTACTTTTCAAAGACAAATCAAAGACTAGCTAGCATAAGAAGTTTATAAATTCACTGACTTCTCAATTCTAAGAACAAATCTGTTTTGTCTTTAATGGAAATATCACAATGAATTAGGTTATAAATTTTAGATAACCAAAACTACAATTTTTTGGGAGGTAAATTTTGAATTACACTTCTAGTGTAAAGACTAGTCAACGCTATATTTTAGACTAGGAAACATCTCAACAATACCACAATAATTTCTTTTATATACAGTTAAAGCTCCGCTATCTCTTATCTGAATAGCACGGGGAAACCCCAACCAAGCATGAAACACAAAGAGAAATACAGAATGCTACAGCAGCATGCAATGGAGACTATGGAGGTATGTGTTTTGGTTACATACTTCTTGTCGAGAACACACGACCTGTGATCCGTATTAGGAGATCCGTGTGGTCAGTCCGGATTACAAGGTACATAATATAAAATTACAGTTTTTAATTTTGTCTGGATTACAAGGATATCCGGATTAGTGGAGGTTCGGATTAGCGGTGCTTTACTGTACTTAATAACGAACATCTCATTAACAATGGAAAGATTTGCATCAACATGTAACATCTTATGTAATAAACTTTGACCTCTGCCAGAGTGTAAGTTAGCATCAAGTTTCTTTGTACCTACTGAAAATAACAGTTAACTGTTCAAAAAATAAACAATGATACTAAATTTCTAAGGGAAAGCAATTTTGTGTCTTTCACATACGTTATAGGATTTATGAAACTGAAATTAAGATAATAATCTTCCAACCCAATAAGATTTCTAATGAAATAACAACTTTGGTAAAGCAATCAAACAAGCTCTGAAATATCAAATGTGTTAAATATAGGTCTCATTGTTATCCTGTACTGGTGTACACTTTTTTTGCAAAATATGCTTTAATGAAGCTTAAATTCTTTGATAATGTGTCAATACGAATGAATCGTACTCATTCATACTGACACACCACACAAACATTTCAGGTTGGATTAAAGCATATTTAGCGAAAAAGTATACATTGGTGTACAACAGTGCAAGACAACAAATAGACCTATTGTATACTTCAGACTCATTTTCACAATGTTTTAATTGAACAAATAGGTCCGTTTGTTTGTATTGCTCGGAGTTACTCTAAAAGCTATCACATCTAGTTTCCAGTCAAATTCATTTATCTCATGCTAAAAAATCTTCGAATTTCACTGAAAACTACACATGATAGCTTTTACAGTAATTCCGAGCAATACAAACAGATCTAATGTTTAAGTATTTGGTTACCACATTTAATGCGAGTTTATTTTGAAATATACTTACTCTGCAATGCGAGCATCTGATTCGACCTTAAATTGTTGAATGTCAGTTTTAATCTCCTTGTCTAGAGCATCAAGCTGACCCTGCATATTATCTATGGGGTATGGAATCTGCAAAGCAGTATATTGCTTTTCGAAACTGTCCACCATGCCAGAAACAGCAACCCTCGATTTATAAAACGCCCAGTCTATCTTAGGTAATGAATCAGGGAACTGCTGAACCCTTCAAAAGAAAATCTTTTTTTTAGAATAAAGTCTACCTCACCAAGGTCAATATAATTACGCTCTGAGGTAACCATCTGATTTGGTTTTGAACGCAACGAAAATGCTGCGTTGATGTTCTGGCACTCTTTCGGAAAGGGCCGCCCAATTCACCGAGCTCTGAACCACCCTTTTTGCAGCCATTACTTAATCAATTCGAAACTTCAAAAGATACTGAATAATCAAGGGTTATGTAACAAATGGTAAGAAATATTGACAGCTGACAATTGTGTAGCCAACCTTACAGTAGTTACAGTTATCAACCGAGTTGTATACGTTCAGAAATTATGCCTACTTCCTATGTGGCCAGTGTTGTCAGTTTGGGCGATAAATCGCCAAATGGACGAGTTTAAACTAGGGATGTGGGTTCAGAAATTTTCCAGTTTGGAAAGTTTCTAAAACAGAAATTTTCCAGAAACTTTCTAACCAATTTTTCTGGAAAATTTCCGGCGAAAAGTTATTACTTGTCCCGCCTGGGCAGTTTAACATAAATTCATTTATTAAAATGTAATGCCTAACCTAACTTCAAAAGATTATGCGCCCAAAATGCGGAAAAATACCTATAGGGACCATGCACATGCGAAGCCAGCGCTACCAATGACCATATTCTGCATTAGTGGTATGAAAATACGAGTTGTTTAAAATTATTAGTTTACATTTGAACTTGAATATTGTAATGTATTTCAATACCAGGAAGCTCAAGTATTATGTACTACAAACCTAAATTGTCATAAGAGTGATATTATTCCCATGCAATGAGTCTCAAGAAATATTTTCATATCACTGATTCACAAATCACCACACCACGGCGGCGATGTGCATGGCGCCTATACACTGAGAATGAGAACCTTATAAGAATGCATATAGTAATTACACATGTAATGACACATCCAATACTTGTAAAAGTCTAAAGGATAATAAATATTCTATTCTATTCTATTCTACACAGTGCGACAGTAAAAATGCAAACCCAAATTAGACCATTTGGTGTGATTAAGAATGGTCCCTATATATCAAAATTGTTTGTCGTTGGACTGCAGTACGTCAATTTTTTTTTCCACATCAAACTTAAGTTAGCCTATTTTAAGCGGTTTTCGAAGTTTTCTTTAAAATTCGAATGCCGCAGCCAAAACAGATCACGCCCCCAATTAGGTACATCCCTTAGTAAAATTTTCCGGAGAACACGATGGACCCCCTCCTAAACTCCCCAAATTCATCAAAGACCCCATTTTGGGGGAAACAACTCCAAAAAATTGCGGAAAATCACAAAAATTGAGCTTTGAAGCAATCTGGGGAGCTCCAGAATGATTCCATATGTGTTTTCCGGAAAATTTAAGGTGTAGCTTATAAAAAGTAGTGTATCTGAAATAAAATTGAGTCCGCGAACAGATTTGACGCCAGTTTGATGTTACTTCAATGGAGAAATAAAAGAATTTAAGCGACGATCAACGCAAATAAAATTTTATTTAAAAAAGAATATGCATTCATTTCATTTTTCTTAAACACATTTTTCGGGAAAAAATACTACAGCATTTTTAATTCCGTGATAATACCAATCAAGTGCAGTTCCAATGGTACGAGAAACGATTTTGTTTTCTCCATAATAATAAAATAATAAAAACGTGTTCATTCTATTTTTCTTAAATAATATTGGCAAAAAAAAATACTACTGTGTTTTTAGTTCTTTGCAATGAAATTTCGTTAAAAAATCTTCAAGGCATGCATTACTTTTTATAAGCTATACCATAGTTAAATTTTCCGAGGAACACGATGAATCCACTCCCGACCCCCCAAATCACTTCGAAACACCTTTTTAGAAATTTTCGCTATTTTTGGAGTTGTTTTTCCCGAAATGAGGTATACCGTAGTTAAATTTTCCGAGGAACACGATGGATCCACTTCCGACCCAAATCACTTCGAAACACCATTTTAGAAATTTTCGCTATTTTTGGAGTTGTTTTTCCCGAAATAGGGTATTCGGTAAATCGGGGGGGTGCGGGAGTGGGTCCATCGTCTTCGTAGGAAATTTTTACTAAGGTATGCACCCAACTGGTGACTTCTGTTGTTGTAACTGCGGCATTTTAATTTTTAATAAAGCTTCGAAAACAGCTTGAAATAAGCTAATTTAGATTTGATGTAGAAAAAAAAATTGACGTGCTGTGGTTGAACAACAAACATTTTTGATAAATTGGAGGCCTCCGTAATCACCCCAAATGATCTGATTTGGGTTTGCAAATTAATTTTTTTTTTGTCGCACTGTGTTATAGGAACTCTAGTAATTATCAATGGAAGCTTTATTACATTATTATTTCCAAATTTATTTCATTCGCCTTGGTTACCGTGCGTTGTTAGTAATGACACTACTGAATAGCAGATACGAAACTTGCCGATTTGATTATTTTTAACAAGTCACCTTTGTAGAAAGGTGTGCCAGTTTGACATTAACTTTTAATGTGATATTTTTTACATGTTATGCAGTAATAAAGACGATGGGACAAATTGAAAAGAAGAAACCACTTCGTTATTTAGTTTTCCGAAAGGTAATAGTCCTATTACGGCGATTTTTGCGCTTTTGTGCTCATTTGCTTGTGCAAAGTGGGTAATGGGAAAGTGACTAATACGCATTCCCATAACAGATTTACTGAAAATAAGTCATCGGCAAACATTACATATATGAGCTTATGCAAAATATTTTCAATCAAAAGGTAGCACACCCTTTTCAAAATGGCTGAAGGTAAAAAAATTTCGACTCACAACATAAAAGGTGCCGACAAACAGTTTCGTATCTGCTGTGTTACTGATTTTGAATTGTCAGATTGAATTAAATTGTTCTTTTAATTTATTGTAAAATAATGTATACAACCGCCGAAAAAGTAGAAATGTACACATTATTCTCAAATGGAGCTTTGTTGAGACAGGTCTCCGCATTATTTTGTTAAATATATGCAATGAAATAAACCTTCCTTAATACTTTCTATGTGCAGTTTGTAAATGATTCAGCACTGAAAATTGAGTAGTAACCACAGCAACGGAAGTGACTCTCAGTGTCGGTACCTTTGATATCTAAAATCCGTTTTTAGAATTGGCGGCCATTTTCTTGGGCTAGAACGCAGGACTGGACTAAAACTAAAAGCGAATTTTAGCGACGAACAATTATTCCTACATTTTTAACGCGGTTTATGTTATGACGTCATTAAAAACGATATTCGCCAAAGTGTGCTATTCCATCGCATGTTATTGTGAACTGTCAATCAATCAATTTATTGAGGTTGTTTTCATATTTAAGTGAAAATGAATGTAGAAATGGCTATTATTGTAGCAAATGAAATCGTATTTGACGATGACAGTACTATAACAGAGAGACTGTTACAAAATATTAACAAAATATCATCTAACATAACCTATCTTCTAAATTCAAACTGTTCAAACTTAAAACACTCTTCTTAACCATCATCCAATAGTTCCACAAACCGCGTTCAAAATATATAACAATGACGTCACGTGTTTGTCGATAAAGTATTTAGTTCCATAACCACTATAACCTGATTCGTCACTAAAATTCGCTTTAAAATGCCAAAAATCGGTAACGTATTTAATGATTTTCATATTTTTCATTAAAAAAAAGTTATAAATATACAGGATTAATTATTGTTAATGTAAATATTTTCAATTTTTAAAAAAATATCAACATAACCACCACTGACAATCTAGTCTTTACAATCGGTTCCTTAAATCCCACACTCGATAGCTCCTGTATAAATGTTGAAGATTCATTAGTAAGTCTTCCCTTCCACATTCCATTGCTCAAATTTTGGCTCTACAAATGTGTCTGATTTTGGTCTGATAATAGGTCTGTTCCATTTGACCGAATTTCAAGTTCTGAATCGTTCAAATCATGCGCAGTATGAAATTTGTATCCAATTTTATGCACTGCTCATGCTCGGTATGATTTTGAACGGTTCAGAACTCGAAATCCTGACGAATGGAACGGACCTAATATGTTTTTAAATTCAAATACTGCGAACCACTAACCTTTCTTTCCCAATATCTTTGGGAAACCTAAAAAAACTAGTTCTACAATTTAGTTGATCGTTTTTAGAATCTTTTGCAGGGCAAACGTGACCACCTTTACGTTTCTGATCACTCATAATGCTCTATCCCACCTAACTTGTCGAGCACCTGAAATTAAATTAAAGTAACATCAAATTATTTGAAGTTTTGAGGTTTTAACACTAGCCCCGGAAAATGGCTGTTCCTAAGCGCGGGCTTTTATTTTACGTACGTGAGATACACTTCTGATTGTTTAGTATTCTGTGACCCCTATGTACAATTTTATATAACTCACGCTGGATTTCACCAACTCACTTAACTTTAATCATCGATTAAGAATTATTATTCCTATACCTTCAACACATGTAACCATGGTAACGTTTACTTTTAACGGATGAATAAATTTAAGCAACGTTGATAACGACGGTTTTTCGATCTCAGTTTAACTTTAAACTTCAGTTTATTCTCATTGCTTCTATAGCAATAAACTGAAGTTTAAAGTTAAACTGAGATCGAAAAAATTTAATACGTCCTTGACTAGGCTTTGCAGTAATATAGAGCCCGCGCACACTGCAGACTTACTATCGACTGATAGTGTATTCCGAATCAAGTTACGAGAAGTGTGAT
This sequence comes from Dorcus parallelipipedus, assembly GCA_958336345.1. Taxonomy (NCBI): domain Eukaryota; kingdom Metazoa; phylum Arthropoda; class Insecta; order Coleoptera; family Lucanidae; genus Dorcus; species Dorcus parallelipipedus. The sequence continues at coordinate 25,527,810 of OY284475.1, forward strand.
TACGTGGCCTATAATAATTTAATGTACAACCACGTATCACATTTCTCGTAGCTTGATGCAGAATAAACTATCGGCCGATAGTAAGTCTGCAGTGAGCGTGGGCTCTATTTAATGTTACACATTAAACTTACACATAGTAAGACCTCAACTTCTAAAAACAACATTTATTCCAGCTTTCAATGTTTTTTTTTGTTTGTTGACTTTAATTAGAAAATCTATACTCAGTCTGTAGTTGCTAGTCTGTTAAAAATGTATACTCATTTGATTTGTAACATAAAAAACAGTAGGTATAGTTAATTTAAGAAATACTACTTCATTATTTTTAAATAAGATTGCGTAAGGTGACACACATGACAATATCAAAAATAATAATAATAATAATAACGATTAACATTAAAAATAAATTAATGTAGAAATTTTGCGAATCGATCTCCTGATCATTGAATATAATTTTGCAACGTTTACAACATTTGTTAAATTAATTGTTTTTAATGCTAAATCAATTATTTTTAATTCTAGATTAATTATTATTGTTATTCTTATTATTATTATTTTTTTTATATTGGTGTGTGTTTTGTTACGTAATCTTATTTAAAACAATCGGGCAAGGTTGCTTAAATAAAAATTAACTATACGGTTTTTAAGTTACAAATCAAATGAGTATAAGTTTTAACAACTACAAACAGACTGAGTACAGCTTTTTTAATTGAAATCAACGAAATTATAAGGAAAAAATCGTTGGAAGCTGAAATAAATGCTGCTTTTAGAATCTGAGGTCTTACTTTTTGTAAGTTTGATGTGTAACATATACTGAACCATATATTACTGCAAAGTCTAGTCAAAGACGTATTAAATTTAATAATAATACATAGTTGTTCCATTTAAAATAACCGAGTAAAATAAATATTCACGTTTTGAATCACCCTGTACAAAATAATGGAAATATTTTCAAAATGAATACTATTTTCTACTCCAGACAGGATATGAAATATTACCTTAAAGTTTAAAAACCTAATAATAATAAACATCTGATCTATTAAATACCATAAAGTACCATTTTTTTACATTTAAATGACAATACCAAAACTATTACTTCTGGGTACATAGTACCCTTACAATAAATTGTTCTACTATTAAAGGTAAATACAGGGTGCCCGGATTTCGTAGGGACAACATGGGTAACTTTTTTATTCGAAGAGATAGAGAGATGGTTAAATTAGTAAAAAGATGCGGGTTCAAGAGCTCATTGAGAATTCACTTTCAAATTTTACTTGTCTTGGCCAATTTGGTTAAAATAAAAAAGAACAAAATTTTATAATTTCTTTTATTTGCCGTAACTTTTTTGTTATTTAGGATATTTAGATGCGGTTTGAATTAATTTGTATGATAATTTAAATATTTTTATTGGCAAAACAAAACAAAACTCAATTACAAAAATAATAATCAAAAATATTAAATCACTCAAATAAGCCATCATTGTTTACAATGCAAGGTTGGCACCGTTTCTGAACACTATTAATGACTTTACGGATAGTATTGCCATTAATACTGTTAAATGTCTCAAGTACTGCAAATTAGTTCAAACTGTACAAACATCAAATCGTAAGTAAAAAAAAAGTTACAGCAAATAAAAGAAATTATGAGATTTTGTTTTTTTTTTTTTTAATTTTAACCAAGATCGCCACAAGTACAATTTGAAAATGAATTCTTAATGGGCTATCGAACCTGCACCTTTTTGCTAATTTAACCATCTCTCTATCTCTTCAAATACAAAAGTTACCCATGTTGTCCCTACGAAATCCGGGCACCCTGTATACAGTGTTTCATTTAAAAAAAGCACAACTTTGGTTTGACACAGCCACACAAATCACCTTGTACAATTTTAAATCATGCACCTATACCATATGTAAGTAACAGCGAAAACAGATTTTAAAAATAATAAAGACGCTGTCTTCCGAATAAGCACTATTGGCAACCTGTATATGAGCTGGGCAATAAAGTACAAATTTTAAACGACGGCGAAACGTTAAGTGTTTTGTGCGGTCAAAGATTTTGTGATACAATTTTCATCGGACAAGAACCAACTTTAAATTTAATCTTTTGGAATCGATATCAGAAGGATCAATTATCAAGACAGTTTTTGAAAAATGATAATCGATTAAAAATCCCTTCCCTATTCTCAATTTCCTCAGCTCATATACATACATGTAAGCTGAAAAAATGTAAGCACATTTTGATAATCTCAGGTCTTCGAGTGGTCCTAACATTAATAAAAAAAACATTACTTCAAAAAAGCACACAAACTTTTCAGGAAATCTGAATAAAGAAATAGTCACAAATTATTAGTAGTGATGTATTTATTAGAATCTTCCCATGATATACTATTACTGGAATTTTATAATAAAAATGAAATGGAAATCTTTAAAACTTTGTTAAATTTATAAATAAATACACTTTTAAAAAGTGTGTACTACATATTCTTAAGTATTCAAAAATGCTGGGAAATTATTTTTAAAAACTTCTGCAAAATAAAAAATAACTACTTTTCTTTAAGTAATAAAATTCCTTTTGGCTTCAATTTGCTATTAATTATTGATTTTCTATTTTCTTCTTCTTGTTCTTTAAGTTTCACGTGCCTTTCAACAGCAAAATCCACTTCCTTCGTTAAAGTTATGATCTGTTGTGCTATGATTTTTTGTGTCACCATTCTTTTTCTCTGTCGTACACCGTACGGTGTCGGACGCCCATCCAAAAAAGAATAATCAGGTTTATCTGTAAGTGGACCGTATGCATTGGGATTTACAGGCAGACCTTGTTCTACTCGCCACTTCTGAGACCAGTATCTTCCTGAGCAAGTACTGAGTAATCGATTATTAAATTTGAAACACAAACCTACAATTGCATAGACATACTAAAATAATAATTGTTTTTATTTGCGTGTTTACCGATTAAATTGGGCAGTGGTAAAGGCGTAATTTTATGTAAAGCCATTATTTAACTTCACAATAACCAATTAATCCAAATATAATTCACACATTTGTAGGTTACCTCCAGTGTTGCGACTGCCAGGTTAAAAACCTGTGAAATTAAAAAATCCCTTCTGTTGTGATAAAAATTCCTCTTTATCTACGAGGCAAGAATAAACAGGAGGGAGTCATACTAACAGCATTGAATTTAAACCTAATCTAGAACGGCAACGCAATGCTTAAAACTGGCAGCCAGAAATTGGAGGTTCACGAGATTCACTGATGCACGTTGACGCTAAGTAATCTGGTTGTAGGATAATTTGCAAAGGTGTAGAGTCCCTATATTACTATAACTACACCTACACCTTTGCACCTACACCTTTGTGTAGGTGTAGTTATAGTAATATAGGGACTCTACACCTTTGCAAATTATCCTACAACCAGATTATTTAGCGTTAACGTGCATCAGTTAATAGGGAGTTTTTGCAACACATTACGATAAAAATATCGCTACGTTAAAGGCTATTTTGCTTAGCAACCTTATGGATCTAGCCAATCACAAATAATAGACTTAAATTCAGTTTCTGGTTGTTAATACACTCATCTATGTACCAATGAGAATACATTCTTTAAAAACCTAACTAATAGCAGTGGATGTGATGAATGACATAATTTTCAAAATTTCCCACTACTTTTACTTTTTATTTTTAAATATTTTATGTTATTGCACTTTCCAATATTTTTTAATATACAGAGTGCCCGGATTTCGTAGGGACAACATGGGTAACTATTTTATTCGAAGAGATACAGAGATGGTTAAATTAGTAAAAAGGTGCGGGTTCAAGAGCTCATTGAGAATACATTTTCAAATTTTACTTGTCATGGCCAACTTGGTTAAAATTAAAAAAATAATACAAAATTTCATAATTTCTTTTATTTGTCGTAACTTTTTTGTTACTTAGGATATTTAGATGCGGTTTGAATTAATTTGTATGGTAATTTAAATATTTTTATTGGCAAAACAAAACCAAACTAATTTAGGTATCTCTCTATCTCTTCAAATACAAGAGTTACCCATGTTGTTCCTATGAAATCCAGGCACCCTGTATAAACACTAAAATTTTACAGATGATTCTTATTTAGTAGTTTTCTTGTTTCTGTACTTTTCTTTTAATCTATATAATCACATTTTGTGAATGTTATATGAGGGTTCTTGTCGAAATTCAGCAAAAACCTACTTTATCCCAACATTTTAAATTTTTTTCAGTTGTTCAGATAAATTATTATTCATTGTTGTTCTTATCGGTAGGGTTGCCAGAATTTATCGATAGGTATATCGATAAAAATCGAATAACCATATTTCCATTCCGAATATCGATATTATCGATATTTATCGATATATCGATGTATCGATTTTACCGATATGGAAATATTAAAAATTTTCTTTCACTAGGCTGCAATCAAGTGGGCAAAAAAAGGAATATTTTATTCCTTTCTCAAGATTCCTTTAGTGAATAATCAAAGAAGCTACTTCAAGGAAATGTTTGTAACATAATTTAAGAATCCAAATTAATTTCAAAATAATTTTCCAAAAATTTTGATTGATTAATTTAACTTGAAGGCTTCCGCGACCGTTGTCCATGTTTGAATTGGCTTCCGGTTGGAACCACGTCATGTTGACTTCTTCTACTGCCGACGTTTCGTTCTCCATTGCAGAAGAACTTCCTCAGGGCTGCTGCTGATGGTGGTGTTGCTGCTGCTTCTCGTTAGTCGTTGAGACTGAGTCGTTTGATTGATTGTTTTGATAAAAAAAATTTTTTTTGAAACTTAATTCAAAATTAATTTGGATTCTTAAATTAGGTTACAAATACATTTACTTGAAGTAGCTGCTTTGATCACTAAAGGAACCTTGAGAAAGGTGTGGGTTTAACTGATTGCGTGATCAAATAATATGTTCCCACTAAGTTATTTTATATTCAGTCTCCAAAACCAATCTGACAATACAAATTTTATTGAATAATCATTTTTTATATAAAACAAAATTCATAGATAACCATCTGAGATTTGTTAGATTTTCTTAATTTGGCTAGCCGCCTAGTTTCGTACGCCACATCACCCCCTTGGCAGTGAGTAAGTGTATGCCAAAAATTTAGCCTTCCTAAATTTTGAATTGTACACGACGCGTTGAGCGTCGCGGTATGACAGACAGCCCAGATTGTATGTCTTTGTTTGACGTAGTTGCTTGTGTATCTATTATGTCGTTGTCACTTTTTATGTACGCTGGTTTCAATCTGTCAATAGAAACACTGACATTGCGATTTCGAATGTTGACGACGAAGAATTTTTCTTTTCGTGTCACTACAGGAAAAGGTCCTTCATACGGCTGTTGCAGTGATTTCTTAGAGGCATCTACTCGCACGAAAACATGAGAAGTAGTTGCAAGTTTTTTATATACGAAAACTTTTCGTGTTCCGTGTCGTACTGTTTTGGCTGGCTGGAGTTGTTTATAGTAGTGGCGTAGACGTATTACGTAGTCCGTAGGGTCGACGTGTTCTGTTGTTGGTTCGAGGAACTCTCCAGGTAGTCGAATTGGTTCCCCGAAAACTAGTTCCGCCGCAGTTGCATTTAGGTCTTCCTTCCATGCACCGCGAATGCCTATGAGGACTGTTGGAAGTCGATCGGACCACTCTTCATCTTCATGACACATGATGGCAGCTTTAAGTTGTCGATGGAATCGTTCCACCATTCCATTTGCAGCTGGGTGATATGCTGTTGTTCGCCAGTGACTCATTCCAGTTGTTTTCGTAAGTGCACGAAAAATATTTGATTCGAACTGTCTTCCTTGGTCTGTTGTCACGCGTAAAGGAACACCGTATCGCGAAATCCATCCTTCGTAGAATGCTCGAGCGACTGTATCGGCAGAAATATCTTCAATGGGGAAAACTTCGGGCCATCGTGTGAAACGGTCAACACAAGTGAGGCAATATTTGAAACCGCGTGAATATGGTAGTGGACCTATCAAGTCTATATGAACATGTTCGAAACGCGCACTTTTAAGCGCAAATTCGCTGGTTGGACTTGATACGTGTTTGTTTATTTTACTTCGTTGACATTGTAAGCATTCTCGAGCCCATTGTCTGCAATCGCGTTGCATGTTGGTCCATACATAACGATCAGCAACAAGTCGTCCAGTAGCACGTGCTCCTGGATGTGACAGGCCATGGAGTGATTCGAACACTTGGCGACGGAATTGCTGTGTAACGAATGGACGAGCACTCTTCGTTGAAAAATCACATAGAAGTGGTACTCTTGAACCAGGTATTGTTACGTGACGAAGCTGTAGTGATGTTTCTCCTTGGCGAAGTTCTTTAAGTTCGAGATCATCTTCTTGTGAACGAGCTAATGCTTCAAAATCGACGCAGTTATCTATCGCTTCCACACGCGACAAAGTATCTGCGACTATGTTTTCTTTTCCGGCGATGTGCCGAATATCAGTCGTAAACTGACCGATAAAATCTAGATAACGAAATTGTCGAGGTGAGCATTTTTCTAATTTTTGTTGAAATGCGTACGTGAGAGGCTTATGGTCTGTAAGAATTGTCACTTTGCGGCCTTCTATCATGTGTCTGAAATGTTTTATAGACTTATAAATTGCCAGTAACTCACGATCAAATGCGCTGTACTTGGATTGAGCTGGGCTCAGACTTTTGGAAAAAAATCCTAGCGGTTCCCAACCACTTGAAGCTCTTTGTTGCAGTGAAGCTCCGATGGCAAAATCTGACGCGTCACTGAATATTGCTAACGGTAATGTCGAATTCGGGTGTGCAAGAAGTGCAGCTTCGGCCAGCGATTCCTTGCAGGTCTGAAATGCCTTTTCTAGCTCTAAAGTCCAATGTACAGGTGTTGTTCCGCGCGTTTTTGGTCCTTGGTGGCACTTGTTTAACGATGACTGGATGGTGGCAGCTCTCGGGATAAATCTGCGGTAAAAGTTCACCATTCCAAGGAAACGGCGTAACTGCTTTACCGTTTGTGGTGGCGGTATGTCGAGTACTGCACGAACTTTGTCCTCCAGGGGTTGTATTCCTGTTTCCGATACCAGATGACCCAAAAACTTCACTGTGGTTTTGCCTAGGTCACACTTTGACACATTGATTACAACACCAAATTTTTCTAGTCGCGTAAACAATAGTCGTAAATGTTCTTCATGCTCTTCTTCTGAAGACGACGCAATAAGAATGTCATCGATATAAGCATACGCGAAATCGAGACCACGTAATATTTCGTCGATAAAACGTTGAAATGTTTGGGCTGCATTTCGAAGTCCGAAAGTCATTACTGGAAATTCGAAAAGGCCAAATGGTGTGATGATAGCCGTTTTAGCGATGTCATCCTTATGTACTGGAATTTGGTGGTACGCTCGCACTAGGTCAATCGTGGAAAAAATTTTCTTATTCGCAAGGTCTCGCGCGAAATCTTCAATGTGTGGCACTGGATACTTATCTGGAATAGTTCTGGCGTTCAGTGCTCGGTAATCGCCACATGGTCGCCATTCACCGGACTTTTTAGGTGTTAGGTGTAATGGTGAAGCCCAACAACTGTCTGATGGTCGCGCAATACCCATCTTCAACATTACTTCGAATTCCTTCTTGGCTGCTTTCTGTTTGTCGGGTGCTAATCGTCGTGCTTTACAAGAAAATGGTTGTCCAGGTATGGTTTTTATGTGATGAACCGTTGAATGTTTGACTTCCTTTGGAAAACCACAAGGTCGCGTTAAATTGGGGAAGCTTTCAAGGATATGATGAAATCTGCAGTTCCCGAATATAGTTTTTATTCTTGGTGTGTCACTATGGGAATCGAAACGTGCTTTAACACAAAGGTTTGTATTTTCGTCAACCAAACGGCGGTGTTTGAGATCAACAAGCAGACCATAATGCGCCAGGAAATCTGCACCAATTATGGGACGAGTAATGTCAGCGATGACAAAACGCCATGTAAAATCTCGTCGTAGACCGAAGTCAAGTGTCAATGAGATGTCACCGTAGGTCGTTATTGTTGATCCATTCGCAGCAAATAGTTTATAATTGGAACGCGCTGGTCTTCCTCTAACACGATTGCGGGGGAATACACACAAATCTGCACCTGTGTCTATTAGGAATTGCATTTTGGATGCTTGATCAGTGATGTACAATCGACGCGATTGTTTGCTCACACCATCGGCCGCGTCTACCAACTGGCGTTTAAGTTTTCCGAATCGAATTTGCACGGTGGAGTACATTTCTTTGCATTGGCACCAAAGTGTCTATGGTACCAACACTCGTCACTATTGCGTTTCTCTTGCTGTGATTTGGAGCGTGAGCGGGATCGTCTTCGACGTGTCAAATTGTTTTCCAAACGTTCGAATTGCCGTCGGAGATCGGCGATCTCTTGACGTAAGTCTGCATTCTCTAATGCATCCGTCGATACTTGAGGTCTGATCATAACATCTGTGATGTTGTCTGCTAATGTTGCGACTGTGTCTAGTGAGTTGTTAGACTGTGAAGCAAGAATGGCTTGAACATTTGTCGGTAATCTACTCATCCATAAAGATCGAAGAACTGTGTCATTAACTGCATTTCCTGCCAAGTTACGGAGATGGCGAAGGAACTGTGAAGGGCGACGATCACCAATTTCTTCACCTTCCAGAAGTCTACGTATCTGCTGTTCTGCAGATATTGATAATCTAGCTATAAGTTGCTCTTTTAAGTAGGAATATTTGTTTTCAGCTGGTCGACCAACGATAATATCCTCTATCTCAGCTGCGACATTTGGTTCAAGGTTGGCGACGACATAATGAAATTTTGTAGAGTCCTGCGTTATTCCACTTAACATGAATTGTGATTCAATTTGCGCAAACCACATTGCAGGTTTTTTTGGCCAAAACGGTGGTACTCGAATGCTGACTCGATGCACCGTGTTGTTTTCACTATTCGTCGGTTGCTGCTCCAAGTTGTTTTGCATTGTGCCAATATTTTATCAATTTTGGAAACGTCGGAGGTCACCAATTGTGGGTTTAACTGATTGCGTGATCAAATAATATGTTCCCACTAAGTTATTTTATATTCAGTCTCCAAAACCAATCTGACAATACAAATTTTATTGAATAATCATTTTTTATATAAAACAAAATTCATAGATAACCATCTGAGATTTGTTAGATTTTCTTAATTTGGCTAGCCGCCTAGTTTCATACGCCACAAAGGAATAAAATATTGCGAAAGTTCGGTAAAAAACTTTAGAAGTCCTTCGAATTGAGTTTTCTACGTTTCCCCAGTTTGTAAGGCTAATGCCGAAGGAGAAATTAACATATAAGTCGGTCGCAGCCGCCACCCCTCCCACCACTTTGAGCTTGGGGTAAAAAGTGGGTGAAAAGGAAAAGAAAAGTGTTTAATTTTTTGCTTTTTGTTTACTATTGTGTATTTTTTACGTTACCATAGAACAAGCAAAATGAATTGTTTAAAGTTGTAATCAAACTTATTAGTTTATTAAATAAACTCAAAAATGCAAGTGTATAAATCCTTTTGGTGTTCATAGTACATAAATCACATATATGCATATATTTTTTTCATTTATAACGAGCACTTGCAATAAGTGTGGTCCCTTGAGCTCTCGTTATAACCGAGTTTTTCTGTACTACAAACATAACGAATTTATTACAACTACAACAGAAAACTGTAAATTTGGTAAATGGTAAATTTTCATTGTTACCGGTAAGGTAACATTCATTTGTTATCGGTAATTTCTAAATGTTACCTCTGTTGCCAACATAATGGAAAGAGCGTAATTTTCCCAAATAATTGACTCGTAAACTTGCAAATTGTAACACAACTAATGAAACAAACTTTCAATAACATGTAACCTTTTAAGGCTTACTTTATATTATTTAAAAGAAAGACGTTGTGAATGATACAAAGCCCCAAAGTACAAGATAAAATAAATAAATACTTGATACATTTAAATGGTTTTCGTTTAGACGTTCAATTATTTTTGACTCTTTTAGCAGTTGTTGTCAGAAATTAAAAAAGAATAAATTCCAAGGAGTGAAAGTATCATTTGAAATTAAAAAGAAGGATATGTGTTCGAAGGAGAAAACTGTAAAATGTGACATATGTGAGTAGTGCAACTCGGATGAAAATTTACGTTTAACAAAAGAAAAAATGAAGTGCTTTTGATATTAAATTATTCAGAAAATTCTGATTCTAATTTCTAGTTAAGATATGCAGTTGGTAATGTTACAGCAACATTACCGGTAAGCTAACATTAAAAATAAATTATCGGTAATTTAACAACACTATAATAACTATAACTATCGATATTTTTAAGTTATCCATAACCGATATTGAAAATCTGATGTCGCCCATCCCTACCTATCAGGCGTTTATTAAATTAATATAAACATAATAAAAATTTATGAATTCTTGATACTGAATACAAACAATGCTAGATCGTTTTGACATGCTCCTGAAAAAATTTATTTTTAGACGAAGTAGGTTTTTGACAGAACATCCTCAATTGCACTCTCCCACTGCCGTAGGTTCCCTCCTGATAATTCTTAACTCGTTACTTTTTATAGACGAAAATCATTTTTTTTTATTGTAAAGAAAATAAAATAATTAGTTATTGGCACAAACACTAAATTATAAAATAAAAAAACTCGACAAAATACCTCCACAAAATAAAACGATACAAATTTCGTTTTTCTACAATCATGTCTAAAATTTGTAGATATCTACTTTGAATGTTAATTTTAGTTGTGATTTTAGTTTATTTTCACTTTAATTTCACTTTTTAAAAGCAGTACATAGAAAGCTCTTTATAAACTTAAGTGTATTAAAATGGTGTAGTAAAATGGGTTGCCTATTTTTTACTGTTTCATTAATGTCTTCAGAGCATTTTATAACCTAATAACGTTTTCGATTGACACTCTCAGAGCGTTCTCATCTTATGTTAACCTCATGTAATAATAAAAGATGGAGATATTCACAGAGTGCTCTAGAGCTGCCAATCGAACACGCTATAAATGTTAACACGTTGACTGCCACGTGAGTAAATGCAACTCACACCATGCTTTGCTAGGGCGCCGCGTGAGTTACATATAACTCCGTGCTACGGTTGATTATAAGGCCCCGTGAATTGAATACGACTCATAGTTGTGTGCTGAAATATTGGTAAACAAACATGGAAGGCGCCTGGAACAATTCCACACATTTAGCACGTCATTCACCCCCTCAAATTCTGTGATTTTTTAAAATTATTTAATTTTTCTTTTATTTCATTCACTAACCCTACTAATTATGCAACAAATTTGTAAATTGCTATAATAATCATTCCGGATAATAGAAATAAACTTTATTCAATAATTTATGCAATAATAAACTTTTTCATTTCTGCTTCATATGAACACATTTTGCTTTTTAGTAGTAGCTAGACAACCTATCGAAAGCAACCTGGACTACTAACTGTTACAATTTTGCATTTAGCATACATACAATATCATGTCTGAACAAGAATCAACAAGATGTAGCCGGAGTTGCATACAATACACGCGGTCCTTAAGGGTCTAGCGCCGCGTGAGTTATATTCAATGCATGGAACAAATCAAATATCAACATCCAAAATCAATGCAAATCTTATTTCCTTAGTTACAGTAATTTTTGAATGTCACCTTTGCCAATAAAATAGAAAAAAAAATTGATGTAGTAAATGAAGTTTCTTCTAGTGATATAAAAATTAAAAATACAATATTTTAAAATGTTTTATATTGCCCTACATGTATTTTCTACCGCCTTTTTTCCTTTTATCGTTTTAAAACAAATTTACATTTATTACATTACATTTCTACATTTACATATTACTGTTGCGGATAGTTAGGGTTAAGACAAAATACGGTATAATATACGTAGGACTATACAAAATATTTTAAAATACCGTGTTTTTAAATCTCTAATCACTACAAGTGCAAATAAAATACAGGGAAATCACAAATGATTTCAACCCACGTGACCTCGCCGTATAGGCGCCATGCACATCTATGCGTTCAGCGCCGCCTGGCGTGGTGATTTGTGAATTAGTGATATGAAAATATTTCTTGAGACTCATTGCATGGGAATAATATCACTCCTATGACAATTTACGATTGTAGTACACAATACTTGAGCTTCCTGGTATTGAAATATATTACAATATTCAAGTTCAAATGTACATTAATAATTTGAAACAACTCGTATTTTCATACCACTAATGCAGAATATGGTCATTGGTGTACATTGGTCACTATGTACTCTGTTGGTGACAATGCAGTGGTTTGCATTACTTTTTTGGAGGATGTAATGTTTGTGATTTACAAGGGAACTGTATTTACATCAGCATCTGCGAATGGTTGTATAAAGTGGTTAAACACAACAGGACATCTACAGCTACGAAAGTTAATGACGAATATTTTTTACTACATGCTAATTTGAAACAAAGTTTGAAACAGCAACCTCACTTTTCTCAGTGTTGCCACTTCTAGAAAACAAAACTTCATTCAAATTGGTCACGTGGGTTGAAGTAATTTATGATTTCTCTGTACATATTCCGGTTAATACTGAACGTATCCCTGACATTCCTGGGAATTTTATTGAAACAAAAAATTGTTTAAATGTCAAAATTCCTAACATAATGTTCTAAATTTTATTACTAATTTACAAAATGTTACGTGTTATATTATTGGTAAATATAATTTTGAAGTCCTCAATGTTCAATTTGGAACGTATCTTAAACGATGTGCGTTTCGCACTTAATTCTGAACGTGCCCTAGACACCCCACAAAAGCCTAGTACGAAAATGGCTGTCAGAACTGTTAGAATTTACGGATGTGTGGTTTTGTAAACATTATTTTCGGAGGCGGTATGAATGGATGACAGCAAAAATTAACAAAAAACCGTGCTTTTCGCGTAAGCTTTTGCGAACAAATGTTTTATACGTGCATGTTATTACAACAATCTCACAGAATAAGGTCAGTATCTGAAATCTTGTACATATTTATTTGCATGTCATTTTGAATATTTTTGCATTGTATTAATTTATGACCATTGAATACCTGTGTAGTTTTCTGTTGATGAACGAAAATGTTGTTTTCTTACGGTACCGAATTTTTTTTATATTATTCAGTAAGGCAACTTTACAGTTCCTGTTGTTTATTATTAATAAATTGCCTTCTGCAATACAAGTTCTTTTCCAAATCTATTGCGGCAAAAGAAATGACCGATTTTGGAGTTCGTTAAACATATTTATGTTATCTCACGTGTTGTTGGTTTATTATTGTTTTGATTATGTTGAACTTGTATAATATTTGAGAAATTATGAGTCATAGGTATTTTTTTAATCACTAAACACAGTGTTAATTTCCTGCTTTCGATTACGAATTAATAATCACAAATTTCTTAGTACACTCTTTATTTCAATTTTACTAGATTAAAAATGTTGTTAGTTAACTGCAATATGAAACAAATAAACTAATAACTAGGTAATCAATGCAGCTAATACCTACAATTAATAAACTAACAATAAAAGTGGTTGAAAGACTTTTGTTTTATAAATTTTCAATTGCTTTTTTTTGACGTTTTAAGTTTTCTAACGAAAATTGATAAAAGTATACAAAGTTGTTTTTGTCTTCAATTTTATTTAATTATTCGCGTTTGTGCTAATAAGTGATGGCTATTTATATAAACAAGCCAATTTATATAATTATCAATCAGAAAAAACCTTGAAAATTAAAAAAATAACAAGAAAAACTGTTGAAGAACATCCTTCCGTTTTCAATTATAAATTTTAATAATGAATGCACATTCATGTTAACATTGTACAGTGGCGAGCAGAAAAAATTGGTCGCCAGTGCAATTCTTTGACTCAGTGACATGTGTTCTATTGGGAAATGGTCGTGATTATCATGTATCATGTATTTGTCAAGTCGAAAATCTAATATACCCGACAAAAAAAGAAAACATTTTTAATTTATGATGATCCCATCAAATGTCTGAATGACAGTGATGATCAACTTTTTTTGCTTGGGGCTGTACATACATAATTGACGATTGCACTGGAACGAACTCAAAATTAAGTAGAAAATATCATATTATTTACATTTTACAGCTTTTATTTACTTCTCAAAATTTTTGGTTCTGGAAAATTAATCAAAACCACTGTCGAACAGCTTCCTGTTTCCGTTTTCGTTGAAATTGTCATTAAATCAAAGGAAATATTTTATATGAAACAATTTTGTTATATTTGCTAATTTACGTTTTTTTTTTATATTTAAATTACTAGTTTTGTAAAGATTTTCTTATGGGAGTAGTAAATATTTTTTTCATAAGAGAGTAATATAAATTTGTTTAGTATACCTTTACTTTTTAATTGTAATTATTTTATCAATAAAAAAAGTCTATTAAAGTTTACCGAAATTTATACGTAGAACATCGTAAAAAGTTTGCAAGATGATTCATGTAACAAATAATATTTTAAAATGAAGTAAATCATTATTGGTAGGTACTATGGCTGGGAGAGGGTTTTCTTTTACTATCATTTTGAGCAAAATAATCTGAAATGTTTAATGTATTAAAAAAGAAATTGTGAATATTTATACTAAGAAATGTTTGTCGCCTGATTGAGTTAATGCGAAAATTTTGTTTAATTGATACATATCCTAATTTTCGGGCAAACAGTTTACAGAACGTTTTAATTTTTTTAAAAAATTATTTACATTTTCGTATCATTTTTAATATAACATTTTGCACTGTCGCCTGATTGACAGGAATACTGTCTAAACATTATAAAAGAGCCGTTGCAGGAGTAAAAATTTTCAACAAAGATTTGGATGAAGTGCACCTTTCAATTTTCAAATTATTTTACAGAATTCAAATAACATTTATAAATTTAGAGAAATATATATACATATATATAGTGACATCTAAAAGAATGACGTATAAATCCTGTCGCCTGATTGACGCTTACTTTGTACATACGAATAATATTTCATTTAAAAGAAACAATTTTTTTAAACATTTTAACAAGTACATGGTATGCTCTTCTATCTGCGATTAAAAGAAAAAGTATTAATTCTTATTATATGTGTAAAATTTAAATATACTACTTCAATAACTGCTATGTATGTCGCCTGATTGACGCTGGAATCGCCCTTTGACCGTTGTATTTTCTCAAAGAAAGGAATGATGCACAAGAAGAGAAATCATAATTCCATAATTGCCCTTTCAATGTTCAAAAGCTCTACCTGAATCCCATCTCTGTCTTATCTCTAAGATGAGACTTTCGAACTTTGAAAATATCTTTCCTTAACATCATCTAAGTTGTTAGAAAAAATCTCCAGACATGAAAAGAGAAACTAACTTTCAATAACTTTTGCGATTGAAATTGCTATAGGTTTCTGTTTAACTTTTTGAATGTCCGACTGGGTTCTGCTTAATCACATAAAATTAAATAGAACATGTAATACCAAGATTTGAATGGCTTGATGAAATTACTATTTCTTTTGCTTTCAATTTTTAAGGAAAAATTTTACACGCACTAATTTGAAGTAAATAAAGTTATGATAGCACGAAGGTAGTACGAAACAGACGATTTTGGAAGCCAACCAAATGAAGAAGCTATTTATGATTTGTGCTTTAAAAAGATATCACTGCACACAGAAAAAGAAAACACGAAACTTATTTAAATCATCTACATATTTCAGTTTTCCAGATTAAATATAATTTCAAAACTTCTAATTGTGCAATATTTGTTTTCCTATGACTTTGATTCGAGTACGAAAGTTAAGGTTTAAGCGGCCCCTGTGCAATATTATTGATAGTCTGTGGATGATATTGAAACATTGTACAATATATTGAGGATATCAACAATAGTTTGATTTTTATTGTGCAATCTGAAAAAGAATTGCAGTCTGTGCTTAATATTGCACAATAATTAATCAGTTTTGTCTCGATCGTCGTAGAGTAAACTGTGGTAATTGTGTTTGAAATTCGTGAAATGGCTACCAAGGAAGAGGAAAGGAAGTTTATTTTGGATGTCAGAACGTCCATTCGCAGAAAGTTGTTAAAATCTTTTGGTTCGCTTATTTTCAGGTCACTTAACAAATGTTCATGAGTGTACCTATCTCTTTTTTTATACCACTCTTTCATCCATCTGCGCTTTTTCCTGTTGTTTTTCCGCAAGCAGAAAGACAGTGCGCTGGCAACACAACTTGCTTCTACATCACTTAGCATGTTCGCTGATCAGAAGTAAACAGAGAACTAAAGATTGCACAATTTAATTCTGCTGTCTAGGGCAAGTCGCAATTTTTTGCGGAATATTATTGCGCAATAATATTGACAGTCTAGGGGCCGCTTTAAACTTTGAAAATGCCTTAAAATAAACAAGGTCAGCCAATTTTAAACTGCCTACCAAAAAGTAAGATAAATTGTAATCAAAAATTTTTACGTGTTACAATTTTTTATGGGCGGATATGTAATCAGCAGAGAGCGGATGACCTTAGCTAAAAACTTCAGTTTCACCTAAATTATAATCATTGAATCAAAGTATTTTTATGGAATCTTGTATCTACATTCATTTAAAATTTACTATTCACACTCATTTAACATCTTGTAAATGACAAGCTACCTACTTCTGATAAAATTGGCTGCTCTTTGGTTATCAGCACCCCATACAAAGAATAGAAAAGTCAAGAATTATTAACTAGTTTTTTAACAATCTTTAGTTGTGTGCAGTATTTTCGACTCGTTCAAGTAATACCAAAATTTAGCAAATATATTAATCTAATCAAGATAATAAACAGCATTCTTTTTTTTGTTAAAATTCGTAAATAATTTTCAAGTTACACAGAAAATATATATAGTAAATGAATGCAAAATAGGCATATTAAAATAGTAATTAAAGTTGATTTCTCACTTTTAATTATTGGTTTATATGATTGCTCAATTAAACTAAAGTTGAAATTTGTAAAAAAAGATATTTATCCAGTTACTATTAAAATAAAGAAAATTATACAGCATGTTCAATTTGAACCATTCAACGTTGCTAAGTTTTTTTATTTTTAAAGATAGAAACCCGTACAGCACATTGGAGTTTCATTTTTCGATAATATTGCAAAACGGTTGTTTAAGAAAAAGAACCTTAAGAATGAACTTTTTAATATTCTACTCTTTCAGTATCTTTGGGTTATTTCTTTATAAACGTTAAAGCTAAAATAATTTGGGGGAAACTTGAATTTTTATCAAAAGTTCAAAGGCTAGCTGGGGGAGATCAATAAAGTTTTTTTCTTAATTCGCTTTTGTCCAAAAACCACTACCAAGAAAATGATAGCAGCTTGAATTTCTTACACACTTACAGCTGAAATTAATAAGGAAGAATTAGAAATAATACAATAGTTTTCACGTTTCCAAGGAAACATATTTCTTGCAAATGCTGATAGTTTGCTGTTAGTTTAATTTTAATAGTATATTATGCAACAAGTTTTATAAACGGCATTTAGCACGAGCGAAGCGAGTGTTTAATAAACGAGTGTCTAGAGAAGTTTATAAATCGAATTGCATACTATACTTTTTCTACGATCAACACAAAAATACTAAAATTCGGAAATTGTGCCGTGACGCCGTGACTAAAACGCACAAAGTCACAGCTTGTCAATGTGTATTTAAAAGATCGCTTAGCAACGTGGAAACGATAATACGATTACTTGTGTTTTAAAGATGGAAGTAGAAAAAGTATATTATGTACCCAAGAAAAAATTAATGGCAAAAGTAGCACGTCGAAAATCTTTTTAAGGCCAATATTACACTATAAAAGATCTTTGACAAAGATATCTTTTATAAAAGATATTTTATAAAAAAATATGACAGTGTAATAGGCAATCTTTTATAAAATGTTTCTATTTTTATAAAACATTTTATAAAAGATTGCCTATTACACTGTCATATTCTTTTATAAAAGATCTTTGTCAAAGATCTTTTATAGTGTAATACTGGCCTAATTAATAAAACTTATTTTACAAATTACAATGTTTACAATCTTTAAATAAACTCTAAATTTATCAAAACCAAAACATTCACAAAAGGTATTCAAAATGTTGATCCTGCATTTCAGAATTGTTACTATGGGAATAAACTGATTCTTAAAGTTAACTTGTGATTGAGAAACCGGGCCTTAACGGTAAATTATCTTAACTTTGACACTTAAATAATTGACATTTAAGTAATTTTCTACTTCTACTTGATTTCTAGTTTTATTTTAATTAGGTAGTTAGTAGCTCTCAATAATATGAACTGCAGTTTTTGAGGCCTTGTACAAAGCGCTAATTTTTAAAAAAGTTTTGTAAAAGGCCTCTTAAAAGACAAAAATAGCCGTAACTTTTATGCTACTAATACATATTTGTTGTTATTTTCTTTTAACTAACTACCCCAAATTTGAATTTAAAACGTAGTTTATTATTAGAGTTAGTAACGATTGCTCCTTAATTTTAATTTAACTTTAACTTGCTGTAACTTGTCTAGTTATTGAATTTTTATTAAAAATTTAATAAGAAAAAAGTTTTACTTTGATCTCACCTAGCAACCCTATTAGTCTCCTCCGTACATTTATGAGATGATACACCCTGTATAACTGAGTTAATTTTTTTGGAAAGGAAGTAAGTGGGACAACGTATCTACTAAGGAAGAATTTTTACAATTTGCTTATATGAACATTTTTTATTATATGCAAGGAACACCCGGTGTATATTTTAGTTTTCAATTTTATCTCCTATATAACCTTTTTGAAATGCTTTACAAGATTTGAAATAAATCAAGTGGATGTCTTCAAGTCGAATGAAAATTTTTAAATTGAAAATATAAGCTGGAATGTGCGTAAATGTGAATCGGCGGCATTAATGAAACCAACTGTGAAGCCTCTTAATTTCAATAACGTTTCCGCAGGATATTTATTTTATTGTTCGTCCAACTGTACTTATTTTACTTTTTTTCGAATTTCCGTAAACAGTTTCTACTTGTTTAAAATGCTGACGTGATACTTCCTCCCTTTCTTTATTCTATCGGCAGAACGTGACTTATTGATTTACAATGTCGGAACGGATAAAAATTTATTTCGGTTTTTTAAGGTACGAGTATCGAAGTACATAAATTAACTTTTTAAAAATTTTAACCTATAATTTTTCGCAAAACAAACAAAACTCATAAGTAGATAGATGCACTTAATATTTATTTTATGAATATTTAAATCCATATTTACGTTAAAATAATTTTTAAAAGATTTGAGCGGATACTCTTTTCTCCCAAATTCTTGACGAGAGCACAGTTTTAGTAATAAAATCTTTTAAATAGATGTAGTTCCTATTGTCATTATGTGAATTAAGGAATTTCTTAATAAAGTGAAGAACTTATTTCACATTCTACAGAAGCATTGCATCTATGAATGTAATATAACATGCACCAAGATCTATTCAAGTCTTCCTCGATTTAATTTTGCTCTTAAATACATTAAAAAAAACAATCCTAATTAGTTCTTAAACAAAGCAAAAAAAAAAAACAAATATGATTTGATTTTCGGAATCTTTGAGTACAAACAGCCAACATTTTAAGTATAATTTTTCTCCTCGTGTTTGTTTTTAGAGTTATTTTGAGACGGGTTAATTATATATTTTTATTATTTTTGACGTTATTCGCTCATTTTTTCCATGAATTTTAAAATACATATATGTATTTATAATATAATTTCTTATTTTTATGATACACGAATTATTTAAAAAAATCCTCAAAGAGAATAAAAAAAGGTGCAAAACTACAACTATAAAAAAAAACTTGTGTTTCATGTCATTGGCTTTTCATTCCTGTTCACCGAAAATAACATAAAACCCATTATGCACATAATAATGACATTTTAATGGAAACTTGTGACCAGCTCCAAGTAACTTATCCAAGATTAAATAATAAAGAATCTTAAATGATAATAATTACTTATTGTTTCGCTAGCTTTCGTGTAATATATTTGGCTATGATTGCTTTCTGAACCCTCTTTTGTCCTCATTAATTTGCCCTTAGTACACGTTACAGTTCTTACAAATACAAACTGAATGTTTATTCAGCATTCCTCTCTTAATTACACTGCATTTAAGAGCCATTGTTTTGTTTACGAGTTCTGTTTTCCCTGGATCTCAGAAATCCTCAAACATAATAAAGCTTAATTCTAGTTAATGCCTCAGAAACATGTTTTTGCTTTAACTTTCTTCTCATCTATATTACATGCTGCTTAAAACCTTTTCACAAAGACAACCTACTCCATTTAATTTCGAAACTTCTCCCATAATTTTATATCTTCTAAAAATCACTTAGGCCCGATTTTACAATCGTCGGATAAGCACTATTATTGGTATAACCTGTGGTATAATATGACGTAGGTGTGACGTAGATATGGAGGAACATTAAAGGATATTTGGCGCACAGTTATTCCGTTCTTATTCCACGATTGTAATATTGGGCCTTATAGTATGACATGTAACGTACAAGTTCTACTTACAATTACTAATAGAATACTAAGCATAAATATTTTGCAAAATACTAATTGTTTATTTTTTGAAATAAAATAAATTTTCATCATAGAAATACTTTTCTTATAAAAATAATATAATGTCCTAGTAACAGACTCTTAATTTAAGTTAATAATGGAAACCGTTATTTTACATGATTTACGACATTGTGGATCTCATAATTAAATTTTATTGCGTGCACGAGTATACTTACGTAGCTTAATTTTTTGACAAATTGCAGACATGTACGTTCCCAAAATTAACAACAACGAGTGACAACCTCTATTTTGTTTCCTAAATATTTGTTAATTTAATGATTTTGTTTATGATATTAATGATAATTGTGATTTCCGTTATTTTTTTATGCATTTGTATATTTAAGGTTATACAAAATAAATAAATAGGAGAATCTGATTAAAACATGTTTTATGTACAAAATACTGACAATACGAATTCAAAAGGAATTTTTAAAGAAAGCTGAAATGAAGACTATATCCTTTATAAATAAACATTAAACGAGTAATATTAAGCGAAAGTAAATCGAACCCGTTTTTAAGAGTAATTTTCACAAACAATAAGTAGTATATGCATGCATTTAATACTTGTTCTTGTGTCTCATATAAATGTCAGAGCAAAAGATTGTATTCATGTTTAGATTATTTTTTTAATTTTCATTTTCAAAATTGAAATTAAAAGAAATTTTATACAAAATTCCACATAAATTTAAAAATATGGTTCATGATTAATTATGTTTACCAAATAAGTTTGCTTGCTTATGTTATATATAGGGTGTAAATGAAAGTGGAGCAAATGTGTGGTGTACACTGACCACTGGCCCATGAAATTGCTAGAAGCGAAAAAATTAGTGCCCAATCTTCTTTATCTTTCAAATAACATCTAAAAAGGGGGAGTTAGAAACCTTTAAGCGCATTTCCACTGGAAATTTGGTGAGAAGAATCTACTCTGGCTTGTACCAACCAAAGATTTCATGAAGTGCTTTTAACTTGTGAGTGTATGTGTGTACTGAAGATGTAAATGATTAATGCAGAAATTCGAAGAGGGAAATATATGGATTAAAAAATGTAGGTATAAAAAGGCAATAATTTTAACTTCAGCTTAAACTAAGTCAGCAGAACTAAAACTTCATATTTTTATCTCGTATTTCTCTAAAAATAATTCTATTTTTAAAATAACAGAAGTAAAATTGTGCATATTTTAGCTTATTTTATTTATTAGAGAAGAAAGTGAATGCTGAACAAACATTGATAAAATTTGGCCTAGGTCGTGCCTGTTATTGCGTTTTGCGTTGGTGAAACTTATGCACGTGCTACTACTGATTTATTAGGATTATTCTTGAGCACTC
Organism: Dorcus parallelipipedus; assembly: GCA_958336345.1. Lineage (NCBI taxonomy): Eukaryota > Metazoa > Arthropoda > Insecta > Coleoptera > Lucanidae > Dorcus > Dorcus parallelipipedus. The sequence continues at coordinate 25,549,741 of OY284475.1, forward strand.
AACGTTGAAAGTGTCAGAGATATCATGATATGTTTCGATTTTTTTAATATAAGCTTTTTATTTAAGTGTCGAAGTTAGTAAGTACAGTACCTACAACGGTTCCTGCTTTGATGGAGCGCTGCACCAGTCTAAATCTTAAATTAATTAAATTAATAACATGTGAAATTTCTTGTAGAAGATGAAAAAATTAATGCAAATTCTAATAAATAAAGGCAACATTAGAACATTTTAAGATTTTTTTTGCAAATTTTAGAATGCCTCACAGAAATCGAAACTCAATGCTTTTGTTTCAATGCTAAATGCTAAAGTTTCGAAATATATTTCGAAACCTAAAGTTTCGAGATATTTTTTTCACTAATGAAGTAAAGGTAAATTTTGACTCACAAATAAATTACAGTAGCTACGTGATTAAGAAAATCACCAATTTCTATTATCGTAATCTAAGGGGGGTTTCGGTGACGACGATTTGCTTTTCTTTAAATAACATTTCAGTACAATGAAGTTGTTTACCAACGATGATTCTAGCGGTATGATTTCATTGGCCGCTTTGTATGATTACTTAGTTATTTTTACTGAATGAAAATTTACTTGTGCATCATCAGAGAAGGCAAACTGACAAATTGTGATTGTGACTCTTACTTTCTTAACTGTGAATTCTTCACGATCAGCAGTTCAATCGTGACCTAAATATCAAATCAAATTCACATTTTGCAGCAATGTTTTCAATTATGTATGAAGAAACCAACCTGTAAATATTGCAATCATTCTTAGTAAACAACAAGGGCAGATAAAAAAATAATAAAATTGAGAGAGTAATCAAAAGTAAAATTCTCTTCAAATGCATCAGAATTTTACTGTGGATTGCTTTTAACATATGAATTATATGGAATGAAAAATACTAACCAAAGACAAAAGGTAAAGTAGAATGAAAGAAGAATAGAAATAATGAACGTCGAGTATTTTTGGAATGAACATTTTTGTTGCAAAGAGCTAAAGTCAGTGCAATGTACAGGGAATAAAATAAATAATAACATTTCAGCTTGAAATATAAACATTCTCTAATAGTTATTAAGGTATCAAGGGCGTTATAATGTTTATAACGCCCGAGATCGGCAGTGTACAACCCGAGGGGTGCCTACAACGTTTAATGTCCGACAAGCTTTGTATTTCGTTAGATTTATAATAATTTGATTAAAACCATCAAATCACTAGAAATCATTGATTTTTCTCTTGCCGTATTTAAGCAACATATTTTATTTGTCAATTTTGTAAATTTTCATTTAAGTGCTGCCAGTTAGTTAATTAAAATGGAAAAAGAAGAGTTTAATTTCTCAGAAAAAGTACTGCTGAAGGCTGAAAAGGCAGCGAAAGCCCTTGTACCTCAAAAAACAAAAAGAAGGCTGCACGAAAAAGAGTATTTTCGTTTTCAATAATGGTTGGGTTAATAAAGATTACTAATAATTTATATTTTTATTTTTCAAAATAGTGTGCCTTGAAAACTTATAATGCCCTAGGGTATTATATTAAAATAACGCTCTAGGACACTATTTCAATGGTAACGCGTCTTAAAGTTGAGACATTATTTTGTTATAATAGTTTAGTATCTAGTCGAACATTAATTAATTTAAAACATCACTAAATACGCAATTGTACACTTATAAATTAAGATTGTAGTATTTAATTTTTATTAAATAATTGCTTGCAAATTAATCTCTGTACTTTATGTTATTGTGAAATTAAAACTCTTAAGTTCAGTGTACTTATTACACGCAGTAATTAAAAGTGAATGTGTTTATAAATTCTTCTTCTCGGCGATAAATTGATTAAGTGTGTGTGTGTTTCATTCGAGTAGTTCATTTTGTATTCATAAAATCACTTACGTCGTAACACCGTGTAAAAGTCTAAATTAATTCGTTAACAAAACAATCTTGAATCATACTTGTGTAAATATTTAGAGATTGTAAGTGCTGGTTAATCTTTATGTAATTTCGTAAACAAGTTGATTTATTACAACCAGATGCTGACTTCTGGAGCAGACTTCGGTGCAAATATAGTCCGGAGTATTTGTAATGTCGTAGTCGAAGATATATTTTCATCCCCTAGCAAATTAAACGATCAATAGAAGTTGAATCCATGAGGGTGTACCCTTATTAAGAAGGGTCGACAGAGAGCTATTATCCCCGTGTCGTAAATATTCAATATTATTTTAAATGCAACTGATAGATTTTCATGTAACATAAATAGTTAAATGGAAATTTTTAACTCTAACATTTTTTTCATCAATTTAATTTTTCATAGTGTCTTATATTGTAAAGTTAAAGCTGTTAGTCTTCTATCATCTGATAGAATGCAACTAATTAGGTCTGAGATTTTTTAGAATTTCTTTTTAGAATTTTTCTAGAAGTTCTTCAAAGTAACTATAGATTACAGGGATTTCTAAAACGCCTTTCTGGGTGGCTCCATATATTTTCTAGCGGTTTATTTAAATATTAATTCTCCTTAGAATTTCAGAACCTCTTTAGCAGCGCAGGTCCTTGCATTATCATGCAACAAATGTAGCTCAGTATACTCAGTTTAAAATATAATTTATAAATTCTTGTGCAATCATCATCTCTAACGAGTTCTAAGGTAATGAAAAAAAATTGTTATGCCAATGTTGACTTTCCCTCAAATCTGGCAATGTTGTTCCTTAGTATGGTAGTCAACATGCCTGTGCTGTTGTACTAAACTGTCAATAACCTCTTAGTAAGCCCTTTCTATTATAAGGTCAATTATTCTGATTAAGTACAAACGAAAGTTATACAATAAAAAGTATTGCTTATCCAAAGAAGTTGTTTGCTTAGTTATTTAAACTAAAAAGTTTATGAAAAATGTGACTCGAAATAAGCCAATTTGACAAAGCTTATTTTCCCATAATTTTCAGAGAAAGAAATGATTTTATGTATAATCGTGGCCATTAAAATTGTTGCACTTGCATGCTATCCTCGCCCTTACTCATATTGACGCTAAGGGTTACGTTTCCTTCGAATCGTAATGATTTACGTGGTCACGAGTGTACGTAGTGTAGGTATACTGTACAGTTTAATAGTAAATGTTGATTTTATTGGATATCTTCCAATGTCGTATTATTATTTCGTGTTTTATTACGTATTACTATTGTGAAAGTATTCCAAAGGACAATAGATAATTATTTTAAGTAGAAATAAAACTGTGATTAAAAATTATGCATTCAATTAATAAAGAACTTTTCACAATCCCATAACAATGATCCCGTATCGACACGGTGATGTATGGCCATTGTTGCATCTCTCTCTCCACTACAAATTTATTTCAGTATCAAACGATCGCCTGTTAGAACCGTGTGAGCTAAGACTAAAAAGTAAATTGCGTTAAATTGGTTCAGAACTGTTGTTTCTTTGTTGTGACATTAAGTGCAGCTAATTTTATGTTAGACTTAATGGTGTATATACATACAAGAAATTTGCAAGTGTGTACGGAAGATAGCGGTATTATTTTAGAATTCTTTTTTTTTAATTGTATTTTTATAGTACATATTTTTAAAACAAAAGAGAATTGTCTATTCTACAAAAAATATATAAGTAGGTATATAAAAAAGTTAAAAATATTTGAATATATAATTTTATTTATTTATTTTCAATAATTTTTAAGTATGTACTTACATAGTTTCACAAAAAAAATTGCCAAATATGATTTATTTATGTATCTTACTCTGCAATCACATATTAAGTATTAATATGTAAGAACCTTGTACTGATTAAATAACAGAGTGCCGTAAAGTGTAATTCCTAATAGTATATTAAAAAATACTCCTTAAAACAACCCAGTAGTGAACTTTCGGTTACTTAATATCTGAATATAAAACTGTATACTATTTTCTTATCTTTGCATTTTATATTTACAAAGTAATGCACTAATATGAAATATGAAAATTAATTACTTTGCGACAATCATAAAGAATTCATACACACCTACAATATTAGAATTTTCATTTCTTTATCAGTCACGAATACCTAATGATTACAAAATATAGAAAGCATTGCGTTAAGAATTTTAATTTTAATTTAATTCTCGGAATAAGCCGCCCACGTAGAGACAATCTTGGAGTAAAAATTAAAATTATTTTACCTTTTCGGTAGCGTACAGGTAATCAGAAATAAATTTAAATGAAATTTTGTTTCCGTTAGTATTTTGCATTAATATACGTAATATTAAAACAATGTATAGCAAGTTTTATGCTTTTACTTCTAATTAATTTAAATAATTGTGAAATAATTTCTTTATTATAGACATTTTGATAAAAATGTTTACTTGTGTAATTAATACCGTCTAAACATCAAGCTTTCTTTGTTATTCGAAACTGTTCTTTTAAAAGCGCCTAAATAAAAGGGGAATCCACTCATTTTGAGGGTTGTAATAAATGAGCCTAAAAATTAAATTTTGACACTCACGTCGTAATTTTTTCCTGAATTCGCTCGCTAATTAAATTAAACTGTCAAGGAAATTGAAAGATGATATCAAGAAATATGGTAAACGCTCCAGCAACGCGCATACCTCAGAAAATATAAGAGAAAAAGAACATAATTTAAACATATTTATTTACTGTTTTGGTGAAAAGCTTTGCTTGATAGTGCTAAAATGATATTGATATAAGTGGCATAGTTTATGTATAGAAATACATAACCATAAAGCAGAAAAGATGCAATAGAAAGCTGTTTGAATTCATCAGTTTTAAATAAGTTGAATGTTTGAGGAATTGTGTGATAAAATCTGCATCGTGTAGATAAAATATTTCTTTGTAGACAATATGCTAAATAAATTTCAAGTTTCATCCTGAGAATTGTAAAGAATGCGAGAAAAAAAATAGTATAAACTGGAATAATAGAAAACATGAAGGTACCTAATGATAAATGTCTCTATTGTTCAAAACCTTCATGCTGTTGAAATATATGTACGTAAGTTTGCAAATTGCACAAACATATGCAAATGAATGTAAGTATGAAATTCTTTTGGTAAAACTTAATAAAAATTATACAATTATTCAATACATGCAGATGAATATGATAATCACCTGCATAAGTGTACGTGAGCTGTACGAATAAAGAAAGCTTTGTAATTTTTAACGCGTTCAGATAAAAATCTTTACTGCCGTTCCTTATGAAATAGGAGAGACTCGAATGCTCCTCATAGATAGATATTTTCTAATTTTCTGTGGATCGAATCGAGTTCACTGAACGAACAATTTGAATTATTGAACAAAGTCCGCGGGAAACATCGGCGTTACCGGGAGACAAGTGGGTTTTTATTGGAAACATCTGGGATTATTTAAATTAGGTTTTAGAAATGAGCCAAACATTGCTGAATGTGTAAATACAGTATCATTGTTTTAATTAAAAAATCATTTGCCAAAAACACTATTTGTGCGCCGATTTGTTATTTGAAGTTAAAATATGTATGCCGCCGTATTAAATCACTATTGTTTGTTTTCAATTGACTGTGAAAATACTTTCAAATATGTAGGTGTTATGTACGAAATGTTGATTTTATATTTTAATGGATTTTATGTTTGTTTAAGGCTCTGACATTTTATAATTTTCCGGTTTACGTATAATTAAATTTTTTAAAATAAAATTATTGTTTTCTTTTATACATTATCACTTGAACTTACATACGTACTTATATTGTTACAAAATGAAATGTTCTGTGTAGTTAATGCAAGGTTTCGAATGCTTGTTGTAATTTATATATTGGCACACTAGAATATTTTAATTTTAAACGAATTGCTTTTATTTTATTTGGCTTTATTTAAATGATTCAATTTAGAACCAGTTAGTATACTTTCTTTCTTATTTATTGGGTGAAGTATCTGCGGGTTGTGGAATACTCCTCGTGCCTCTAAACGTCAACTGCTAAGGTCATATTACTAGGGTAGGTGGGGGCAAAAGGTTCCAGTTTCGACATTTGACTTTCCCCTGTTATCCCAGAACGTCCTAGAAACCTGAAAACTGGCTTGTATCCTAGTTGAATATCTCCTCTAGCTTCAGTACATAGGAAAGAATTTTTCCCAAAGATGAAGTTATCTAATTTCCCATTTAACTAAAAAAAAAACCTCTTTGGACCCTTTTGCCCCATCAATTGGGGCAAGAGATTCCAGTGGAAAAAGAGGATTTTCTAGGTTAGAAATGATTCCCAACGTTCATTTCAAGGGGAGCACGACATTTGGGTGCAAGCGACAAATAGGTGAATGGCGACATTTGGGTGAACGACAATTGGGGGAATGCGACATTTGAGTGACCGACATTTAGGTGAACGACATTTGGGTGAACGACATTTGGGTGAACGACATTTGGGTGAACGACAATTGGGTGAATGCGACATTTGGGTGAACGACAATTGGGTGAATGACATTTAGGTGAACGACAGTTGGATGAACGACAATTGGGTGAATGCGACATTTGGGTGAAGGACATCTACGTCAACGACATTTGGGTGAACTACATCTAGGTGAACGACAATTTTGGATAAACAATAAGTTTGTTTATATGAAATATGAAAGATCTGTTATTTCATTTAATTATAATTGCATACTTTCAACAAAGTAATAGATAGTTATTTATTATACTAGAGGCCGAGATATCAATCTGCTAATAAATTTATTTGATGAATAACTTTATCAATCACCATGGATACTAGAGAGATATCGGTAAAGCGAATAACGTTATGCAGTATTTACGCTGCGCTAATTTGACATTTGAGACATGCGCGATTCGATTCTTAACGACGAAAACGTTAATACCGTTACCGCACGGAGTAATTTACGAGCAGATAATTCCGTGCGTTATTTGCATAACGTATCAGACCCGCATGCGCACTGTTGTAACTTTTGACGGCAGGCTTTTGTTTACATTTGTTTATCACTTAGTTTTAGACAAAATGGCTTGTGTTTTTGAGAATTTAATTAAATTTATATTTTACACAAATATAAAAAGTTAAGTTAAAACTTATAAGATATATTTGTGTATCGCGGTATTCAATTTTCCGATAACTGTAATATAGGAAGTAAATACTGCAATACGTTTACACACTACTGCTTTGCGTAATTTACGAACGTAAACGTTATACGCTTTACTGATATCTCTCTACTATTCATGAAAATCGAGTTATTTGCCAAATAAATAACGTAATTAGGTACAGCCACCTCTAAAAGTAATGAACTAGCGAAATGGGCTAGCTCATTTCTTGCCTATGCATTAAAACTTGATCCAGAGTTGACGCTTCCAGTCTTGCCAACAGTGGAAATTCACATTCTACCAAAAGGGTAAATGAATTCTACCAACCCTGCACAGGCATATCGTGGTTCACGGGTTGCGAATTCTTCTTCTTCTTTTTGGCTTTTGGATTAGGGTTGCGAATTCAGAAACAGTCAAAACAAAAAAGGGGTGCTTTTTAATATTACGTCTAAAAGAACTGAATCATGTTAATGACATGTTAATTCATGTTAATTTCGACATGCCTTTTAAGCAAATACGTGCTTCATGTAAGTTCTCGAAACCATTTTCATAAAATTTTGCCTTAATGGTGTGAACTTTAAGACTTAAGTACAAAAAAACTAAGAGTCAGAGGACAATTTTTTTTGCAGTTTTGTCTTCAGTGCCCATAGAATTCTTTTGCTGACAAACAACCATACAGTTGTCTCTTTTTTTGATAATAAGAATGGGTCGAAGACTGCTTGCTGCTGAAAGGCAAAATGCTTTTAAAAAAATTATAATAAATAAATGGTAATAGGAGAGAAAGGAAAACAATAAAGAACATTAAGGCCCAGTTTTCCTGTTAGAGCTTAACTAAACTTCGCTTTATTAACTAAACGTAATTTGAAAACTAAAAGGGATAAGAAAATGTACTCCAAGGGTACGCCACTGTAAGAACGAATGAATTGGTTTAAAATATGGCATATTTTTAATACGAAATGACATGCTCGAGCAGGCATTTATTTATAATATTTATATATAGTTAGGGTAAACATTTTTTTTAAATTTTCTAAATTACGTTTGTTTCAAAAAATTTCTCATGTGACACATTTAAAATTTCTATGTAGATGTACTATCGCGGCCTTAAAATTTCACACGATTTTTTATCAAGTACAGGCTCTTTCCTCAATTTTGACACTAAGGACATTTAACCAAAAGTCAGATTGTTTGGTTATGTTTTAAGAACAGCAAAATAATAAAGGTATTAGAACTGAAATAACAGAATAAAAGTAGCGACCAGCCATCTTCTAATTTTGCAATTGCAGAACCCTTCTCTCCTTCAGAAAGCATGTGACTTGGCATTGTGTTGCTACAACTTAGCATCACATTTGAAACCTGACGTTTAAAATTATTATTTTTGACAAGCCGTCAAAGAAAGCCATATTTACAGCGGAAAATTAAACCGTGCGAAATTATAAGGCCGCGATAGTACATGAAAAATATCGCCTTTTAAAATTCGTAATAAAAATGGGGGTTTCGATGTTTCGTCGTTCACTGGCGGCTTTTATAAGACTGAAAAATGTTGCTCACCTAAATGACGTTCACCCAAACGTCGTTCATCCAATTGTCGTTCACCCAAACGTCGTTCACCCAAATGTCGTTCACCCAAATGTCGTTCACCTAAAAATATCGTTCACCCAAATGTCGCATTCACCCAATTGTCGTTCACCCAATAGTCGTTCACCCAACTGTCGTTCACCCAAATGTCGTTCACCCAAACGTCGTTCACCCAAATGTCGGTCACCCAAATGTCGCATTCACCCAATTGTCATTCACCCAATTGTCATTCACCCAATTGTCGTTCACCCAATAGTCGTTCACCCAACTGTCGTTCACCCAAATGTCGTTCACCCAAACGTCGTTCATCCAATTGTCGTTCACCCAAACGTCGTTCACCTAAATGTCGTTCACCCAAATGTCGTTCACCCAAATGTCGTTCACCTAAAAATATCGTTCACCCAAATGTCGCATTCACCCAATTGTCGTTCACCCAATAGTCGTTCACCCAACTGTCGTTCACCCAAATGTCGTTCACCCAAATGTCGTTCACCCAAATGTCGTTCACCCAAATGTCGGTCACCCAAATGTCGCATTCACCCAATTGTCATTCACCCAATTGTCATTCACCCAAATGTCGCATTCACCCAAATGTCGCATTCACCTATTTGTCGCTTGCACCCAAATGTCGTTCACCCAAATGACTTCACCCATTTGTCGTTCACCCATTTGTCGTTCACCCATTTGTCATTCACCCAAATGTCGTAGACCCCATTTCAAGTAATGGAGAATCTAATGAGAGGATTCAGGATGTCTATTACCACACAATAACGGGAAAATATCGCCGAAACTGTTTTGACTTTCTATCTTTTGTCAACAGACATATGAAAATTGCTTAAAGTTACATCGAAAGCGTTCAAAACACACTTACCTCGTTTTCTATCACATAAACGATCCGAACGCAATGAGCTTTGGTGTAGCAACTGATAAGAAGTCAGAGGAACCACTGCCACCTGGATGTCCCCTCAAACTCTTCCCGCTTTTTTTCAAGTGCCAGTGGAACCTTTTGCCCCATGGAATCTTTTGCCCCCACCTACCCTACTAGCCAAAATCGGAAGAATTCCACTCCCGATAGGGATTTTTAACGTGCCATCATTGACACGAGGCATGTCTATCCCAAATCACGTGTACTGATAGGTATACTCCCTTCAAAGTTTCTCAGATGACATTGAAAAGCACGGAGTACATATAGGTATTCTTGGGCTGCGAGCAAAGTATTCATGGATGGGGAATATATGTATCCAAATCATAAGATGATTAAGTTATTGAATAAATATCATAATACGTAGTAAATGAAGATCTGAATGTTTCTGGAAGTTGGAAAAGACAATAACATATTTTATTGCAGTACGACAAAAGTTGCACATATTTTTACATCGAAGATTTCAGACATATATACACAATCTGACGATCCTATAAACTCTTACAATATACAGTATCACTTTATAAACTCAGCTTTGAAAGTTTATGTACTTTTTAACTTTATCGGGTATCTTATAATCCAATCATTGATGCACGTAGATGCTGGTTCATGTAGGAATCGCTGTAAAAATTTATCTTTCTTGGAGTGTTTAATTTAAATTGCAGTTACTAATGATGCATTCGTAGCGTCTAATGTAAATACTATTAAATGATGTCTCTTACTTCTTAACTTAATGCCTTCTTTAAGACACCATTACGGTCAACATCGACTTAACGTGGTCTTATTCTACCTGATTTGCACTGGAATACCATTTATTTTAAACCGTTTTATTTATTTCTTTTTTATGATACCTATTTCACCTTGTTGCAATTTTTGCTATTTTACTATTCGTTTGTCATTTTATGACACGTGCACTGCTGTTTGACACATGACGCTGCAATCTATTACTGCCTTGAATTAAAAACCGGACCATAATGGGAGAATTGAATCTTCTCTGTTACACACGTTCTCACATGATATTTTTATTTTATTGGACTGTCAGGTCTTACAATGTTTACCATTTTATAAATTTTTCTTCTGTAGCACTCTTGTCTTATGCGAGTGCGGCTCCCTTCTAGTCAATGTCAAAACAAATATGAAAACACATTTGATTACATATCAGAATGTGACTTTAATTAATCTTTTAAGTTCCATGATGAAACTGGCCCTAAGTCACTTTTTTAAAAAGCACTTGTTTTCAAAATTACTTTTTTTAAATGAAATATAACATATGCACTCTAAAACAAGCTCCTTGACCTAATGTATCGGAATCATGTTGTTACGTTAGGAAATTTACAAAATATATATTTCCCAAATGTTTTTTTCGTTTGGTGAAAAGTGACTTAGGGTGTTTTAGTAATAAGCAATTCAATTGCTCGTGTCACATTACTTATACTCATTTCTGTACATTCCTGTACGTTGATATTTAGTATTTACATTGCGAAATATCGAAATTTAAGTTGCATTAGTTTCGTAATATGTATATCTGTTATACTGGATTTATACATTAGTGCCGCAACACTGATGTGTAGGTTGCGGTATCATTTTTAAAGACAAGTTGTTACTAATGTGAGTTTCACATTTAAAACCTTGACATTCGTAATGAAAATTCTAAAACGTTTTCTTTGCAAAAATTTCATGTTTCTTTTTATGTTGTTATTTACGTAGTGCCGAATATGTATGCACTTCAGTATTTTCAACTTCGCTATCTAATTGCATCGCCCTTGTACCTTAGTTCCGCTTGTTTTGATTATGGGTAATTAGCGTGTCACTTCTGATGCATCTGTAATTAGATTTGTGATTTCCAGTCTGCGGTGGAAGAAAATTGATGCTGGGATAAATTCGAAATGAGGCAACTAAATTCACGGTAATAATAATTACATTCCACCTTTCTCGACCAAACTTAACGTGATGAATATAGGCTCTTAGTTATAATTTAAACTCCCTGAATTTAACATTGATTTGCGCGTAATATACAGCGAGTTATTAAACTAATATTAATGATTGTCAAGATTAATGGTTGTCGACTGCTTTCATTATTTTTTTATTTTATTTTCATATCGTCTTATGTAAATTTATTTTGTCTTATTTTACACACCTAACAGAAATTATACAGGGTGTTATCGAATTGAGTGGAAGAATTTCACAGGTGGTAGCTTGGATCAAGACGATCCAAAATTGTTATATAATATGGCGTCCTAATGTTTTCGAATTATGAAAGAATAAATAAAGGCATACATTACTTTCGGCCATATGCGGATTTTGGTGGGTGTTGCCCGACGTTCACATCTTCGTTTATTCGAAATTTAGAGCAATAAACAAATTTATTTTCATGAAAGTAGACGTAAAAATTTAATTAAAAAAAAAAACATTGTAAATCGTTTTTCCAAGCTACCATGCTGTAAAACTATACCAAGCAATTCGATAACACCCTATATATAAAAGATATTTAATTTGAACGAAAAGCCAAAGGTCACAAAAAACAACTACGTCGTGAAATGTATTATATTTTCTTCGGTGTACAAGAATCTTTAACAAAGAAGTTACTTGGCACGTGGCCATTTTAAAATGGCACTTTAAAATGGCCACGTGCTAAGTAACTTCTTTGTTAAAGATTTGAGAATGGTTAAGTTTTAACTGAAACATGTTATCCACAAACATTTAGTTCTTGTACACCGAAGAAAATATAATACGTTTCACGACGTAGTTGTTTTTTGTGACCTTTGGCTTTTCATTCAACTTCAAAATTATTTTAAACAGTCACAAATCTCATGGATAATCCAATAGTATTTTTTAAAAGATATTTAAATATTTATAATATTTTCAACCAACAAACCTAATAAAAGTACGGATAATTTTCAAAAAAGAACACAAGGCCTTTATTACATATCAGGTCTTTCTTCCAAAAAGAACAGTTGCCATTAGTTGCTCATTCAACTTTTGATGTTAATTTATTTAACTGTTAGAACCCTTTTTTCCGGCAATTGCATATTTGAAAAAAAAAGCTACCTGATTTCATTGTTTAGTAAAGTATGTTTAATTTAATTTTGCGTGTGAGAAAGAAAATGTTCCAATAGAAGTCAGTAAATGTCCTTGTTGAATTAGCGATAGCTCACATCTGTAAAAGCTCTAATATTTGAAGTTTTTTGCAAAATTCATGACTCGTGAGATAAGATATCTAAACCCTTGAATGTTCTGTGCTCTATTTTACGTTCCATATTTATTCAATTTGTTTTATTTACATTAAATATTTGTGCTTGCGGTATATTACCACTGGATGATAAGTGTCATGTATTCGGTTCTGAAATCACATCATAAAGAATCTTTAATTTCCGTTTATATTATATTATATCCTATATATTACACTGACATTGACGATTCTTATGTGTCAATAAGAGAATAAAGAATTGAATTGCTTAATGTTGAACACTCTGACAAAATTTATAATAATTATCATCCATCAGATATGAAAAATCAGTATAAAAATCAACGTTTCGCTTTACGTTGGTAGCTTCTTCTGAAGAAGCTGTGACAAATTTTGCAGTAATTTTCAATGAAGAAGAAAGTGTTTCGATTTAATTTTATAAACAACATTATCGTAAAATTCAATTATTTTAGGAATTACAAACATTTCCTCATTCTTCATTCTTCCTCATCCTCAGTAACATCAAATCAATCTATGATAAAGCAGAAATCGTTTTAGAAGCATAGGTAGTTAGTTTATATGGGATAAGACAGGAGGAAACATGATTTCTAATTTATTTATTGTCGCTTTAAAAAGTACATATTTTAAAAGGTAGACAGGAAAATGAGGTATAAAGATAAACTGAGGGAAATTAAGTAATCTAAGATACGCTTTAATATTATACAGTAAAGAAAGTAGGTAGACTGGAACTAAATACTTCATTACAACACAAAGCAATAATTATTTGTTTTTTATTTATTTTTTGAGTTTAGGTTGATTCCGACTTTAATTTTAATTGTAGGTTGGGGTAATAAGAGAAAAAATTGTATAATGTAAAACAAGCTTGAGAATAAAAATAATATATAGTTTTGAGGGATAAGAAGACTAGAACTTTAGAAATGTGTAGCTTTTTGAATATGCTAACAATTTGAAGTGATTCTTAAATAAATTATAGTAACAATGCAAATTTGCTTGTTTTTCAGAACATGAAACATCAGATATATCGTGACTCTCTGATCAAAATGATGTAAAGAATTTCAAGTTGCGGAAGTCCGCCGCTGGTCAACACATACATCTGTTAGGAAGACAGGTGGGTACATTTATTTTAAAGATTTTCATAAGACTATGAAAAACGTATATCTATAAAAATATAGTAATAGTAATTTCACTAGTTCTTCTTTTTTAATTAGAAACTCTTTTGTTGAAGATTTGATCCGTCATGCCGCTTTTTAAAAGAACATCTGTTCAAACTTCCTTCCACTTTAAATAAAGATGAACATGTAATAATTAGAGATATTACACATAAGAGAAGGAAAGAGGGAAGCATTTTATCGCGCCTTAGTAATGATTTTAAGGATCATTTAAATTTGAAAGCTATGAACAAATATCCCTTTTATGCATCATGCATTATTATTTATTTATTGGTAAACTAATTGTATTTTTTGTATTTAACATGAGAAGAAAGAAATATGAAATTTGTCCGTTGTTTGCCATGTACACATACTCGTACATATATGAGTTTCATGACATTAAGAAAAATATTTAATGTAATTATACACATGAAGGTTTTACATTAATTGTTCGTCTTGTTTATCGATGCTAGATCAGTGCGTCCAGAGAATATTCCCTGTGACCGTTGTTAACGACCGTTATCAACCAGACATTATATATGTACAACTCCGCCCATAATCTTTTTTTCCAATTTTTTTAAAAAATCTCAAGCAATCTCACTTTGTTTTTGTTTGAATAACTATCTTAATGTCCTATGCGTTTAATGACATGCATTAAGCTTATCATCAAGTCTGTCTGTTTCCTCGAAACCTTGGCCTTGCTAAATTAATCTAACCGGAAGGTGCGTTTCGTTTTGTATAGGTTACGCTTCTGATTTGCTGTTTCCTGATAATTATTATCGCTGTTTGCAGTTTTCATATTTACATGTGACATTTAATATCACAACAAATGGTAATATATTAAAATTGTAAATTTTAATAGCTATGCTAAGAGAATTAAATCAACTTTAATAACTTTTTTTGTATTTCTTAGTAAATGGAAATTCTACATAAATAAGAAAAACTTTTCTATTGACTTTTATAAACTTTAAAATTTTTGATCGCCTAAAATGCTATTGGAATTCGGTTTGTTGACGACAATGGTTAAAAATTAAAATTTCAAATTTAGAATTTAAGAATCTATCAAACGTACAGCGAAAATGAAAACGTCGACGTTTATACCAATTTTACAAAGTGTTCGAGCAATTGTAAATGTAAATACTGAGTTTGTATTAATAGTGTTTACCATCGCAATTTATACGTACTTTAAGGAAGAAAAAAAGCTGTCTACCCAATAAACTTGGGAGAAGATGTTTCCGCAATCTCGCTTGCTCGTTTGTTTGTCCATTTACTCATTACCGTGGTTAGAAGGGATTAGGCAGCAATTTAACATTCATAGGAAAGACATTACTTTTTTTCTCAGTGTACATATATACGTAAAAACATTTAACGGGGCACCTTTAAAAAAAATAGAATAGAGTATTCCTTAATGAACTCAGACCAATTTTGGGTACCTAGTAAATCTTAAAAGTGTATTTAGGGTGACACACTAAGGCCCAGTTTTACAATCGTGGAATAAGAACAGAATAACTATTAGCCGAATATCCTTTAACCTTCCTCCATATTCCAAGAATAGCGCTATACTCAGTTAATCCAACGATTGTAAAATCGGGCCTAAAAGTAATAACTAAATTTACTCTTAAATACATTTCTAAAATTAGACAGCTATAAAAGAACACACAGAAAAATATTGAAACCCAAGCTTTTTAATTAAATATGAAATTTATTATGCATTCACATTTAAATTATAAAACTAGAAATTTCTCAAAATCAATTTTGTTCCTGTATACATTATTTTTAATGAAAACAAGTATTTTGTTTATTGTAAAGAAAAATAATGTGTAAAGTCCTTGTTTACAAACTACTGTGCTTATTATACGTCTAGCGATTGATTACTTAATGAAACCTGCTAGAAAACGTTAGTTGTTTAAAAATTTGCTCCGCAGATGTGAACAATACTGTTTTCAAAAGCACATGAAATTACCAAAAAGCTAAACAAAATTTAATTAAATTATTTATGTGGAAGCTAATTGCTTTTTTCTGCCCGCTCTTGTTTTCAGCGCTTTTTTACAATACATATTTTCAATATTTTTTTAGAATTTGTCAGAATCATACGTATGCAATTATACTTTAAATAAATTTGTTTGTACTGATTATAAACTGTATCTATTGTTTACTTAAGCAAAATGATGTTTGTTTCAGCTGTGGAATTGTAATGTTTTTATCTAAAATATAGAGCATTCTCCGTTATTACTACTAAGATTACATTAGGTAGTTTATGCATGCGTGAAGCATACAGTAATTTGAAAGTTACAAATAACAGGAATTTCCTGATTTTTAGTTCCATCTCGTTTAGGATTCCCATTATTGTGTTTCAGTAGCAAATGTAACAGAATTTGGCAAAGCTAAATATTCCTTGTTCAATTGAATATTTAAATTAATTCCGGTGAATCGTTTGTAAATTACTTGAAGCCATTCATTTAAGCATTTTTGAAGTGCGTCATATAAAAATCCATCGGATGTGCATTTCCTCATTTTATTATTATTATATTTCCGGTTTGTAGGGAACGTGTATTTCCCATAATACTTTCTTGGCTTTATAAGGTTTTAAAGAGTGTTTTATTTTTCACATGCAGTTTACAATATTAGGTACATTTTGAATATACATAATTTATTACATTATTATGTAGGGTTTAATACAAGAATGTAAATTGCTTCTGTTTATTTTAAACTTCTTTTGGCATTTGTACTATTAACGGGGTAAAAAAGATTTAACAAAAATTTTACAGTTTCTCGATCAATTTTAGAAGATATAGGCCTTCAAAGTCAGAGGGAAGAACTTTCTACTCCGATAATAGTTTACTGGTTTAAAAAGAGTAGCCTGAACAATAAAAGTCACAAAGGATTTAAGTGTGAAGCCTAATATCTATTATATGATACAAAAATATATAAATTCCAAACCAAGTAATAGAAGGTTTATGAACCAGGAAGAGTAAGAACGTTTATTTGTGTTACTGTTCCCAATTCCTGGATACAGTTTTGGGGTGACATTTATGTAATTTATGCCATTAGTCAATTTGATACTTAGGTCCTTTGTTACTTACTTATCATAAGCTTAAGTCGTGACATCCTGCGATCACTTTTTGATCTAACAATGCGTTAGGAATTGCAACAAATTTTTTTATTATTTATTATACTAATATTATTATACGTTTCTATTACTGTTTGTAGGTTGGTTATAGAAGAAGATTTAAAGGCAGAGTCTTCCTACAATTTTTTTTTTTATTTTTTAATCAATAAAATTGAAAAAATTTAAAAATTTAGGTGGGTTGCTTAAAATCTTTAAGGCCAGGATTGCATAAAAGGATTAGATTGAAGCCTTAAGTTAAAGTCAGTACACTTATGAATGACACTAACATATCGCACATTAATTAAAAAAGAAATACTAAAAAGAAATAATCTACTTTTAATACAGTAAATTGTTATCATTCTCTAGTAACACAGTCGAAGTCATTTTTAAAATGGTAACAGAAATGTAAACTCCTTTTTCAAGACCCATCAGTATTTACTGGTAGAGATATTATGAGGAAATGACGACATTGGCATGAAAAACCATACTAAATGGAGCTGATTAACCCTTATCATCTGCTGATATGTGCTTTGTGATTCACTTCAGTTTGAATCGCGAGTTTCAGTGCCAACTATACCGTGTTGTGTGTTGTACTTCAGTGGTTCTAACTTTCATCTAGTGCGTTAACCATATATACAAAAATTAGTTTATTATTTCTTGAGGAATTTGTGGTTCTTGTCAGATTGTTTTGGTAAGTAAATATTTTTGCACCTTTCATAATTTCGCAACAGTTTGCCTTACATTTTTATAACTTGATATGATACCAAATATTAGCATGTTTTTTTTGTTATCAATAATGATTGATATTAATGACGTCATAGATTATTTGCCTAAAAATTCCCCGTTAATTATGCAAGAGATACTTAAATGTACTATGTCTAAGAAAATGCAACTAATTAATTTCACTTATATTCCTTGTTTACAGTGTCATTTTGTTATGAAGCTAAATCTTAAAGGTGTTCAACTGTTCAGAGTATTAATATACAATTTTTATACTACTGTTGTCTAAAATTTCTTAATCATATAAAACAATATTTCACTTCAAGGAAGTTTTTACATTTTTTATGACGTACTTTAAGAATAACCAGCTTAAGTTACATATGTATTCTTATCGATTGTTTTCATAATATAGGTCACTACAAGAATAACCGTGTCACACTTAAACGTAGAAGGTGAAACATGAATGAATTTCATTTTCTGCTTATTGTTTTTGATTGTGATGCAAGGACATAATTTTACTTGCTAAATAAAAGCGCCATTAAAATGAATGAATACCTTTCAGAGAATGACAACAAACGTAATAAATGATGAAACATAATTGTTGTGTAAATTATTTGCATTGTCGCACATTTCGAAATTTGTGCGAAGTTGTACCGAAATATTTATTGTTCTTTAAATATAATTACGATTATAGATGTGATTACAATTCATGTATATAATTGAAATGACATTGATTATCAGAGAATAAATAAAGTCATGACAAAGTACAATTCTTAAAATAGTACACATACCTAAGGAACTGTAAATTTCGACGACAGTTTGTTTTATATTTGATTTCTTAGAATAAATATGGAAAAATTCCAAATAGATCAATTTATCAAAATATCAATTTCCTGTTGAAATCAATAGCTTTCAACTTTGCAACCACTTAAAATAGGTATTCCACAATTGTATAGTCCTCGCGAATACGGAAGACACATACTTTATTTTAAATTAAAAAACGATTGCGTAATGAAATGCGAGAGATGGTGATACACAATATAGGTAAAAAAGGCATATTATTTATTCTGCAAACTATAAAAGGAAAAAGTTATGGTTTTTACACTTTGCCTGCACTTTTGTTACGCAGCTTGTTGTCTTCCGCATTTGCGAGAACTGTATCGTCCATTTACATAAAAATTCTTGTTAAATTTTCTATAAATTCAATATATTTTTCGGAATATTTTAATTAAAGCTAGTTCTTGTCCGATGAAAATTGTATCACAAAATCTTTTAAACGGACACTAAATAGCGCACAAAGAAGAAGAAGAAGCTATCAAACGATAGCAAAACGTAAAGTGTTTGTGCGCTATTTAGTGTCCGTTTAAAAGATTTTGTGATGGAATATTTTAAGTTAATATAGATTCTCTATTGATTATTTGAACGCCATCGTGAATAAGTCTAATTCATTCAAAAACATAAAGTGTGTTTTACAACTTACACCACACTGTAAGTTTAATAACTCCCATGAATTCAACAATTATGTTAGTAATTAATAAAAAAATATTTAAGTATACATATATTGTATTGCAATACAATAGCAAATATGCTTGCCGATCTGAGACAACTTTAAATTGAAATCACAAGTTCTATTTTGTTTTCGTTTCGCTTGGTTTATCAAATATACTCTATATTCACTCTTACATTTGAAATTGTACTGCAACAAATTAAATGAAATAGAAAACTAAGAAAAAAGCTTATAAGTTCTGATGATCTCAATAACAAGAATCAAAAAGACTGAAAATAATTTGTGCAATATATTGTGCAATTTTATTTCTGTTCTTTTTCAATACCTTTTAATACATATTATTCAACTTTGATATTTTTAACAAATAAGAATAGTTATTACAACAATAATTGATAAAATGGTTCTGAATTTTTTATCACATGTTGCCAAATTCCACTCTTAATTGGTAGTACAGGGACTTATGGATCATTTATTCACTTTTCAGATTCTCCTATAACGGTATCCTTATTTAATTATTTAGTTGATCAAATATTTTACTAGAGTCACTTTGTGCATCAATCAATTCAAAAAATAACACAATCTCATTTAGTTGACCGTGGCTGAAAACTTGAAAATTTTAAATACTCAAAAATAAAAACTTGCTATAATTCAAAAAGTTATTAACCTATTTCTTGCAAAATTGATGCATTCAGACAAATTTAAGTGTAATGAACAATCTGCAAGTCTGTTGCAAGAATTATGACAAAAAATTTCTTTCTTGTAATTTTACTGTACGTAAAATTAAGATGCTGAAAAAAATCTTCAAAAAAAACTCATTATTTGGTTTGTTTATAATAATAATAATAATAATAACTATGTTTGTAATCAAAATTTACAAAGTGCGTCACAATTTGAAGTTTGACACTTGCCATTTTTAAAAACGTAAAAGTATTTAAAAAAAAACATCAAAATATTGCTGTAGACACAATATTTTATTATAAAAAAATAGAATTTATGCAAAAATGTACTTTGCAACTTATTAAATGCTTACATTTGGCCTTTCAGATAGAATGTAAATGTTCACATTTTATGGACTTTTATGAATGATACTGTTTATCAGAAATTGGCAGAAAGAAAACGTGTTGATGAAAATAGAAAAATCTAGTAATTTCCTTCCTTCCTTTTCTAATTTTTTTATTGGGCACTGAAATTTATACGACAGTTTTTTTGAAAACTTTTGACGATATCAATTCATTAATCGACAAAATATTTTCACAGAAATTACATTTTTTTAAAATAATAATACGGCACAAAGTAAACGAAAACTTAAAGAAATAATTGTACTAAAAAAGAAAACATTTACAAAAAAATATAATAGAATATCAAAAATATGTTAAAATAATTTCTGCTTTACAAATAAATAAAATTTTTAAAAACTTTGTTTGACTTTTTTTAGACATTTACCTAAGCAAATTGTTGCAATTCTAAACTAAAATAGAAAGCTTGTATGTCCGTAATTAGTTGAAAATATTGTAGTAAAATTTAGCTAATTGAAGTGAAAACCGATTATGCAAATATTTTGATCCAACAAAACAACTGTTTCAGATCCATTAAGTTAACGCACATCAGAATATATGTAAATGTATAAATCATGTATTTCAAATAAAATTATCTCACAATAGCATTGGTTATCTTCAATGAGAGGATTAAATCTATGTCTACAAATTAATAGGCATTTTATTTTCGCATAATACCCACTGCTAATATTTACGATTTTACTTGAATGAAAGCTAGTCTTTGGATTACGACGTGTTTACAAAACACTATGAGAAATATTACGGAATTTTGGAAGACATGTTAGATTTATTTCAGTTCAAATTGCTGGTAAAAAAAAAACAAGAAAGGAAAGCCGCATTGCTCAAAGATTTGCTTGGTGAAAAACGAATTTAATTTGATTAAGAAATAATATGCCGATGCCAATAAGAGATTTTATTTAAAAATTTAAGACCGGCAGGTTGATTATTATTTATTAAAAAATAATAAATGATAAGTTATTTATTAATTTTTGTAAATATAACACCAACATATAACTACATAAAACGTGTACAGTCGTGGACCGTTAAAAGAGAGCGAAGAGCAGTAAAAAAATGTGCCAAATTCAACCTTACCTCTATTATGCATAGTGTTCTTTTAACTGTCAATGTCAGTACATATCTAATGTGATTGTTTTTGTTTTTATTATCTAATTAATAACACTGCTGGAGAGAGCTATAAATAAATTTTGAAACGTTGCAAATAGATTAAAAGTACCTATGCGTTTCAAGATTTCAAAGATTTTTCTTTCTAATGAGTTTATTTATTCTTACTGGATTTAGAACAGATTTATAACAAAAAGTGTAGTCGGAAATTTTAATTACGTTATCTAATGAGTCGCTTTAAATTGCTATGTGATAATTAAATTTGTTTACGAGTGATAACACTACTAAATATTTTAAGGTATGCGGACAATCTAGGAAAATATGTACTGATAACATTCGTATTGTTTGTATTTTATTTATGTATGTGAGTATAAACTTTACATATTCGGCAATTATTATAATTCAATTTTTAAAAATGCAGTCGCATTAATGTCGGTCTTGCTTTTCAGATTCCTTACAGGCAACTTTCAATGCACTTTTATTGAATTTATGAGACCATCTTATTAGTATTCATAGCCATAAGAGTTTGACTAGAGAATGTCCTATTCTGTCTAGACAGTTAGACACTTGGATTTAAAAGTTTTGCTTTACATTACGACTTTATTTTCATTTCATAATATGTAATTTATTTATAAAATTACTTATTCAATCACTACATATTTTTATTGCAGTTGTATATAAAATCGGCAAGGGTAAGAAATACGTTTGATTATTGTAAGCTTTAAGGACATGGGTATTTAGGAAGCTGCAACAAAAATGGCTATATTTTGATGCATTAAAAAATAATTGTTGCTTTTAGTTCTAACATTTAATTGGAATTTGATAGGATCTGATTAACCTACAGTATTTCAAAGAATGATACTCCTATTTATCAGCACATTTAAGATAGAAGTATGCATATAAGTAAAACACGATAATCACTAAATTAGCACTTTTTTTATAATGTTCTGTAGAATATAAAATAATTTTACAATTTTGAATTTGATTTAACAAGGTTTTCATTTAATTCCTATATAAGTAATGAGCAATATAAAATATCAAATATGAAAAATGATTAAGAATTTGTTTTCTGTTAAAATCCCAATAATCGGATGTGTTTATAACATCCCTTTTTAAGCTTATACATGCATAATTCTAATACAGTGTGGGCGTTGCAGATGAACTTGATAGTAACAGGCTGGTGCTGACCTCCAGGACGGCGCCATGGGCAACAAGTGCTGCTGCCATCGCCAGCCAAGACCGACCCAGTCTTATCCCGTTCCGAAGAGTGGATTTGATGGTAAGTGTTCAATCATTTCTGTGTTGGCTGTCAAGTAAACAAATTATTTATGTCTATAAACGACATGAAAGGGACGGATCTTTTTGTTATGTAAGAAGAGCTTCACGACTTGTTCTGTGAGTAAATATTATAACTTATAACTTTTAAAACCGTATTATGATCGCATAAATTCTAATGAATCTAATGATCAAATTAGGTTTCTTGGTGATGATAGTCGTATTCTTAATTTCGATCATAAAAAAATATAAGCAAAAACCGTATAATATGGAATCTCGTACACTTTCTTGGTAAGGTTTACTTGACCTAAGAGTGGACGATAAATTATTTCTTAGAAAACTCATTACCTATTTGTTTATCTTATAACTCGTCAGTAAATTCAAACCAGACGTAGGAGGTAGTTGAACTATAATCGTTCATTGTTTTTCCGTAAAACGAGCTGTAACTTTTTTCATTTCTAGACATTTAGGTTCCAGTTAAATAGGTATCTCTCTTGTATACGCATTAAACTAGGTGGAAGATATTTTAGCCCACGTAATTAAACATAGTGCACCAACTTTGTTTGTCAAAACAAAAGAAAGTACTTACTATTTTAAACTTTACGAGCAAATGAAATATCGCTGCTAGATTATAGTCTTCTAGGAAGTGAAATGTTTTTATGTCAAAACATGTAAAATTACCAAAAATTTCATTGTCGATAAAATTGCAAACATTTTCGTGTTTCTGATTCTTTATATTAGATTAATTCTGTACAGCTGTATTTTATACAAAAAATATAGGTATATCGTACTATACAAAAAACGGAAAAAGGCTTTATCACTTCAATATTCTTATCGACATAAGGAATCGAGATATACATTTATTATTTTTTTATTTAAAAGTTACTTTCAATTCAAGACCGGTTCATGGTGAATGTAGCATGTGTAAATCGCAGGGGGTTAATCAAGAAAATAAAATGTGCTTATTATGGAAATGAAAAAAAACTGACAGTGTTCTTGATTATGACAAGAGTAGGAAAACGAATACATATACCAATTTTAATTAAGGTACGGGTATACAGGGTGTCCGTTTTTCGAGCCTAACCATGGGACCTCGGTTATCTTAAGAGATAAGTTGGTTAAATTAGATCAACGTTGCATATTTTTATTCCAATCAATAATCTTCAAACAAATTTCACCTATTTTTTACGGTTTTGAAGATATTCGAAAAAAAGTAAAAATCACGGTTTTCGTTTTTATTTTTTTCTATAAAAACCAATGAAGTTAGGCATTTTTAGGTCAGACATTGTTAAGGCACATTTTTATGGGGAATTTAAATATGCCATTATCTTTGTCATGTCATAAAAAATTACGAACAAACGACATTCAATTTGATTGAATTTTGATTTTCTTATGGACACCATCTTGGATTTTTACACGATTAAATGAAGCCTTTTTTCCTGATTACGATGATGTATCACACTTGATGGTTAGAGTGAGATTCAGTTCAAATTCTCGAAATCATCTGTTCTGCAAAGAGTGCCATGGAAACAAAAGCAATTTTTTGTTTCTAAAGAAAATTTGACAGTTCAATTCAATTTTAAGTGAGATAGTTATGTTTATTATCAATTGCAGTAATAAAATGTCGCTTTTAAACTAGAGAAAACGAGAAATACTAATACATAAATGTTTACGTCTTTTATCAACTCGCAAATTAGTTCAAAAATGGATATCAACCAAACAAGTACATTGAACTGAATGGTCATCAGAATTGAATCATTTCAATTATACTTTGTGGGGTACTATGAAAAACAAAATTGTACCTGTCGATGTTGATGCTGATATTAGAAGTATTGTTACAAATTTGAAATACATGAGAAGAAGGTACATTAGAAGGGCAATTTTAATTTAAGAAGATTTAACAAGAATTGTACACAGAGCTAAAAGGTAGGCAATTTGAGCATCTGTGGTAATCGCTTGTTTTGCTATTTTTATTGTAAGGGAAAGATAATGGCATATTCAAATTCCTCATAAAAATGTGCCTTAACAAAGTCTAACCTAAAAGTGCCTATCTTTATTTGTTTTTATTTAAAAAAATAAAAACGAGAATCGCGATTTTTACTTTTTTTCGAATATCTTGAAAACCGTAAAAAATAGGTGAAATTTGTTTCAAGATTATTAATTGGGATAAGAATACGCAACTTTGTTCCAACTTCGTATCTCTTAAGATAAACAAGATCCCCATGGTTAGGCTCGAAAAATGGACACCCTGTATATTAATAGAATTAATTTTTCCAAATTTCTGATTTAAATTTTATGTCAGATACAATTAACAACAGAAAATTGTGTTTCAGGTCAAAAATAAAATTAACATACTTTGCTCTCGTAGAAATTGAAGCATTAATTTTATTTATTTATTTTAATTGCGTCTTTAAAGTGTGACCCCAAGTGGTCCGTCAAATTATTTGCAGCTCACGAAATAAAACTCTCAATTAAACGAACCTAAATTAAAATAAAGCCAGAAATTCCTTGAAATGTGTTTGCCTAAATTGATAGGAATAGCTTTCTAAATGACGGTCTAATTACGGTCAACAGGTAAATACTTAAAAAAAAACAATTCTTAGACCTATAAACACAAATTAAATAAATATATCTTAATATCAAATACATACCATGTAAATGAAAAAAAGACGTACAAACAGTCGAATAAAAAAGAGTAAATCGTGATGTGATAAAATTGGCAGCTTACCCTCCTATTCTGTAATTCATAATTGACTGGACACCTTCAAACCACGTATTGAGAACACTCTGTAGAATAAAAAGTCTTTACATTAGAGGGTGCTGCGGCTTTCGTTTTCCAGGAAAAAATTCAAATAAAGATCGATAAAAATTGTTTGGAAACCACTGATTTTCTTATCTACTGTTAAACCCACGTGCCGAGCGCCATCCGGGCAGGCGATCCCCTGCCATAAATTCCCAGATGGTTTATTGTTTTACGTCAAGCAAATAACGCACGTTCACTATCTCAACAGACTTCGGAGTGTGTAGGTCAGTGTAAGGTCAGGGTCAGCTTACACAAATAACGAAATTGTTGACATTGTTCTAACGTATGGAGAATGTAGGTGCAATGCACGTGCCGCAGAGCGTACATATCGGCGGCTGTATCCCCAGCGTCGTACACCGAATCGTCAAACGATTATTGCAATTGTGCAACGGGCAAGAGACATCTGCTTTAATAGGCGCTCGCTACGTAAGTACTATCAGCGGTCCTCAATAGTTCGCTCTTTTTGCATTGTTTCAAAATGTCCCGACAATCAATCATGTCTACGTATTTTCTGATCCCATTTGACACCCTTAATCTACAGTTTTAATTTGTCCAAGCAATAACCTAACACCCTGTATAACGATAATTGTTAAATGACATATTTTGACCAATCACTACTTAGATACAACGCATTTCCATGTATTGATTGGTCAAAAATATTTCATTTAACGTTTGTCGTTACGAGTTACAGAATAGGGGGTTACTCTACCTATTGTAAAGAGTA
Source organism: Dorcus parallelipipedus (assembly GCA_958336345.1). Lineage (NCBI taxonomy): Eukaryota > Metazoa > Arthropoda > Insecta > Coleoptera > Lucanidae > Dorcus > Dorcus parallelipipedus. The sequence continues at coordinate 25,575,934 of OY284475.1, forward strand.
TTATTTCTTTAAATCTGTTGTCGAATTTGGCCATGAAAATTTCATTGTGAACCATCATCGTCAAGATAGTTGTTAATTTGACGTTTGAACTTGCAATACGATAAGACAACACAAGAATGTAATCCATTGTGATAAACGAAAAACGACGATAAGAATGATATCTGTTGTAACGATGATAACAGACAATAAGAAAATAATATTTAAAACAAATAATCAAAATTGTGGTGCATTCACAATAAACACCTTGTCAGAATCAACTTCGACGCTAAATTAAAAAAAAAACACTCGTTATGTAGTTATGACTATTTAGAAATCGTAAAATATTAAATTATTTTTGGATTGAACAATACGGTCGTAGTGTTCAAGATAAGTTAAATAATTAGTATATTCGCTTAACTGCTTTAGAATACTATCAGAAATCAGAAAATCTCCATTTTCTATTATACAAATATTAAAAAAAAAAGATGAGCATTTAAAGCACTATAAGTTGTTTAAAATTCAAATGATTCAATTTTTTTTAAGTACTTGTCGGAAAAGTTTTAAACCGCATTTATTTCGAAATTCCTTACATTGTCATAAGAGTCCACTTCACTACTTTTCAGAGCTGGGTAATTACTTGTACTTTAAATCAGGGTTTGAAAAAATCATGATTTTTATATAAAAATAAAAAAATCGGATTTTTATGATATACATATATCATGATATATATCAAAATATAAATCTATAATTCGATTTTTCAATTTGTAATTGTTTACAAATAAAGTTGTTCGTTCGTCTTATTACATATCTTTATCATGATAAAACAGTATCAGGCTCAAACAAAATTAATAAACAAGCCAAACTCAACTTAAATTCAGAATCATTGTTTTGGTCGTCGCCAAAATGTTTGCCATCTTCCCACATCCAGTTTAAATTTCGCTTTTTTGGAGGTTCTGAATTCATATATTTGAACATTAAAGCTAATTTATTTTACTTTTTTATAATATTTCATAATAGCTGTACTTGTACTTACTCTGTCAATTTTAAAATGTAAATAATAAATATCCTGATATATATCCCTATATATATCATTGATATATATCTTCAAACCCTGCTTTAAATATAATTACAATTACAAAGTACTTTTTCAGTAGAGGAATTAATTACAATTATAAAACTTACAGTTTCAAAACAGGAACTAATTACAATTACAAAGTACAAGTCTTAAAAAAAGGAATTGGCAATTACTTTTATAATTACTTTGTAATTACTTTTATGATAAATCAGGGGTAGTCAACCTTTTTATACATATCGCCCACTTTTGTATCTCTGTTAGTAGTAAAATTTTCTAAGCGCCCATCGGTTCCACAGTAATGGTGATTTATAAAGTAGGGAAGTAACTTTACTTTATAAAATATAAAGCAGCGCCGTTTGGTTGCTCCGCTACCGCCCACCTTCAAAGCTGGAGCGCCCACTAGTGGGCAGTAGGAACCAGGTTGACTACCACTGTGATAAATCATAGTGACATAATTGACAAACATCTACGTTCTACGTTTAAAATGTTTAAATAATTAAAAATGTTCAAGTAATCCAAATATATCAAAAAATAAATTTTAATTATTATTGAAAACCATATAAAAAGACCTATTATTATATAAACAAGTTTAATTAGACTCTTAGTTCATCATTTGAATACAATATATTATAATAATAGAAATAAACAATAGCAAGTAGTTATTTTACGCACAAAAAAGAAAAAAGTGCTTTATTTATGTACCACATCACATCGTATATCATTTCCTCAGTTCATAATGTTTAATACCCTAGAATCGAGTAGCATCGAGTGAGCACATCATGCGCTTGCGGTTGGTATAATGATTTTAGACCACGCGTATATTGTAAACACGTATTTAAAAGTAATAGTAATTAGAAAAAATAATTGTAATTGAAAAAGTAATTATACTTATAAGAAGTAATTGTAATTAGATAATTTAAATAATGCAATTACAAACTACAATTCCTTCATCGATTTTGTTGCAATTACAATTACAAATTACTTTAAGAAAAAAAAAGTACTTAAGTACAATTACAAATTACATTAAAAAAAGGAATTGTAATTGCTAATTACTTTTTTACCAGGAATTACCCAGCTCTGCTACTTTTTACTGTCAATTTACAGTGTTGAGGAATTTCTTTAACAATTGGTATAGTCGAACCTCCATAACTATTTTCAAGGGACCGGATTACTTGCAGTTATAGAAATTTCAAGGTAAAGAAAGAGGTAGCAGTTATATTCAGTGTGCAGAGGCATCAGTAAGTTTCGACTTACTGAAAATTTCAAGTTGTGGAGGTTCGAGTGTAGTTTAATTTTAATTTGACTAAACCACAACATTTCGATCTTGGAAAGCCACTGTTTTTAGAATAGAAGGCTTTAAACATACAGGTTGCCCCAGAAATGCATATAAAGCTTCAGGTAAACGTATATTTCCTCATTCTAAAACCGCAAAAAACGTTTGCCAGGGTAGCGTACTTTTCTTGTGCGAACCCTTTTAGCAGAAAACTGCGAAGTCAACGGCGGAAAATGGTACTAAATCAGTAAGCAAGTCTATATCATTAACAGAACATAATTAAAACACACTTCACCGTCCCACGATTGCTTTTTGGGTTATTATTAAAAACAGCAAAACAGAGTACAGTAAAATAAATATTTAATTAAGGCATTTGCATTTGCAACTAGATATTTGAAATTCATTTAGTCTAAAGCTCTTCTATAAATCGAATTAACTACATAAAGGGTGAACTCGGCAAAATCCGGACACCTTTGACAGTGCATATCTTAGCAATCCTTGCATCAAGGTAGCTGCTATTTAGCATCAAGATAGCCAGAATATACAAAAACAAAATCTGTCAGTACTATTATCTCCGTGTCATTAGTTGTCAAAATGGTTTCGTTGGAAATGGAAAGAAGAAAACTGATTTTGCACGAACATATGCAAAATAAAAACGCGAGTGTTCGTCAGATCGCTAAAACTTTAAAAAATCCTAAATCTACGGTTGCAGATGTCATCAAACATTTCAAAGAACGCCTGACTATCCAAAGAAAGTCTGGAAGTGGGGGTGAACATGGTCAAACTGAACATAACTTGGCCAAAAAGGTTCTTCAAGCATATACAAAGAATCCAAAGATTTCATCCCGTGAAGTTGCGGTCAAGGTAAAAAAATCCCAGACATATGTGCAGATAGTTAACGCCAGAGCTGGATTAAAAAGTTTTAAAGCCCAAACAGTACCTGATAGAGACGCAAAACAAAATTTAAAAGCAAAATCCCGCTGTAAAAAGCTTTATGAAAACAAATTAACGACATCCAAATGCATTGTTATGGACGATGAAACCTATTGTTTCAAAAACTTTAATTATATCGCTGGTTAGGTTTTTTATACAGCCCGCAGTCGCAAGGATGCTCCTGAAGCTTGCAAGCGTAAGATAAAAGCAAAATTTTCACAGAAATTTCTTGTTTGGCAAGCCATCTGCACCTGTGGCTTGAAAACCACCCCCTTCATTACCTCTGGAACTATAAACTCAGAGATGTACCGCAAAGAATGTCTCCAAAATCGCCTGTTGCCGTTCCTTAATAAACATGATAGTAAACCATTATTTTGGCCAGATCTGGCAACGTGTCATTACTCGAATGAAACGATCCAATGGTACCTTGATAATGAAGTAGATTATATTCCTAAAGAATTTAACCCACCCAATAGCCCAGAACTCAGGCCAATTGAAGAATTCTTGTCTATTGTGAAGACAATCTTGAAGAAAAATGCTGCATCGGTCACAACCATCGACCAGTTCCGATACAAGTGGCTTTAGGCGTCTCGAAAAGTTGATAAAGCCATTGTACAAAAACTTATGCGACGAGTGCGCCATAAAGTTCGTTCAGTAGCATATGCTACAAATTCGGAATAATTTAATGTACTATAATTTTTAGTATTGTTGAGTAGTTTAAAAATAGATATTTGGTTTTCTTAAAAATTTTGGGATTTCTGTTTTATAGCCTTTTTTAAGTGTCCGGATTTTGCCGAGTTCACCCTTTATATAGTAGTAGTAGTAGTAGTAATCTTTATTACCCATCTCAGACAGTAATCTTACTCATTTACAATATAATCAGGTTCAATATAATAAACTTAATTTTAATAAAACATAGTACTTAATTTTAATAAAACATAGTATGTGTAAAAGGTCAGTCAAACACACAATACAAATACAAATACAATACAATACAATAAGCAACGTTTGCCATTTTTTTGCCTGGTATTTTGTCTCGTGTACTGAAGCTAACAAACCCTGAGAATTAATTTTTGCATATTTGGGACCTTTATGGAATGAAGAAAAGAAATACCCGAAGCTTTATATGCATTTTCTGAGAGACTCTGTATAGTTAAGAAAGATTTATACATATAGTCAAAAAGTATTGTCAAAAAATATGGTAGGTACTGTATTTTTTACAAAAAAAATATGTATGTACAAAGAAAAGCCGATGGTACACAGTTTTTCTCAACTTATTGTTATATGGCGGTTAAACTATATTTTGTTCTTTTTTTGTAAACCCTTTGTTCCCCCCTCCCTTCCGATGTTGCAGAAAAATACACTTTTTAAGCTTTTAATAATATCACACTTTACGTTCCGCTATCGTTTGATAGCTTCTTCTCAGAATATAAAGTATAAAAATATATCAAACGATAGCGAAACGTAAACCGTAAAATATTAGTGCGCATATTAATTTAGTGTCCGTTTAAAACATTTTGTAATACACTTTTCATCGGACAAGAACCTGCTTCAATTACTTTTAATAATAATTAAGGCTTTTTTAGAAAAAGGAAAATGAGACGTAGCATTTTTTAATTTATTCCATCTACATCGCAAGGATTCTTTTTCATTTTTATGCAGGTATCTGTATTTTTTTTGTTGAAACTTCTTGAAATATGAGACCTGCTTCAATTCGTAATCATTGATTAACTTAATAAAGTGTTAGATAATCAAAGTATTTAGTTTACTGTTAAACTCGATTAAAAACTTGTTTGTACCATCAAGATACTACAAATCAGACGATATTTGTATTGAGGCATCAATAATGGACGTCATGTAGATAAAAAGGTTTGTGCATCCGCAAATTTATTGTTATTAGGCAAACACAAATGATCATTTCAGTCATTTCTTATAGGTAAACGACGTTAACTGACACACTCTTCATAAGTTGCGTAGGAGATATCAGTAGAGGTCGGATTTAAAGTGTAATGCCTTTGTGTAGTTCTTAAAATTTTATTTTATTTTTTAAAGATATCTCTTCGATTCAATTCTTTCGAGTCGTTTTACACTGTTTCCTTGAAAAAATCTTTAAAACCTTAAGAACCAAACAAAGGCATTTTACCTAAAATCCTGCCTCTAGTTATCAGCTAACCATATAGAACTACAATAATGTAATTCAATCATTATTAATTACACAAATGTGTATAATAAAAGATATTTAAAAAATTCTGTTATTTTTTAATAACAAGTATTAAATCATAAATTTTATTTTGACATTTTTATGGGTGGTGGTTTCTTTCTCCCAAGATGAAATTAATGACTTGCTTGTATGTAAATAAAAAAAAAGAAAGTTTGCATCAATTGTAGATACGAAAACAATTCATTTGGTCAATGTTTTCTGCCATATTACTACTAAGATTTTAAGAAGGTGAAATATCTGGAGAGTATGGTAGATGAGGCAATACCTCCTAACTGATTGTGAATATTGTAATTGTCTTACGCGTATTTCATATCGTACGTGGGCGCGCTTTGTCACGGTGTAATAAGACTCATGTACTGTTGACAAGGGTCTTAGACCACAGAAAATCAAAACTTGTATTCTAACAATTACTCAAGGATTTAAATATACATATAATCATAAAATAAAACCTTGACTTAAATGAAGATAAAAGGGCGTGGTATTTTGAAATTAGTTGAAAGAGAACTTCATACTGAGAATTCAGAATCATGTATTTAGACAATTAATGAAGATGTGTAACTCACAACTTGAGGAATTATTTAATCTCATTAAGTCTGAATTAGTAAACGAACTCGTTATGTCAATATGCACATGCTTCCCCACTAGAAATTGGTACAAATTACAACACGTCCTATTTTTGTACAATTTTTTGGTATTATCATTTTCTATGATAATGTAAAGCAGAATTAATCATTTTTTTAAAACTTGACATACGTTTCCGAAAATTTCTCATTTAAATAAAAATATATGACGCTGAAAAAAGTGGGCAAATACCTACTAGCATACATAACATATATGTATACCAAATGTAAAGACCGTTTTACACAATCCTATTTCTTATAAAAGATTTGGTTCAATTACTTAAATAGTTTAGATCTGTAACACCCGGTATATTGATATTTGAATTATATTTATATTACCGCAAAAAAAAATTCAAAACTGAGAGCGAGCACTTTTGTCTTTAATGAATAGAAAGAATTTGTGGTTCTTAGAGTGTAATAAATACTTAAATTTGAATCTTTTTTCAGCACCTTGTACAAGAATATAAAGAAATTCGTACTATGTGCAACATATTATTTCAAAATTTAGTAACAGTATTTTTTTTATTTTTGCATTGGCTAAGATTTTCCTTAATTTACTGAAATGCTTCTTAATTCAAATCACATTTTTATTTTATTGAGAAACTGAAATTATTTTGAAGTTCATGTTGTTAATTACTAGTGTTTTAGTATTCTTTTTTTTTTAAATAATAATAATATAAAATAAACAAAGGAAAATTGTATGATGTTCGTGTTTCAAAATTCAAAATCGAATTGATGGATGACCTATTTGAATTGTATTCGAAAATAAAAAAAAGGAGAGATAACATTTTCTTTTCTTCTCTTTTTCTTTCTACATTCATATTTATTTTAGAAATGTGTTCGGCCCTATTTGGGATCTCTTCAGCAGAAGAGTATCTCAAAAATTCCACTGCAACCAAATCGACCTGTCCTGTCGGTTTGGTTTTTGAATTATTTATTTGAATTTATTTTTACTCACTCAAGATTAAGTTGCAATCAACTTTAGTGGGTTTATGTGTAAACTAATGAAGATATGTACTTTTAAATTATAAATACTGCCTAACTACGCTAGTGCAAAATTAAAAATGACTTAGTTTTGTTAGCTCTACTTGTATTATTTATTTTCAGGTAAATTATCAAGTGGATTAGACAGTAATCCAAGGTACACTCCAGACCCACAAAGAAGCCATGCCGATATCATTCGGAGCCGACCAACTCCAACCCGAACTCCACTCACAAGAGGCAGAATTGTCGTGGCATTGTACAACTACAATTCCAGAGATGTTTCTGACGTTGCATTTCGAAAAGGCGATCGTATGGAAGTATTGGACGACTCAGATGGCGATTGGCTGACCGTATCTCACCTTACATCAGGACAAAAGGGCCTTATTCCTGGCAATTTTGTTGCTCAGGAACTCACCGTTCAAAGTGAAGAGTGAGTAATCTGATATACTTAATAATTATTGCAATCCAATTTGATAAAACTTAAAGCGGAAATTTGATGTTGATAACAAATGTCTCTGTTGATATTTTATTTAAGTTTGTATATTATTCATATGAGGCTTCATAGCATTCACTCAAACTGAAGAAGTCATTACTAAATTATGTTTTATTGTTCAAAACGAAAGATTTTAACGAGGTTTTTCTATTCGTGAATTTCCAGTTGGTATTTCGAGAACGTATCAAGGAAGGAAGCAGATAAATTATTGTTAGCACCCGATAACCCAAGAGGTACTTTCCTCGTTCGACCTTCGGAACATAATCCAGATGGGTTTTCCCTGTCGGTTAAAGATTGGGAAGAACAGAGAGGCTATCACATTAAACATTACAAAATCAAGCCATTGGACAACGGAGGCTTTTATATTTCTACGAACAAAACATTCCTAAATCTTAGTGAACTAGTCGAAGCATATTCTAGTAAGTTTCAAACAAATTCCTGTCCTTTGAGAATTAAATTTTTTTTTTATTGTTGTTTAGAAAATGCGTATGGTCTTTGCCATGTTCTTTCAACGCCGTGTCCGAAACCTCAACCACAAATGTGGGATTTGGTTCCCACGTATAAGGATCACTGGGAGATACCTCGTCTTGAAATAAAGTTATTGAAACGCTTGGGAAGAGGAAACTTTGGGGAAGTACATTATGGAAAATGGAGAGACAAAATCGAAGTAGCTGTGAAAACGTTGAGGGAAGGTACTATGTCCACGCAGGCCTTCTTACAAGAAGCAGCAATTATGAAGAAATTCAGGCATAAACGTTTAGTGGCTTTGTATGGTGTATGCAGTAAGGATGGGCCCATTTATATAGTGCAAGAATACATGTCGAAGGGCAGCCTACTGGACTTCTTGAGAAAAGATGAAGGCAAAAGTCTAGAATTTGAAGAACTGGTCTACATTGCCTTCCAGGTGGCTTCTGGTATGGAATATCTGGAATCGAAACTCCTCATACATCGAGATTTAGCTGCCAGAAATGTGCTTATTGGTGAAAACAATATTGCAAAAATATGTGATTTTGGTTTAGCAAGAGTAATAGAAGATAATGAATATTGTCCTAGGCAAGGATCAAGATTTCCTGTGAAGTGGACAGCACCAGAAGCAATAATTTATGGAAGGTTTTCTATAAAGTCTGACGTGTGGTCGTACGGAATTTTCCTGATGGAACTATACACGTACGGGCAAGTCCCTTACCCCGGTTTAAACGGGCGTGAAGTGATAGAACAAGTAGAAAAGGGCTATCGCATGCCTAAACCTACGGCTCACTATCTACCAGATGACATTTATAGAATTATCTTGAACTGTTGGGATGTGAAACCAGAAAACAGACCGACCTTCGAATTTTTAACGCATTATTTCGAGGGATTTAACGTGACATCCGAAATTCCTTACAGAGAAGTTCCCGATTAAGTGTAGTCTATTGAATTTGTGATGTGCCGTATTAAGTAGTGTTTCAAGACCGACTGATTTTATACACTGAGTACTTAATCATATACGTACGCAGGCCTGAGAAAAATTACGAAAAAGTTGTACAGGGTTTTAGGCCATATTATTAATCTTAAATCTTGTGTAAAATATGTATTTATCTGAATGTTTATATTCGTTGGAGTACAAGTAGTTTAAAATAACTATCACTCTTTTCGTATTGTATGTACATATTTAATTGCTTAATAAGTTTTACTCGACTTTGTATTTTTGTTATATTATAGTTTATGCAAACAGATAAGATTCTACAATGAACAAAGATAAAGAGAAAAGTTAACAAGATTAATCCCAGATATTATGTGGCATCTAGATATATTAAAATAAATGGGGAGTATAAGCAACTGACGTTTTAAACAAACGAATACAAAGAATCTACTCATATAATTTTTGATAATATAAAAACTGGACTGTTATATTCACGATTTCTTGTAAACATTTAATAACAAGTAATGTTGGTGATCTTTAAATACTTTAACTATAAAATAAAGACATATTAAGGTGATCTTTAAATACTTTAACTATAAAATAAAGACATTAAAACTTTACAGATGCCAAAACACCTCGTGGCATTTATAAAATTTAATTTTTCTTTTAATTTCCATGAAAAATTTAAGACTGTGTTAAGAAGTAACTAAAATAGAATAAAATTTCATAAAACCAACTGTACAAGAACAAACAAATTTGTTCAAAACAATGAACATAATAAAACGTGAAGTTCTTAAACATTAAGAGTCTACGTCACCTATAAATTAGTCATCTAGAATTAATAAAGAATCATCTACGTGTAGTAGCAAGTGTGTTTTTTAAGGGCAAAATATAGAAAAAATTCTTTTTATAGTTATTTGTTTAAAAAATATATTAAACATTGAATTTTAGGTAATTTTTTCAAACACATTTTAGTAACTAATAGAGTTATGCTCATCAAATTTACACAAATTGTTTAGCACATATTAGACTATGCTTTAACAGGAAAAGATAAATGTTTATTTAATAAACCATTATACTAACTACAAATTTCAATATCAAAGAAGTCTCAAGAAATAACAATATCATACAACGTTTGTTTATTAAACAAACATTTATCTTTCCCCGTTAAAACATAATCTAATATGTGTTAAACATTTTGTTTAAATTTGATAGGCATAACTCTATTAGTTTCTAAGATGTGCTTGAAAAAAATTACCTAAAATTCAATGTATATGATTTCTTATTAATTTCAAGTCACTTCAATTTATAGGTGACTAGACGCTTAAAGTACATAATCGAATTCTAAGACATTTATTTTCTCCATATGGAGTTAAGTTCATTCTGTAACTAACAATTTTATTTCAAAATGAATCTTGTGTATCTATTCTGAAATTTGTAGTAATATCTTGTGGCTTGATTTTCTATTAACAATTCTTCAGAAGAACTGAAACATTCTTTATTGTAAACAGTGTATTGCACAACAAAAGAATAACGTGTAGTAACAACAAAATCAGATTTCTAAATCTCTAACTCCCTATAGTTTTTTCTCTCGCGAAAGCTGTAAAACATCGTTAAGAAGACTCATTTATGATGATGTAGCAATTCTTAAAAAAAAGCTAAATTATAACGACCATGCTCTTTTACTCATATTGGAATCAGTGCGTAAGTGTCACTGTCTTTTTAACACGATATCAAATGGCCTGTACTTCAATGGATTTTGTATTGTGTGTGCCTTTCTATGCAATATAAATTATCTAAATTTTCTATACGACTCTTTCAACTTGAACTGATTGAAACCACACTTGCATACAGAACATGTGCAACAAATAACGATATTTTGTAGTGCGTTTACGTAATTATACAAGAATAGAACCGAGTGAAAACATTTTTGATACAGAAATATTTCATCAGAAAGGTAATATATTTTTGTATAATAAAATCACCGTCACTGCCGTGTTGCTGCATGCGTGTTTTCTATTAAAAAAAAGGTCTTTTTCTGTGTAACATGACCTAATTGCAAACTGTTGATTAAAAGTCCTTTCACTTTAGTATTTCCGATAAAACGATAGCAGCAAAATCTACTTAGTATTAGCTGTTATAACAGCTGAATTTTCTCTCATAGCAAAACTGAAGACCTACATAAATTCTCTGATGGGTTTAAAGTCTAATCGTTTTCGCCTTTTCATTTTAAAAATCATGCTTGCATATTTTAGAAACAATTTACTTCTTAACTCATCTGTATCATTTTGTCATAACTTGTGAAAATATATCAACAAAAAAAGTACATAAGCAGTAACAAACTTGGACTGAAAATGTACCATTTTGAACTTTAGTGGGAAGTATGTATAATATACAGTATTTAAACGCAATTCCACTGAGGCAACATGTGACATTCAACAGGCGATATGTTATCGGTGACGCACGCAGCACTTTGAAGCACATTGAAAGCATTCTTGTTTTTCCATCTGAGTCAGGACAGGATAGAGTTTATGTTGAAACCAAAACATGCAACTCTAAACGGCAATGGAGAAATTCAAGTATTTTATTTACGAAAGTAGGAAGTTTATGTTTATCAAACTTATTTGAATGTGCTTGTAGAAATCTTCACCAATCGCATACTATAGCCACTTTCTTGTTAGTCATTTAGCGCATGCATGTGAGCTCAAAATTCCCAAATTGTACACGATGGGCATGCGTTTAAAACGCAACTGCTTGCGGCGGGCGAGAAATTTAAAGCTAATGATGAGACGCCTTTTATGTTGCCTCAGTGGAACCCCGACTTTATAATTCCACTATGAAACACATCAACGTGCATTCAACATTTCCAAATTATCTGGAATAATGCCATTTATATAAAAATTCAAATAAATGTATCCAGAGCCAATAATAGAGCTTTCAATCTATATTTCGTTTTTATTTCCAGGGAAAGAATATTAATTATAAAGCGACTGTCCTGAAGCAAATTCGATTTAAAAGTACGAAATAAATTTCTAAACTATTTTATTTGAACAGAGCAATCTTCTATTTTACATTTTTTTTGCTTTCTTTTTTATACAGCGTTAGATATTTGCGACAAAAAATAATTAAATAAAAATGTAGGATAAAAAAAAAATCAGAAATTAGTTTTCTTTTGTGCGATATTATTTACTGTCGAGTACAAAAACAACTGGAAAAAATAGAAGTTTATTTTTTTATATCGTAACTTGTTCTTATCTTTTGTCCATAAATTTTATAGAAAGCATATTTCGTGTGGACCAACAAAAAAAAAGAATTTAAGGAATATTAGTGATTAGGTGAAATCTTTTCCCCACTTGTATACTGAGAAGAATGAACTATGTATATAGTACGTGATTAATTTGCTATTCTTAGTTTTAATTTTATTTATTTAGCCCTATGTCAACACTTAAAAAAAATATCTATTTTTTACTCCATCAACAGGGTGTTAAAAAATTGATGGCACTTTTTTCTGTGTAGACGCGGAATGAGGCGCCCATTTAGGTAGAAACTCTAATTCTAAATTTGATGCCCTTTATTCATTTGTGCAATACTATTCTCACTTGCATGTCTAAATTTTACAATTTTATTTTAAATTTGTAAAAGTAATGTGGTTTGCGTAAGTGTATGTGAACGTACGAGTTAAGATTATTAGTTTTATGTCCTATTTGTGCACTTTTGCAGAAATTTCGTCCTGAATTACAAGAATTGCGTAGTCAGTTAACGTTAGCTATAAATAAATCGTTTAAGAAATGCCATAGGTTACAGATTTTTGGGAGTGAATGTTAATAATATTTCACTTTTGTACATAATGTTTCCAATAAAACTTTGCTAATAAATACTGTTGATATTTTATTCCATCCTGTGTTTTCACCTTTCTTTTTTTCTAATCTACCTACGAGAAGGTTATTGTTTTAACAGCTACACACTTTTCTAGTTTTTTAGTACATTATCCATCATTTTAATTTATTTTTGATTTGATTATTTCAATTTTGTAAATCTGTGGAACCGTAATTGATTCTAATTAATCTTATGGTAGTTAATACACTTGTACCATCAGCTGTGCAACTGAGTATTATTATGTTATTAGTTCAAGGTTAAGTTTTGGGTAAATTTTTTATTAATTATAAATTGTTTTAAACATTTTCTCATGTTCTTCTTTCGTCAGTATTTTTTGTCGGTCTATTCAAGAATAATCCTGTATACAACTTGTTCAGTTTGAACAGTTCACCATTGCTAACTTTTTTATTTTTAAGATAGAAATTCGGGTAAATTAGCAAAGATTCTCTAATTCTCATGTTCATTCTAAATTTCTAATCAAAAAACAGTTGCAGTGCTTGTTGTCAAAATATTTGTGCAACCGTATTTTTTTAATAACAATGTAGTAATTGTTATTCAATCGGTAGACATTTTCTTTCTCTTTGTGGGGATACCAAAATTTCTTAAATCTGCTCACAAAATTAGGAAATAATTCACGAAAATAATTTTCGAATAGTAGAGACCATGTTCACATATAAAATAAAGTAGTTACTAAATTCTTTTACATTCAAGACTTCATTATGAGTTACATTCCAATTTTTTTCTATAATGCCTGTCAAATGTTTCTGATGTTCTTACCTGTATATTAGCAAATGAATTACAAAAATTACCACATTGCTATTGAAAAAAGTACAGTCGTAGCTACAAATATTTTGACAATACTAATTAGCAGTGGAATTGTTTTTTTGATTAGAAATTCATAAACAGCATGAAAATTAGAGAATCTTTGCCCATTTAACCGGATTTCTGTCTTCAAAAATAAAAAAAGTTGACAATGATAAACGTTTCAAATTAAACACCCGATATACTTTATAATTAGAAGATATTGAGAAGAAAATACATATACAAAATCCGGTGAAAATAAAAAAATAAGGAATTTCTAGTTTAATCTGAAAAAGGCTTCATCCACAATTTGCGTATCGCCCAGCCCACTTTAAATTAGGTATTAAAAACACTCACCTTTCTGCTACCCAAACAGGATACCGTCGTGGAACTAAAAAGAACCAAAAGTTGTGTCAACAACAAATTTTAATTTTTAAAGCACTTCTATACTTACCCTACCGTAATACGAAGCGTGCAGAACTAGTGCCGAAAAATCAACAGCCAACATGTTAGAGGTAGAGACACAACAATCACAATCACTAAAACCAGAGAAAAAAATCAATCAATAAAATTGAAAAATTACCGTCACCAAAAAACATACAAGGTGTTAAAGTTTTTCTTTAATAGATACCTCAAGAATACGTGGATGAATTAATGACAGAAACTTAAATATGAATTGAACCAACTGTTTAAAAAAGCAGCAGCTTCAAAAATACATGGCTCGTACACCAAAATAGCTTAACAATTTAATTAATTAATGATTCTACATATTTTTGATAAAAATTTACATTATTTTAGTGTTATCTCTAATGACAAATTTTATTGTTTCTTTTTTATACAACTTTCTGTACGTTTTGAGTTTCTCCTAGCTTTTTTTGGATTTTCCAATTTCAGAAATAAAATTAAATTCATCTATAACAAACAAATCTAATTTTTAAAACCGATATTTTTCACAGAAGTAAAAAATAATAATATTTCAGATGTAGGCTACCAAATTGCGCAAGCAACTTCTTGCTTAAAAATAAAGGATATAGATTTTCAAATAATCAAATTCGAAAAATCCCTCCTTAAGGAGTTAGCGCTCCCCTAAAGTTGCTCCATCCAAAACTGGAAAATCAAGAGTTGTCATATGTATACAAGATGTCGATTTTCCGAGCCTAACCTAAGGGAACTCGATTATCTCAGAATATACGAAGTTAAAGTGGCCACGTGCCTGTAAATTCAGATTTGAGAATGGTTTAATTTACAACCGAAACATGTCATCCAGTTTAGTCTTGTACCAATGAAGCAAATATAATTCAAAATTTCAACGAAGTTTTTTGTGACCTTGGCACGTCGTTTTCCAAATTTATATACGAAGTTGGTTAAATTGGGATTAAGGGCTAAATTCCAAAACATCACTCATGCTCAATTCAAATTCAAACTGATATTGTTCATTCGAAATTCAGAAACGCTTTAATTTTCATTTTAAAAGTTTTTTTTTTACTTTCTGTCGAAAATCACTGAACAAAATACCTATGCTGACCATAAACTTGATTATACGAGTAAGCATAAAAGCATTTCTGATTTTCAAATAACATCAAATGTCAAATTTGAGTGTTGTTGTTGAGATTTGTTGTTGTTCAAGATTTTCGAAATTGAGAAGTTTTTTGAATATATTTCAGAAACGAATGAAGATAGAAGGGATTTATTTGCACATTTTTATAGACCCCAAAATAGCGTAATTTAACCATCTTCGTATCTCTTATAGTTTATGAGATCCCCATGGTGAACCTTTAATTAGTTGCAGCTAAAATCCTTATTATTAAACCTAATTGTCTAAGTGTAGATAAAGCAATAAATAAATCTATTACAAAACTTATAACATAATTAATAATTTCATCTTTATGTACACAGAAAAACGTAAATTCAACATATTTTTTCACATAATGAAATATACATTTCTTGACATTAACTGTGACGTTATAATTGGCTAAAATCATTTTCGATAAGTTATAAACTTTAGTAATACTTTTAATAAATACATCATTACAGTACATTAAAGACCTTTCATTGCCATACTCTTTTTGTCGAATCAGCTCATGGAAACTGTCATCTGTTAAATTATTGTCTACAATATGAAGTCTGCACATTTCACATTTGAATTTACACAAAACTTTTTTTGCAATAAATCCTGATATATATCCCATTGCAATTTTGTTTAACTTACGTTCTAAATTGATGTCCTTATTGTGCAAAATATTTCTATCAATAGAACTAATTTCAAAGGAACTGCTAACAGTTTGTTTCACAAAAGGTTTGCGTAATAATTCCTTTAGTTCCATTAGGGCAGAATCATCAGTTTCTTCACAGTTTGAAGAGACTGAGTGCGTACTAGTTACATTTCTAATCAAAAGGCTCTTATAACTGTCCTTAAATTGAATACATGTTGGATTGGTATTTCTTATTCTGAAAAAAATAAGTAAGTTAAAAATAAGAAAAGATGGGGTCAGTAAACTTGGCCCCCCCCAGTAACGTTTTTCAAAGTTTTCTTGCACCAAATGATTGCACCCTTAATGCACCCTTATGCACCACCAAAATAAATATTTGCACCCCTCCAGGAGAGAAACTGCAGGCAAATTTCACTGGGAGGGGCCAAGTTAACTGACCCGAAAAGATGCCGCTTGGGATAAAATACCTGTGTTGCCTAATTTGACCAAAAAATTTTTCTAAAGAATCTAGGCAAGAAATTTTTTTAATTTTTCTTATAAGAATTTCTCGTAAGTCCAAAAATCCCTCCAATGTGGATATCCAATTTTTCAGTGATGGTGGTCGACATACAACTGTGGTTCCTTCTTTTTGGAAGTACGTATGTTTCAGCTCTGATATGGTTTTCTTCCAAAAATCGTCATGAGTTGAGGACGCCGATACTGCTCTTTTTAATGGTTTTAAAGGAGAACCTCTGTAAGTTCCACCATTAACACTGTCAAATAAGACGTCAAAAAAATTTAATATTTTTGCTGTTTCTTGTGCTCTGTTTGGCATCATAATGCTCCCTGTTGAATCTCGTTCATCTGAAAATCAGTATTAACATTACAAGACTAAATTATACTATGTATTTCAATTAAATAATGCACTGCATATTCATAATAATTAGACAACAGTTTCACTTTGTACAAGATAAAAATAGAAAAAGCAAAACACAGCAGAAACTGAGTACAGATTTAATAAGCAACAATAATTTTAAAAACGAGCAAAAAACTTACTGTTCCTAGCCATGATAGAAATAGCTGCAGCCATTGAATGGCTTAATACTTGGGTAGCACAAGAAACTTTCATTTTCTTGATTTTTAATTTATTAACATGAAAGTCATTTATTTTTGGAAGCACTCGGATATCTCCACTGGCTGTGTCAAGATAATATGCAGTTTCAATATCTTTCCATGTTGCACGTATTTTTTTTTCCCATCATGTTCCCAGATTAAATCCTTTTCCAATAAATTGTTTCTTATTCCTTTTATTAGATGTGGGACATCATAAAGAGGAATAACCTCAACGTCATCAATGATCAAGCGTCTTTTCGGTTCTTTATTGTTTTTTAAGAAATAACCTCGAGCTTCCTGGACCATATTTTCAATGGCTGATACATTGGTTGCGCCCTGGTCACAAACAGTAGCTACTACTTCCAAACCTGCCACTTGCAACTCTCTGATGAGGGAAACTAAAAGCCTTTTAATTTCAATAGCTGTTGTGCTACCTTTACAGAAAACGTAGCAAACTGTTTGCTTCCATTTCTTGCAAACACCACGTACCATGAATACAAGGGCATGGTCAAAAATTAACCCATTTGCAGTCCCTATTATCTCGTCATTGTGCTTATCAAACGTCACAGATGGCTTTAGTGCTATTTCATCAAAAATCAAAGTGCACAACTTATCTCTGTTTTTCAGATTAATGACAGATTTCTTTAAATTTTCCATTAGGAAGTCATTTACTCCCTCATGCACCGGTATTCTACTTAGCAATCTTAGTAGTGTTCTTCTGGATGGTAGACAAAATAATTTTGATAGAAACCTATACCCGCTACCGGAATGTTTAAATAGTGCTAATGACATCAACTTTTCATCCAGGGTAAAGCGGTGGCCTTTAGCCTTGGTATATCTGCGTTTGTTATGATGGAGTAGGCAAGAAAACAAAAAAGGAGACAGTTGAGTTTTGTTACATTAGACAAGATTTACATTTTGAATTGTAATTAGAATATTAAAATAAATTTTGACCACGATACGTAAGATAATCTTATTAGTCCGTACGGGATATTAAAGACAGCCAAATCGTAACATTTTGGCGACGAGGATATGGCAAAAAGTGAATCGACCGAATTGATTAAGCTTTTCATGAATGAATTGCGTGCTCAGCGTGAACAGGATCGCGAAGACCAATTGCGAAGGGAAGAAAAAAGGGAACTCGAACAACGCAAATGGATTGAGGCTCTCCTTGGAAAACACCAAGCGACAAATCAAGAAAGTGGTGATGCAGCAAAGACAGCAGTCACTTCTGTCAACGTTCGTTCCTTTCGACAGTTCACACCAGTTTCGGATCAATGGGACTTGTATTACAAGCAACTCCAGCATCATTTTGACGCTTATAAGGTGACAGACGAAAATGACAAGCGGTCATATTTCTTATCTTGGGTCGGCACATTCATCTACAAGCTGTTACACAAACTTTGTGGATCGGATGACTTAAAATCCCAAACTTTTATGGACCTAACGACAAAACTAACGGGCCATTTTAAGCAACATACACACGTTGTGGTTGCACGTCACAAATTTTGGGCTTCTCGAAAGAAATCTGATCAAAGCTATGCAGAATGGATCACTGAAATGCGTGGACTGGCGACGGACTGCGAATTTGTATGTCCAAAGGAAGGGTGTGGACAAACCTTGGTTGACGAAAACATTCGAGATATGGTACTACGCCATACACCTCATGACTACGTCCGAAAATCGGCGTTATCAGAAAAGAATCCTACTCTGGAAATGCTAGAAAAAACTGCAGCACTTTTTGAATCGACGAACGCAGCAAATCAAACGCTAATGGGAAAGGACTTGGACTTCTTGCAGGCTAATCAAATGAGCGCCAGTTATCGAAAAGGAAACAAACCACGATCAAACTCATTAACTCGTGCAGACAAACAAAATCGTGCATTATCGGCAAAATCGATTCAATTTGAACGTTATAAATCATGTCCAGAGTGCTTTATCAAGCACAAGCGAATTGAGTGCAATCATTTGAAGAGCACTTGTTACACATGTGGCAAAGTCGAATATATATCGATTGTATGTATGTCAACAAGACAAAACAGCGGGACCCAAATGCAGAAAAAGGACAGTCATTGGGACAACCGAAAACGACGGAATTCATTGGTGAACCAAACTGAAAAGAAGGAAAACTCTTCAGAAACGGTGCATGTGATGAATATAGAAAACGAACACAATAGATTTTTAGTGAATATTACGGTCAATGGGAAACAAATGAAGTTCCTGTTGGACACTGGTGCTTCAAGCGGCGTTGTAGGACTAGAAGGATACCAAGCAATCGGATCACCAAAACTAAACAAGCCAAGTGCACAACTTCAGAGCTACGGAAAGATGGACGTTCCTCTGAAAGGATGGACCATGGTACAGGTCAAATTGAATAACATGGTTCGAAATTTGCGATTATTGGTCGCAGACTCACCAAATGGAGCAAACCTTTTCGGTGCAACATGGTTTAACGCTTTTGGACTAAAAATTTCTCACGAAAACGAAGCACCAATGGAAATTGTAAATATAATTGAACCTGTTTTGACCCCAGAGACAAGGGAAAGACAAAGACGAGTAGAAGAAATTTGCAACCGATATCAAAACGTTTTTGCAGAAGGATTGGGTACGTGTAAAACTTTCAAAGCACACTTGTACCTAAAAGATGGAGCAGTTCCTCGAACGCACAAGCCGCGCCCTGTTCCATTCGCACAAAAAGAGGCGGTCAAGCTTGAAATTGATCGTTTAGTGGCAAATGGCATCGTAAAACCAGTACAAATAAGCAAGTGGGCAGCACCAATCGTGGTGGTTGTCAAGCCAAACGGCTCAGTGCGAATATGCGGTGACTTCAAAGTGACGATAAACCCTCAGTTGGACATTGAACAATATCCATTACCTAGACCGGAAGAGCTTTTTCAAAAACTGCAGAACGGAAAAAAATTTTCGAAGATTGACTTATCAGATGCATACCTGTAAATTGAATTGGACGAAGCATCAAAGCAGTTGGCTGTCATCACTACTCAGTATGGATTATTCCAGTATCAGCGACTGGCATTTGGAATTGCTAGCGCTCCGGCAATTTTTCAACGATTTATTGAACAAATTATTACCGGTCTCAATGGTTGCGCAAATTACCTTGATGACATCATTGTCACAGGTGAAAATGATGAACAGCACTTGCGGACATTGGAGGAATTGTTCCACCGATTGGAACAAAACGGATTACGGTGCAATCGCCAAAAATGCGAATTTTTCAAGAATCAAGTTGAATACCTGGGGAATGTAATTTCTAAAGATGGACTTCGACCATCAGATTCAGGAATCAAGGCAGTTCGTGAATTGCTCAAACCCCAGAACTTACTACAGCTACAATCTTTTATGGGAAAAGTCAATTACTATAACAAATACATTCCCAACTTTTCACAACTTGCAGCCCCTCTAAATGTTTTACGAAAAAAGGAAACGTCTTTCAATTGGGGTCAAGTTCAGCAAAATGCATTTGTGGCATTAAAAAACAGCATCGTCGAAGCGACGCAGCTAGTGCATTTCAATCCAGAAGTACCGATCGTATTGGCGACGGATGCCTCAAGTTATGGTATTGGTGCAGTGTTGTCGCACCGTTTTCCAGATGGATCAGAGAAACCAATAGCATTTGCATCGAAAACGATGAATTCACACGAACAAAAGTACTCGCAAATAGAAAAAGAAGCGCTATCGATCATCTTTGGTGTTAAAAAATTTCACCAATATTTATATGGACTCTCACGACCATTCGAATTACAAACAGATCATAAGCCGTTGGTCACAATATTTGCACCTGATCGAAAGCTACCAGTATTATCTGTTCAACGCATACAGAGATGGGCAATTTTGTTGATGTCATATAATTTTATTATAAAGTACCGAGCAACAGACAAACACGCAAATGCAGATGCACTCTCTGGACTTCCTATCGGTCCAGACAAACTTTTCGATAACTCTGAAGCCTCATGTTTACATGTTACTGAAGAAAATGAAGAGGCACTTCTCGATTTTCCAATCGATGCAACACTGGTAGCTAAGGAAACGGCCAAAGATGTCATCTTAAAAGACGTAAAACGATTCGTAGAAAATGGTTGGCCAGAGAAATTTTCGATTAAAAATGAAGCCATAAAACCGTACTTTGAGCGACGAATGGATTTGACAGTGCACAACGGTGTTTTGGTATGGCAGACCAACACAACAAGAGTTGTTGTGCCACAGTCGATTAAAAAGAACGTGCTCAGGTTACTTCACCATGGGCACTTTGGCATCGAAAGAATGAAGCAGTTAACAAGGCGTTATTGCTGGTGGCCTCGAGTAAATAAGGACATTGAGGAAATCACGAAAACTTGCGACTCGTGTTGCGCTAATCAAACGAGTCCAGCATGCGAATATCAGTCATGGCCGAAAGCAGAACGACCATGGGAACGGATACATATCGACTTTGCAGGACCATTCATGGATAAGCAGTGGTTAATTGCAGTGGATGCCTACTCAAAATTTCCCTACGTTTGTGCGATGAACACAACAACAACAGAAGCAACGATAACTGCACTCAGCAAAATGTTTATCATTGAAGGACTTCCAGAAGCAATCGTATCGGATAACGGTACTCAATTTACATCGCAAAACGTCGAGGAGTTTTGTATTGCACGTGGAATCGAGCATTTAACAAGTGCTCCCTTCCACCCTGCCTCGAACGGCGAAGCTGAGCGGCTGGTACGCACACTTAAAAAGGCGATGTTAAAAATTTGTTGGGAGGGAGAAAAGAGCAAAATGCATGCACTAGATGAATTTTTGTTCACTTATCGCACAACCCCTGACCCAAACTCAGGAAAATCACCAGCCGAACTACTTCATGGGAGGCAACCTCGAACACAACTAGCAGTAATGCTACCGACTCGTCATACGTCGTTAAAAAACATTCACCATACTTCAAAATTCGAAATTAGTGACTCAGTTCTCACAAAAACATTCAGATCTCATGGATCACCTTGGATCAATGGTAAAGTTGTACGCAAGCTGGGTCGCATTATGTACGAGGTGGATGTCGGCAAAAATCGAATTTGGCGGCGGCATCAGAATCAAATGCGTAAATGCGGAATTTTGCGCAAACCGGAAATCAGAACAGTGGATGACTTTTTGATAATCAAGAGACCTGTATTGAATGAAAGTCCACCTTCAGTGGTTGCACATAATACGCCAATAAACGAGAATGGGTATCAAGACCAAGTAATAAACGAGGAACACATAACTGGCAGTCCACAAAGCCAACCTACACCTCCAAGTGATGAATTAAGGCAGAGACGTTCTACAAGAATTAGACGCCCTCCAGTACGCTTCTCACCGGGCAGTTGAAAACTGAAGGGGGAGGAAATGTTATGATGGAGTAGGCAAGAAAACAAAAAAGGAGACAGTTGAGTTTTGTTACATTAGACAAGATTTACATTTTGAATTGTAATTAGAATATTAAAATAAATTTTGACCACGATACGTAAGATAATCTTATTAGTCCGTACGGGATATTAAAGACAGCCAAATCGTAACAGCGTTGTAATTGACTTAAACAAAAGTTTGTTGCTTCTGATTGTAGTCCATTGTTGCATGTTACAAAATGATTCGCTGCAGCTTTCAGTCTACTTTTTAATGTACTTGTTCTGCCACGATAAACTGCCAATCTATTTTTTAATTGTCTTGCTGTCTTATATAGCCGCTGGGCTTTTGGAGAAAGCTCTGATTGTCGTCTCATATTCACCAACTTTAATAAAGACACATTATCTAAAATATAAGTGACAATTAAACATTGCAATAAAAAAATTATAATAGAAAATGTAAAAATGTTTTTTCGCATTTCATATAGTAATCCATTTCTAAATTGGTTTTTATGGCCTTGGACTAGTTAACTACTTTTGCAATCGGCACACGCCACAAGAGGGTCGGTTATCATAAAAAATAATTCAACCTTCCAAGAAATTTGGACAGGTCCGTACAAGGGAGATCATAGTCACTGAGACGATTATTTCTCTTCAACATAATGTAGTATAGCTTATACAAGAAATAAACACTCCTTCAATTAAAACTTAATTTTAAAATATTTGTGTTGATGTTGCCAGAGGATATGGTTAACAAATTCTATAAATTGGAGTACACATTAGCGAATCCTAAGATAATTTATTTTCAATACTTAATTCTTTCATACTGACCTTTAGAAGCAGATGTTGTAGGTGCAGAGAAAATTTTACATTCTGGAACAGTTGGCGATATATCTTGTGGTACATCATCTATTCATATTATTATTTCATTATTAACCTGCTCTGATAGACAGAAAAACTAATAATGACATAAATTTAATACTTACTTCTAGTTGCAGACTGTGCAGATGTATTGGGAACATCAGATTTTTGGCATGTCAATATATCACCCTCTACAACAAGAGTTGACGGAACAAATTCTATTGCAACATCTATTCATAAGAAAGAAATGTTAGCATAATGCAAATAAATTTTTTATGTATCTTTTTGTTTACCTTTCACAGGTAATAATAATGATGGCACCGATGTTTTTTTTATATACATATTAGTTGTTCTATCTTCAATGGTAAAGTGTTGGTGACACACTCGATGTGATTTAAAAACAAGTTTCGGATTCAAATTTGCCAATTTTTGATTTGCATATGCGGAAATCCATTGTTGAAAACGGGATGCATCTTTCTCCGGATTCGGAAATTGATGTCTTAGTGCATCCCTATCCCGGCACCCAGACACTGCACAAATTCGAAATTTACCCATATTACATATAAGTTGTAACTTCAACCTGAAACTACCTAATCAGAATTCATGCCACAATATAAGTAATAATGTAACTCACCTGAAAAGTATCTCGTTAAGTCACAAATTAATCACTAAAATGTACTTATTCTAAGAAGTTTCTACACAAAGAACTCACACAAGTTTATAACACAACTAACACTAGTAAAGTCACAAATTAATCACTGAAATGTATTTTAAAAAGTTTCTACACAATGAACTCACACAATTTTTATATTTGAACACAACTAACACTAAAATCGTAAGCGTAGGGGATGCACGTGACAACCGGAAAGATACAAGCATGAAGTTATAGCCATTTATCAACTATGATAAAAGAGCTATCCTATGTTACCGGCAGACAGGATTATCTAATTGACTCTGTGTTGCAGCACCATCTAAAGAGATTTTCTACCTTAAGATGATTAATATAAAATATTTTTTATTTAGATGCCGAAAGTACAGAAATTAAAAAAGTACCATAAAGGATATTCCGAGAATTCCCTGCAAGAAGCTTTAAAAGAAGTTAGATCCACCCTGTATAGTTGGAAATAATTTTAAATTATGCGGAATGGAAACCTACACAGCTTTCATTAAGAATTTTTTATGATAAAATGTATACAAAAGGGCATTTTTGAACTTTTCCAGAGGTTTGGGACATCCTGTATAAGACGCTTATAAAATTACTACTTATTTAAGGATATAAAAAAGTATTTACCTACTTTGTTTTATAAAAGTGTCATAAACAGTACATTTACACACATAAAAATTTTTGGGATAAAATGTTCTCCTCCTAATCGGTGTTAAAAAATACGGATAGAGTTTTACTTGAAAAGTTGTAAAGCTCATCTCATTTAGTGATATTAAAATCTTTTTCTGATTAAAATGCGTCTAAAAATAGGTGTTAAAAAATTATATATATACATAATACATATATAGAAATAACTACCGCAAGGATTAAAATGCTACTTTTGTAGACCACGTTAACACTTTCTAAAGTTAAACGTCCTAACTCCGTTTATTTTAACACCAAAAACGGATGGACGCGAGGGAACTCCAGATTTTTGTCTGTGGACTTACCTAGTTGCCTTCGTTGTCTATGTCTACTTTCCCTCATTATATTTCACTGTGTGCCAATAAATAGACGATTGAGTGCCAATCAATGGTCTCAGAGAGAATTAGATTTTTGCATAAGATTAAGATTTTTTTTAATTGCAAAGAAATTTAAGTGTCTTTAACGAAACTGAAGGTGAAGAACGTAAAACTGATATTCTTTAAACGATATAGAAATAATTATAATGCGTAGAATTTATTTAATGGACACGATAAGGAGATATTGGTAAACATGCTCTTAAAGTGCCAATTATTGGGTGTTTTACCCTATTATTTTATGTTTAACTCATACGCAGTATTAATCAACAGTTGAGGACATTATAAAAAACACGGACAAAAAACCTCTCGTAATCTACACCCGTGATTCAAACTTACGAGCATGCGCAGTTATATGAGCTTCCAGTTCTAAGTTGAATTATTTTCTCGAAAAAATCAAATTTTCAAATTTGTTATTAATGTTAAAGTAACGTTAATCGTCGTTTGCCAAACTGTACTTTGCAAAAAAAATCTGCCAGATTTTAATGATGATTAGAGCTGAGTTGTTTTAGTTCAAACAATTGCAAAAAAATGTAGCGACTTTCAAAATTCACGTGACTTACCTGCACAGATCACTAACGCAGTTATTACAAACACTCAGGCACATTCTTTAATTACAATTAAGTGAATTCGATATAAACAAATTTTGCTAAAATTTATAAAAAGCACGATAACTTCCACTCCGTTGCCGAATTTTCTAAGCACTAAAATGCTCATCTGAACAAAGGAATAAAAATGCGTACGCAGAGCCTACTCTTTTTTTTGCAGGTTTTGTTACGTGAACCACACTGCGGAAAATGAGATTTTTAAAATTTTTTAAACGCTAACCGACTAGAAAAACTTTTTTCGTATAATTTCTTTAATTCCGCAGTTAAATAAAATTGCAAACGTAAAGCTTAATAAATACTGCAAAGTTATTGGTATTCTTAATTCTATTAAAATTGTGATTCGGACAGTAGGGTGAATAGACACTTAAGTGATTTGTCGGGGGAGAATGTTCATAATTTAATTATTTTTGTTAGGAAATGCACTTGCATAGAAACAAATATAATCCTTGTAGTGTTGAGAAGGGCCGGGGGCATGTCACAACTGGCTATTTCAACTCTTTTTCAAAATAATTGAGGTAAAGTTGAAAAAAGCACTTATTACTAGTTTTCAGACATCCTGGACAAATTTTATCAGACATTTTTGAACCAATTGAACCGTCTTTTTCGACCCCCTACCAATATAAAGGTAAAGAAAAATGTTAAATGAGTTATAATTGTCATCATATTATCAAAATTAGCTAGATTCCTTACGTAAATTATACCTACTACAAAACGCTTTAATAAAATAAGCGTATATTTACTACCTATAGGTAAAAATTTGTAGCGAGAATTAATTGTGCGAGAAAAAACTTGAAAACAACTCAGGAAACAACTTTATTGATATTTTAAATATACAGTTTCTACTTTATATTTATCCATAGTACCTACATTTTTATATAAATGAGAAAACACAAAAATACCTAATATTCTAAATAAAATTTTAATTCAAATAAGTATAAAAAATATCGTTCTAAAATAAAAATTCAGTTCAAATAAATATGAAGAAAAAGTCATTTTAAAATAAAGTCAAATATTAATAAATATAAAGAAAAGGTCACTTCTGTAATCACATACGTATTAGGTAGTTAGGTATACTCTGTCCAGCGATAGATGGAAAATGTCAAATATCCTAACATATTAAAATACCCTAGAATCGAGTAGCATCGAGTGAGCACATCATGCGCCTGCAGTTGGTATAAATGTTGTATATGCCCGAGGAGTAATACTATTGGTTAATGTTCTCGATTCTAGGGTATTTTAATATGTCAGGATATTTGAAATTTTCCAATCTATCGCCGGAGAGAGTATACATACACACCTATCGGCACATATCACAGATATAATCTTTTTCGGCCGCTTCATTGTAAGTCACTTCTGACATACATATCAGTACAGTTGAAATGGCACCACGATGCCTACCATCTAGGGCATTCATCACAACCTATGTTCTTATTTTCATCCTCCTCGGCATCACTAATTATCTCTTCTTCACAAAACGTACACAGAGCTCTTTTTGTTTTACTGGTTTCCATATTGTCTTCATTATTTACAGTAACATTGTTTTTTCCTCTTTTTCCCTGATTCTGATTGTTTTTGGATTTTTATTTGTTCTCTCTTTTCTCTCCTAATCTTTATCATTTCTATTTTGCTTTTTTTTCGTCATCTGAACGCCAATGTTATTAAAGATGGTTCTTGTCCGATGAAAATTGTATCACAAACTCTTTTTTTTAGTGTCCGTTTAAAAGAGTTTGTGAGCCAATGTTATTGTTCAAATTTTTGCCGAAAAATATAATTTTGTGAAAGACTAAAATGTGTCGATTCTGCTCGTATCTGTAGCAACTGTAAGATCTGTAAATCTGTAACTCATTTATTAAAATATGGAATTTTGAAGTTCTTTGGAGGGTATGACTTCTCCTAGGTTCCTAGTATTACTCGTAAGTCTCTGTGGTAATATCTTATAGACGTACAAGAAATCGTATCATACGAAGAACTTCAAAATTCCTCCTATTAATAATTTTCTTACAGGCTTACAGATCTTACGGTTGCTACAGATATGAGCAGAATCGCTCTATAAATCATTTGTAAATTGTCATTAAGGTAATGATAAAAGACAAAAACTTCAAATAATAAATATTATGTTTTCAAAAAATCCAAATTATGTGTAAATAGCATATTAGTCCGAAAACTACGTGTTCTTCGGACACCGATAAAAGTTGCTTGTATCATTCACGTATAATACGAAAAAGGTGTCCGAAAACTGGTGACTATATTCTTCATACATTTTTGAACAATGAGAGCAAATATGAAAGATATATCTATACTTCAGTTGATAGAAAAGGATAAAATAATTTTCACCGTCTAATACCGGTTCTCGGACAGCTTGTCCGAGAAATCGTTTTTGGCATTTATGTGGAACCGGTTTCCCGGACACTTTAATTCGACGGTTAGAAATTTAGTAAATCAAGATTTTCATACATAAAAATTAAGTTTACATGTTTATTGAAAAATCAAGAATAACAGTATGAATTGAATATTACAATATGTACTTACTATTTTAATAGAGCGTATCCTCTACATTTTACGTTGAAAAGCAATTGTTAACACACGGTCTCTACAAGTCGCCCATTTTTAAACTATTTCTTTCACAAGAGGCCACTGGGAAAATGTTAGTTGGAGGAAAATAGTGTACTGAACGCACAAATGAGTTCGAATATACAAAACGTATAAGGCATTTACTATTTTAATGGTTTATGTTGGGAATTGTCCGAAATGTAGTGTTGTCCGGCTAACCGGTACGATCACTCTATGCAAATTGTAACCCATCTGAGAAAAAAACATAAATTTTATCTATTATCATAAACAATAATTATGATTTTATGTAAAAAGTGTGATATTCGGGTATGTAATCTTTTTTGCTATGCAGAATTTAATGTTCCATAACTCTGATGTACAGGGAATTCTAAAATGCACTGACGGTTTTTGAGACGGAATAACCTTTTAATAGTTGAACTTAAAATAATTACAAACACAGCATCTTAATCCACAACTCTGGGAGTTTCTTTACTTAAAAATTGAATGGTGGATATGGGTTCCTTATTCTGCTACACATTGTTCTAGCTGTCGCACAAAATCACTTTGCCAGCATCTGCAGTGTGCAATTGGTTCAATTTCATTTGAGCTCTTGAAGACTATACGGTCTCTAGTACTGTATACACGACTTTTTAAAAATCCCTACAAAAAAAGTCTGGCGCTAAATCAGGGGACAGGGTTGGGAAACATATTACACTGAAACCATTAATTGCCATCAAGTTGTTCAAACCTTGGCTGGAAAAAGTGTTGATCATGTGACAATATCTTTCTGATGTTACTCATACGGTATGCTTGTGCTCTTCAAAAAAAAGGGCCAATAATTCCTGTGGCTGATAACACACAGAAGAAAGTCACCTACGCCATTCAGTTTTTAAATAAAGAAACTTCCAGAGTTGTAGATTAAGATGTTGTGTTTGTAATTGTTGAGAATATTCAATATTCATATTGTGTTTGTTTGCATTACTTGTAATTCCCTCCATTTTCTAACCAATTAGATACATGTATGACTATGTTGTTGCGCGAATGTACAATTACAATAAGATATGTTTTAACTCCTCCAACAAAATGTCAATGCAACGTGTATTTTATTGAATAAATCTGTTAAATGGTGTATTCGCGATTTATTCTGACATGGTAGCAGAGCGTGGTTGACGATTTTAGATGTGCATTGATATTTTAAGGGCGAAAATTTAGACGGATTAATAAACATTTTCATTCGACGAACCCTCGGGGTTATGGACGTTTTGACGTAGAACTTTTAGAAGTGTTTAAAACGTTTAAAGGTGTGAAAAATCAAAATGAGTGATAAGCAGCAAATTGAAAAGTTAACTGGTGAGGACAATTGGGCTACATGGCGAATCATTATGCGAACAATTTTAGAATGTGACGGAACATTTAATGTTGTTGACGGGAAATTTATGAAACCGGTAGATAACAGTGCTGAGAATTTTCAAGTGCAGTTAGCTACATGGACGCAATTAAATGCAAAAGCAAAGAAGCGCATTATTTTATCTCTCGACACAAAACCGCTACTTCGTGTTGGTGGATGTGAGACGGCAAAAGATATTTGGAATAAGTTGGATCAAATTTATGAAGCACAATCGGAAGAAAACATCGACCTTTTACGACATAAATTTCATAATATTGAATGGGAACCATCTGGAGGAGTTCAAGGTCATTTAGCAAAATTTGACGAAGTGCAGACAAAATTGTCTTTATTGAATAAGCCTATCGATGAAGGTGACTTATGTGCTCGACTTTTACAAACGTTACCTAAAGATTTTGACTACATTTATGTGACATGGCATGACCTACCACAGGCCGAACGAACTTGGTCTAAATTGCAAAAGCGGTGTCTAAATTATGAATTACGAATGGTGACTCGTGACGACACAGATACTGCAACTGCAATGTTATCAAAAATCAAGGTAAATGCTGCTCAAACTAAACAAAAGCCGAAGAAAAATTTATCGACGACCAACATGACGAAAACTTCTACTTCACGAAAGGATAACAATACGAGGTGTTTTTCTTGTGGAAAAATGGGTCATTTATCTAAAGAGTGTAAAACCGGTTTAGTTTGTTTCAAGTGCAAAAATAAAGGACACATATCTGCAGATTGTCCAAATCAAATGAAAACAAAAGACTTTGCTATGTTTTCGCAATCATCAAGAGAAATTCAACACGAGACTAAGGAAATTAAGAAAGATACCCCATACAAGAAAAATGTTGTGTATTCTGCTTTTGACCTTGACATCAATAAAATGGATTGTGATGAATGGTTTATAGACAGTGGTGCCACACATCATATCACGAATCGACGAGACTGGTATAGTTCTTTCGAATTGTTTGAAAAACCAAAGAAACTGGATAGTGCCAAGAATGGAGTACAAATTGAAGCAATTGGTAATGGACAAATTAATGTCGAAGTTTTTGATGGGCAAAAATGGACTGAACGATATTTTGAAGATGTTTGGTTCTGTCCTGATGGGATGTGCAACTTGTTTTCTGTGAAACAGGCTGGGCGAAAAGGTATCGATCAAGTTATTCAAAACGACGGCATGGCGTGGATATTCTGTAGAGAAAATACACCAATAGCCATTGGTGTGTCCAATAAGACCAACGATCTCTTTCGTCTAGTAGTAAGGGTTATCTTCCCTGAGAAGTCCTGTGCTATTTTTGAGAGAAGAGATACTCTCCAAAACTGGCATGAAAAACTTGGACATCAAAATAAACAACATGTACAAAGATTTTTAACGGATCGTGGAATTAACTTCAAGACGGATGACGAGTTTTGCGAAGGATGCGTTCTCGGAAAGTCACACAGACTTACTTTTGGTGAAAGAATTGAGAAATCCACCAAACCGGGAGAGTTAATGTTTGCCGATGTCTGTGGTCCGATGGAAGAAAATGATATACATGGATACAGATATTTCCTTGTATTCAAAGATGATTTTACCAGCTTTAGAGTGGTACTGTTACGAAGAAAAGACGAGGTTAAAGAAAAATTAGCAATCTTTTTGGAGATGGTGAAGACACAAGCACAAGTGACAGTGAAGGAATTATGCACTGATGGAGGAAAGGAATTTGATAACGAAGATGTGCGAAATTGTGCAGAGAAGACAGGATTAAAACACTCGATGACCGTACCTTACACTCCGCAACAAAATGGCGTTGCGGAGCGAGAAAATAGAATCCTTTGTGAGATGGCACGTTCTTGGCTTCATTCGGCTCCTCATTTACCAAAATCATTATGGGGAGAAGCTATTCTTGCTGCAACTTACACTTTGAATCGAACTGCTCCAACAAAAATCAAAAGGGAATGTCCCATGGAATTATTCTTAAAAAAGGAAAGTCGCTTTGACCACTTACGAATTTTTGGAACAGAATGTTACGCATGGATTCCACCGCCAAAGCGAAAGAAATTCGATGCCAAATCGACTAGAGGATTTGTAGTTGGATATGCAGACTGCGGTTATCGGGTCTACTTTCCTGATAAGAAATTAGTGTATGTTTGCAGAGATCTCAAATTTAAGGATGAATTGCCACAACAATCAGTGAGGAAAGATGTAACAAAAATGATGGATATTTCACCTGAAGATGATGGATATCTAATAGAACCAAATGACGATGCTGTAAATGTTGAAGACAACAACAATGAAGATGACATTTATCAAGCAGATGCCAATGAAAACCATCAAGAAGATGTTGTCAACAATGAAAATTACCAGAATCCTGCTGATAATGAAGAAAGGCCTTACATCTTAAGAAATAGGCAAGCAATCCAGAGGCCAAGACGTTACAGAGATGGGTACGTTCAGCATCATCAACCAAGGATGATGTTACTTAGAGAAGTTCCAAAGGACTATGAGGAAGCTATTCAATCCGACGATGTTGTGAAATGGAAAACTGCGATGGACGACGAGATAGATTCATTGCACAAGAGTGATGCGTGGAAACTAGTTGACTTACCTTCCAAAGCCAAAGTTATTGATAACCGATGGGTTTTTACCATAAAGACAAATTCTGACGACGAAGTAATCCGGTATAAAGCGCGATTAGTGGCTAGGGGTTTTAGTCAAAGACCAGGGATCGACTACACTGACACTTTCAGTCCCGTTGCCAGATTTGAGACTATGAGAGCCCTTTTCGGTGTTGTTGTTCAACGCGATTGGAGTATGAAGCAATTTGACGTAAAAACCGCTTTTCTCAACGGAACGCTTGAAGAAGATATTTATATGAAGCAGCCCCAAGGTTATACTGATGGCACGGACCGTGTATGCAAGTTAGTTCGGAGCTTATATGGCCTGAAGCAAGCCTCGAAATGTTGGTACAAATGCCTAATTGAATATCTTGAACAATGCAATTTACAAGAAAGCAGTGCTGATCCTTGTATGTTCTACAATGAAAATTTGATTCTTTTATTTCATGTGGACGATGGCCTAATTATGGGTCCTAGTAAACTGATAGATGAATTTATCGATAAATTGGCAAATCGCTTCGAAATAACAACCGGCGAAGTTGATAACTATCTTGGCTTACAAATCAAAAGATCGGAAGATTGTATCCAGATTAATCAAACTCCATATGAAAGGCGAGTATTAGAAAAATATGGGATGATCGATTCAAAACCACTATTGCTTCCAATTGAACAAGGATGGACACCTGGTGAATCGCCTTCAGCTGAAGATGTTAATGGTTATCGTGAGATCATCGGTAGCCTGATGTATTTGATGTTGGGAACACGACCGGACTTGGCATTTTCTGTAAACGTTGCTTCAAGAGTACAAGACGCACCAACACAAGCGCATTTTAACTTGGTGAAACGAATACTTCGATATGTGAAAGCAACAATCAACGATGGAATTAGATTTAAGAAGACGACGAATTCAGCAATAGAGGCCTTCAGTGATGCCGACCATGCTGGAGGTAAGACTACAAGACGCTCTACAAGTGGTGTATTGTTGAAGTTCTGTGGTGGACCTGTAATGTGGAAAAGTAAGCTGCAGAGGTGCGTTGCTCTGTCCTCTATGGAGGCGGAATATGTGGCCGCAAGTGAAGCTGCTGAATCACTAGTGTGGTTAGACAGACTGTTAAAAGAAATTTGTGTTACAAATGACTTGGTTCCTACGTTACACATTGACAATCAGAGTACCATTAAGTTCATCGGGAATCCTGGTTTTCATGAGAGGTCCAAGCACATTGAAACACGTTATCATTATGTTCGCCATTTAGTTAGTGAAAACAAGATTTGTGTGAAATATATATCAACAGATATGCAGGCAGCTGACATTTTCACGAAGAGTTTGACTTCAATCAAATTGAAAATTATGAAAACCTTGATTGGAATGTTTATGACGGAACAAACCTCTTCAACCAAGTGACGTGATTAAAACAAATGAAAATATGAACATTGCAGGAGAGTGTTGAGAATATTCAATATTCATATTGTGTTTGTTTGCATTACTTGTAATTCCCTCCATTTGCTAACCAATTAGATACATGTATGACTATGTTGTTGCGCGAATGTACAATTACAATAAGATATGTTTGCGCGAACTTATGTTTTAACTCCTCCAACAAAATGTCAATGCAACGTGTATTTTATTGAATAAATCTGTTAAATGGTGTATTCGCGATTTATTCTGACAGTAATTTTTTTAAGTTCAACTATTGAAAAGTTATTCCACACCAAAAACCGTCAGTGCATTTTGGAATTGCCTGTATATGGAATTCCATCAATGTTGTTTTATTTAGTGGTTGATACACCTTTAACCATTACTATTACGTGCTAGGTTATGAACATAGTGGGATGTATTAAAACTTGCACAACTTAAATCATCCCAAGATACACTTCAGGGCCGCTATGAGAAAATGTTGCATGGGCCACAATGAGACATATGAAAATTCCTGATAATACCTCAGTAGCCTCATCAGGCATTAAAAACAATTCTTCCCAGCCCAAGAGTGGGAACTGAAGCGTTAGAACAATTTAATAAATTTTTCAATTAGGTTTGATAATATTTATTTTCGTTAGTGACTGAACCTAAAAAAGTGCCTTGTTTTTCTTTTTGTTCTTTTGCACTGGAATTGCATTGTGTTTATGACATTTTTTTTTAGATTTTTATTTACGTTACATTCGTCTTTTAATAAATTTACTACCTTTTAATACTGTCTCATTCTACCCTATAACATGGGCCACAATGAGACAAAAACAGTTTTATATTTGTTTTTGAATTTTAACTGCCTTCCTCGCTGTCACTTCTTAACAATTTTATTAACGTAGTATGTTGCTAAAAGTTTAAATTATTTACCTATGCTATCATTTTGATCAATATCTATTTTGACATATCCGAAGATGTTATACATTGATCGATGGATGAATAAATATACTATAATACCTCATTTTACCTCTGTATTTTGAGGAGACATATAGCAACTCATAAAATGCTATCAGATTGAAAAAAATAAAAATTTAAGAACAAAAAATTTATATTTTGCCAAGTTTTGGATTTTTTCTTCAAGTTTTAAGCAAGAAAACTTTAATGTACTTAGTTTTCGTATGGAGTTCGTATATTCATCATTTTAGTCTTTAAAAACTGTTTTATAAGATTTATTTATTAGATTTATTAGCTATGCACACAACATACTAAAGATTCCACCAACCATTGTGCTTGTAATTTTTCATAGCATTTGTTAAATAATCTCAATCACAACTTTCTCCTTTTTTAAGTTTAACAAAATATAAGTGACTATGAATGAGACAAGTTTTTACTCGTCAAAAATTTTGGATAGAAAACATTTAAAGTTTGAAAAACTTATTTACAAAACTAATGCAAAATTTCACAAAACTGCTAAAGTATAAAACGTTTATTGTACTTTATACTTATAATACAAAACAGTTTATCTTGCTAGCAAGATATGTACTTAATCAAAGAGTCCAAGACCCATGTCATCGTCAGACTCTTCTGGTTCTGATTCCTTCTTCTTTTCTTCTTTCGCTGCAGCTGGTGCGGCTTCTCCGGCAGCGGGAGCTGCACTGGCAGCAGTAGCAGCGGAAGGAGCAGCTCCAGCTCCGGCCCCAATATTTGTAATCAATTCTTTAACATTAACACCTTCTAATGCTTTAGCAAAAAGTCCGGGCCAATACGGTTCCACATCGACTCCAGCAGCTTTAAGGATCGTCTGAATTTTTTCACCCTATCCAAGCAAAACAACTCATTAATGCAAAAATAACGTCAAACAATTTTACAGAAACAAAAAGCTTCGATGATGAACAAAATATTTAAAGATTTATGCGGCGGACTTTAATAGATTGAGGTTAGGTTTACGTTCAATAAAGGTACTTACAGTAATTGCGATGTCGTCGTCGGTTAAAATGAGGGCCGAATATACGCAGGCTAATTCTGGATTTGAAGCCATTTTTTCTTGTTTTTAATAATGTGCAAGTTGCCGTTAAGCCTTAGCTCGAAAAGAGAACAAGCACACGAGGAAAAGTGACACTTCAAGAGATTCTTGCAGTGCTACCAACGTGTGAAAAGCAAAAATCCCCGCAACACTTACCAGAAAATCCTTAAAATTTGTTAGTAGATTCATAGCGTTTTCGATTGACATTCACCGGTTGCACTCAGTGTATTTGCGTCTTCTTTTAACCTCGTAATAACACGAGATGAAGGTACTCTGAGTGCGCACTAGTGCGGTCAATCGAAAACGCTATCAGAAATAAATTTAAAAAAAAAGAACGTAAAAAAGTCATTAAAAATTCATAATAATTCATCATAAGACTTCATTATTCGAATTGGTACTTGTTTAAATATTCGAGTATTCGATTTATTTAAATTATTCAAGTATTCGATTTATTCGAATTTTTATTCGATTTATTTGAATTATTCGAATTAATTCGATTTATTTGAATTAGTCGAATTAATTCGATTTATTCGAATTATTCGAATTATTCGAATTATTCGAATATTCGAATAAAATTTCAGTTGAATATTCGAATACCAAATCTGAGAAAAGTCCCAGCCTTAATTTAAATACATCAATACATTTCTTTAAAAAAATAAAAAGAATGATGAGAAACCGAAGAAAATGAAATAAGACAATTTTTAAAAAAATTTTAAAACAATAGGGGCATTCAATAAACAAATCGATTGATTGCAATCAGATTGAATCGATTGATGAAAACGCTGAACGGTGGCGTGACCGATATAACCCCATTTTTTATAATATTTTGTATTTAACTTTTCAACAATAGCAATATCACAATATTAGCAGTGCGGTTAAATTATTTCTCAAATAAATCCCTGAAATAAACAATATTCTGTTATAAACAACTCGCACACATGACATAGTATAAAAGTTTTACATTTAAGGCAGTTCTTGAAAGCGGTGATTAATTCGATGGGCGAATATATTTGACAGTTTCAAACTAGTCCAGACAAATGTGATAGTTATACTCGAGTGACGCTACTGTATGGATTCTTATACTGTGACAACAGTTGCTTTCGTTCATGCCACTGATTACTAATCATTACTAATATTGGATTGACTTTGTGTACATTTATTCGTAACTTTTATGTACTGATTCTATAAAAAACGAAGGAATAAAACTCATATTTCATAAAATGAAAGCAGCTAATGATAACAAAAGACAATCGATTTTACAGCAAAATTCAGTATGTTAATAATTTTTTTTTTAATGTTTAGAAGGCCACAAAACAAAGAAAACAAATTACAATTGAAAAATATGTAATATAAAACAATAAACAAAATAAGACACAAAGACACATCAAAGCAGAATTCAATAAAATTTTAAATTAAAACAAACGAAAAAAATAACAAATGAAAACTATCAGTAACAATAGATGGCGCTATTGAATGTCTTACAATAACACAATAAATACCTCACTTTAAAAACATGCACAAGGGTGGCCATTTTAAATCGTGACCCCTCAAGATTAAAAAAAGTCAACTCATCAATCAAATCAGAAATAACTTCGTAGCCACATTCAATGTTTTCATGAATCCATTTAAATCGATTCAATCTGATTGTAATAAATCGATTTGTTTGTTGAATGCCCCTATTGCATTTGAATGAAATCATTCAAATGTTTGATTACTATTTTCATTCGACTACTACATATTTTCGCTCATCACTTATCCGAACGCACTCTGAAGCTGTGTTTGTTTATTCAACTCCGCGCTCTCTAAAACAAAATGCATTGGTATAACAGTTTTATTTTTGTTGTGAATGAAAATGTTGATTACATTAAAATTTTTGTTTAATAGGTATACATACACATGTTACTGCAACAAGAATATCATTTTAATTTTGTGTGGTTACTTTAAATAAAATTTATTATTACAGAAATTTACAACTAAATATTTGGTTTATTGTATACAAAGTATTTGTGTAACATAACAGTAAGCTATTTGATTTACTTGTTTTGATATACAGTGCACTCGCGCTAACGTCAACACTGCTTAACATGAACTCCTGTATAACGTGAACACCTAAATTTTAACATTGGCCACTGTCTAACGTGAACAGTGCACCTCGCTAACATGAACAGCTACTTTAGGTGAGTTCGGCAATGCGCTCGACGATTCGAGCAGAGCTAGTGAGATTTTAATCAGCTGATCACAGAGCGCTCCACATGAGCAAACTTAATGACGAACAATTTCGAGCAATTGGCGTATAGATTCTGACAGTTGAGTTTTCAAATAAACAGAATTTTATTAATTTTTCTCTTGAAAACAATCTTAATATTTGAAATACTCTATTTTCTTCCAACAGTCACTTTTATTATTCACTTTCAGAAATTGGTTGTATTCCTCATCATCAAACACTATTTCTTGAAATTAATTATGCTCATTATAATCTTGAAATTCGTCTTAATTTCGTTATTTTACACTGTACAAACACTTATCGTTTAAATTAAACAATGATTACTCTTAATTCATGAAAAAATATAAACATAACCTAATTGACGAGTTCTAAATCTGAGAGCTCCTCTAAAATATTCCGAGCTGAGCGAGCGCGATCTTTTTCATCTGATCTGTATATTTGCCGTTCCAGATCTGTCAAAGTAAGCTCGACTTTTCATTACCGAACGATTCTGAGGTGATTGATGAAAAAGATCGCATTGCCGAACTCAGCTTTTATATACTACAGAAATTTACAACGTAAGTCCAAAGAATCACTTTTTACTTCATTTTTTTCCAAAAATACATAATAATATGTAGGACATAAATAAAGGTTAAAAGTGATGTTTCATGTTTTAATTGTTTTTAAGAGATGAAGACTGCATCTCGGAAACATGAACAATCGCGCAAACATGAACACAGCTGGTTTTAATTAGTTCACGTTAGCGCGAGTGCACTGTAGTAATTTGATTAGTACAAAATAAAATGAATGACATTTATGTAAATGTTAAATTATAAAAAAAAATTGTTTGAACGTACTGAAACGAAATTTTTTGTTGGATTGACAGTTTTTTGGTTGGATTAACACATCTTGTTTTCTCAGTGTACTTACTCTTTTCTCTCTCACTTGACTTATATGAAAACTTACTTGCTCTCACACTGTGCGAGAAGAATAAATAGAGTGAACGGAGTTAAATAAACGAACGCAGCTTGAGTAGGTAGCTTCAGAACTTTTTTCAGAATTAACTAGAGCAGAGGCCTATCATGGGCCTATCTGATCCGTGTTGTCTGTGATGTGAGTTCCCGCCATTCCCGCTGTAAAACATAACCTAACATAACATAACATAATTTCCGTGAAAACTGGAAATTATCACAAAATTTTTGTGTCATTTAAAAATTTTGGTAAGTATTGTGGAATTATTCGAATTTTTTAATTAATAATAAAATTATTTATTTATAGAGGTGAATAATGGCAAAATTATTGAAACTAGATATTTGTGGAATAAGAAGTTTTGGTCCACAAGACGGCGACAGCCAGACTATAACATTTTCGTCGCCTGTGACTCTTATTCTAGGTGAAAATGGGTCTGGAAAGACAACAATAATCGAGTGTTTAAAGTTTGCTTGCACAGGCGACTTACCCGGTGGTACAAAAGCTGGACAGGGTTTCGTCAATGATCCTAAACTCAATTGTGCATCATATACAAAAGGATGTGTTAAATTGAAAATTTCCGATGGGAAAGGAAACACTGTCATAATTTTTAAGGCTGTAAAAGTGGAACAGACAGGTCTAGCTACTCAGAAGTTTTCTACTTTAAATTCTTCACTTTCAGTTAAGAAAGCTAATGGGGAGATTCTTCCCATATCAAGTCGATGTGCTGATATAGAAATGCAGGCATGTCAGTTTATGGGAGTCTCAAAATCTATCTTAAACAATGTAATATTTTGTCATCAAGAAAATTCGTTGTGGCCACTCGATGAAGGAAAAAAATTGAAGGAAAAATTTGATGAAATTTTTGATGCTACGAGATATAATACTTGCATAGATTCTTTAAGGAAAAAAATTAAAAATGAAACTGATAATTTAAAAAATTTCAAGGAGGCGTTGATTTATAAAAAGAGTTTGAAGGAACAGGTTGAAAGAGAAAAAGTAAAATTACAAGAAAGGGAAGAAAAGCTTGAACTGTTTACTAAAGAAATTAAAAATAGTGAAAAAGAATTGGAACCTCTCAAGATCAGGATAGAGGAAATTTGTGATCTGGAAAATAACTACGTATTACTTCAGAGAAAATCAGCTTCTAAAGAGAATGAGAAAAGTAATATTGAAGACCAACAAAAGAGCATTCGTGAAAAATTAGGTAAAGAATTTGAAGGAAGCGATGAAGATTTAAAGGAAGCTATTGCAGAGTTTGAAGAAAATTACAGAAAACATCAAAAGGAAATAGAAGAATTAAAAAAGCTGAAAACGAGAATTGAAAATGAAGAACAAAACTTAAATAAAATAATTCAGAAGTGCCAAGTTCAACTCGGACAGCTTCAAGCAGGAAAAAAACAGCAGGATGAAACTGTAGCTGAAAGAAATTTGTTATTGCAGAAAGTGTTATCTGATCAGTGTTTAGAAACTGATATGAATGATGATGAGAAAGTAAAAGAATTGATTGATATTTTCTCTGAGAATATAAAATTGTCGAAAAAATCAGTGGATTCTTTATATGATAACTTGCAACAAAATGAAGAGAAATTACAATCTGACATTAATGAATACTTGCAAAATACCATCACATTTAGACAAACAATTCGTTCAAATGAAAATCAAATAGCGGAGATGAGGAAAAAAAATCGTGACATAAACACCCAACTCAAAAGAATAAATGTGTCTGATGAGGAACTAAAACGGTACGATAATAAAATTACAAGGATAGAAAAGGATTTGCAAAATATTTTAGATACATTTAACGCAGAAGCTGTTTCAAATGAAATAGAGAAAACTAAAATGGAAATTAGAAGGGCTGAAGAAAATTCAGAAGACCTAGAGAAAGAATATAAATTGTTTCAAAAGAATTATATGATAGAAAATGAAATTGAAAATCGTTCACATGAGTTATTAAAAAAAGAAAACGATATTGATGAGTTTAAAAATAATCGGGATGATGAGTTGAAGCAATTATTTAATGATACAATACCGAACAGAAATTTTAAAACAGCAATCAACAAAATTCAGCAAAGTAGTAACATTGAAGTCAGAAATCTTAATAAAACCATTGAAATGAAAACAAAAGAAGTTACTAAATTAGATGCAAAAATTAGGTTTGAAAAGGAAAAGTTGAAAACTCTTCAACAAGAGTTAAGGGAGAATGAAAAAAAGGTATTTTCGTTGTGCGAAAACAAATCTTATGATGTACTAAATGTTGAATTGGAGCAAAATATTGATAAATTACAAAAGAGTCGTGGACAATTGAGTTCTGCTAAGATAATGTACGAAAAGTTTATAAAGGACTTCAGAAAAGAAAAGGCCTGCTGTCCAGTATGCGATACAGATTTTAGTAACAACAAGAATGTAGTGAATAGAATTATCACGAAAATTGAAAATCAAATTCAAGCTGTTCCTGGCGAATTAAAAAAGGTTGAAGATGAATTAAAGAAAAGACAAGATTTTTTTAATCGTATTCAACAAATTAAACCTGTACATGAAAGAATTGAAGAGTTGAAAACAGTAATAATTCCATCTGTAAGTGAAGTTATAAATGAAATTTCCGAAAAGCACAATACCGAGGAAGAAATCTTAAACAAGTTAAATGACGACATTATTAAACCGCAGAAAAAAATAGAAACATGCAATAAATTAATTGGAGACGCTGCATTGATTGACCAGTACATTATTGATGTGGACAAACTGAAACAACAGATTACAGATTTAGAATCACAATTAGTTAAAGTGAATTCTAATAAATCCAGGGAACAAATTGAATCTGACATGAATATGCAAAAGATAGGCATTACTGAACTGAGACAAAAATATGAAACGAATCAGAAAAAGTTGGAACAAAATAGAAGTAAATGTCAAGAGTTACGTGAGGAAAAGAACAGAATAATTGAAAAACGTTTGCAACTTCACAAAACTATGCAGGGAAAACCGCAATTGCAAGAGCAGCTCAAAGAGAATTGTGAAAAAGAAAAGGAATTAGAAAGTGAAATACAAAATTGGACTTTACAATTGCAACCAGAAGAAAGAAAATTAGAACAAGCAAGAGAAAATCTAAACAAAACAAAAGAAAAAAATAAGAGACAAATTAATGAAGAACGTTCTAAACATAATGAACTGGAAAAAAAATTAGAAAATATTCAAAAGCTTCAGAAGTCAATAGAAAA
Organism: Dorcus parallelipipedus; assembly: GCA_958336345.1. Lineage (NCBI taxonomy): Eukaryota > Metazoa > Arthropoda > Insecta > Coleoptera > Lucanidae > Dorcus > Dorcus parallelipipedus. The sequence continues at coordinate 25,617,821 of OY284475.1, forward strand.
TTTTTATAAGATTGATATTCGTGGTCAGTTTAATGCAGCTTTAGAGAAATTTAATACAAATAAATCTGGCATGGAGGAATTACAATCAAGGAAAGACAATGTTTCTGAAAAGATCGCAGATTTACAGCGTCAACAGGCGAGTCATGATTTTGACAAGCGTAAGCTTGAAGACAATTTAGATTTGCGTAAGAAAAATATTCAAGTGGCACAGTTAATAAACGAAATAAATGAATTAAGTAAACAATTAGGGACATTCAATTACAATAGTCTTCAGAAGGAGAAGAATAAGTTGGAAAATCAACGTGCCACCCTTCAACATTCTATGGCAAAGAAAGAAGGTGAAAAAAATGAATTGATGCTTTCTATTGACGAAATGAAGAATGAATTAAACAAACCCGAGAAGAAGCAGGCCTATAAAAATTATGTACACAAATTATATGAATATGAACTTACTAAGCACGCAATACAAGATCTGAAATTATTTGTCGAAGGAGTAGAAAAGGCAATTATCGACTTCCATAAAGAAAAGATGACTAAAATCAACGAAGCAATAAATGAACTATGGCGTTCAACTTACAGAGGGAATGATATTGATTATATTCAGATAAAAACAGATGAAGCTTCCAGGACAGGAGCAAGGCGTGTCTACAATTATAAAGTTATTCAAATGAAAAACAATGTGGAATTGGAAATGCGAGGGCGATGCAGTGCCGGTCAGAAAGTGCTGGCATGTTTAATTATTAGAATGGCATTGGCTGAAACTTTTAGCCACAATTGTGGCATCTTAGCATTAGATGAACCAACCACTAATTTGGACAGAGACAACATTGCAAGTCTTTGTGAGACTTTAGCTCATATGATAAGTACTAGAAGAGTCCAGAAAAGTTTTCAGCTTTTGGTTATTACACATGATGAAGAATTTGTAAAGGAACTTTCGAATATTGAACGAATTAATGTTTGCCATAGGGTCAAACGAAATAATAAGGGCAATACAGTTATCGAGGAAGAAAATATATAAGTAAGTTTATTTCTATCTTTGCTATTAATAGGTATAACTCCTACATATTCCAAAAAAGTGTTATACATAAATATATTTTATACCATAAATGTATTTATTAATGTTCAGAAGAATATGATTACTTAAGCTTTAAGATTTGTAACAGTAGTTTTTGCATTTCTGCCTTGTATAAGAGTAAGCAATGAATAAGTTGTATGAATTATCTGTAGATCTGTTTATAATAGACACCTATACTCATAACTTGTTTTATTTCTCTATGGTGTTAAAGTCAAAACGTAACAAGCAACAATAATCTGCAATTAACCAACACAGTTAATATTTATAACAAATAGCAATCATGAGCAAAATTTGGGTTGATCAAATGCTGGAGCTAACTTGATTAAAAAGTACATATTTTGATTCAGTGATGTGTATACTAAATGTCACAGTATGTTGATAAGATAAATACATAAATCATTATAATACATATTAATGGTACTAGTCAAACAAACAAAAATTAGGAAAAAATAAAGATAAATAAGAGTTGAACTTGAACCAAACATATTTGCGGAAGTAAATTGTTATTCAAATCTCAACGACTTGTAAAAACACTCGAATAATTTTTAATTTACTTAATTTATTTTGTCATACACTTGTAAAATAAAAATTCACATTTACAGTAAACTTATATATCTGTTAAATATCTGCTCTGATAATGCCTGGTACAAAGTTTTAGCCTGATATTATGGATGAAGTATTTTATCCTTAATTTGATGTCCATTACAGATAAGGGATGTTTCTTGCTGTACATATTTAAGTATATTCCAAATACTACTAAACAGCCAGACCAAAGATACCTGAAACCAAATGTAACAATATTAAGAATAAAATATACTACTTTAATAAGCAGTTTCATTTAAATGATGTGAAATTAATTGATTAAAATTTAAAAATTTAATAGAATTAATTATTTAATTCAAAGGTAAACATTAGATTTCTGCATATAAACCTAAATACATATATGAAGAAAATTGGTTGATACTTACTGATAGGTAAATGGTTTACTAAAGAACATAAATGACATCATAATTGTAATAGCTTTACGACAGGTGGTTACTGTCACTGCAACAAAAGCACCACATGTTCTTACTAAAGTTAAGACTACTTGTATGCCCAAGTAACCAGTTAATGAAAAAATTAATGCATATCCATATGTTTCCTTCGGATGCTGCAAAAAAAATATATTAATATTTACTTACTGTTAAGAAGCAGTAAAAACTTAATTTATAACAATAGGTAGAATACTTCAAAGCCGAACACGGAAATTTACTATCACGTTTAATAAAGCAAAATTAATTTACCTAGTAGATTAAGCATATTAGGCCTTTATACTTGATGCCTACAAATATTTTATAAATTAAATAAAACAACTGCAGAAGGCAGCTTTTAAATTTGTCAGATTAAGGACTGTGATATTAACTTTTTAGCAATAAATTCAGCATCATATTCTTTTTCATTTGAGGCCATTATCATTTTTGTGTGTTTAAATCACAAGCAAATACTTGCCTATCTCTATTAACCTAGATGTAAATGTAAAAATTTCTGTGTTCGGCTGTGAAGTTTTCCATCTGATATATTTTTAAAGTAAAGAGAGAATTACCTGCAAGAAAAACTTTGTTCCATCAAATAAATCTCCAGTCAACAGCATAACAAGAAGAAGATAACCAAAGCCAATCGAATATGAAAACAGAACAACTTCGATGTTTGTTGCATTGTATGTTTTCATTGATTTTTCTTGTACATTCCCTATCACTGCATCACATAATAGAGCCATACAAATCATTACTACACCACTGAGGTTGAAGTTGGGTGATACCTTGGAATCGGCTAAAACATAATACATTCATAAAATATTATAAAAATAGGTTTGTTCATTATTTATTCTTTAGAAAGCTTAACGAAATCATTGTTATAATTTTTAGAAAAGATATAGTCAAATAGTCGTTATTAGTCATATAGTACTTTTTAGTTAATTTTGAAAAATTCGATCCAGAAGATATCACGGATGGGCAATCATAGCATATCATATCATATTATATCATTTATTCGAACTCAAAATATACACAGTTCATGTCAAAAATACAGCATAACATTAACGATAAGAATAACTGAGGAATTCATTGACCGTATAAAATGTATTATTCACAAGAAAATGTCTTATGGTGATTCTAAACTGTTTTATTGGCATTTCAGTCCACGATTTGAATTGAATAGATAAATGTGCCTATTCTGAGCGGGAGCTTCTGTCATGTTGATCCTTTGGCGTGGGATATGGATTGAGTGAGCATGCCTTAGGAGAGTGGTAACCATATCTCCTCATTTTGTCAGTTGACGGTACAAATATGTCGAAACCATTGTCATTATGTTTAGTTTGTGGAATAATGGCTTACAATGGGTTTGCCTAGGAACTCCTTCAATTACCCGGATAACATTCTTCTGGCTGACAAGTATACTTTAGCATGTGCCGATTCACCCCAAAATTGAATCCCAAAACTCATCCCGGAGTGGAAAAGAGCGAAGTAAGCAGTTATAGCTGCTTCCTTGCTTACTATTTGCTTGGTGCGGCGGATGACGTAAGTTGCAGAAGCGAGTTTATTTTATTCGTACTACCTTGTCTTCATTTAATTGCAGTTCGTTTGCTCGGAACCATTCGTCAGCCAATTTTTTTGCTTCGTCCATACGCATTAGCAGTTGTTCAGCGTTAGTGTCTTTGCAGCATATCGTAGTATCATCTGCGTACATAACGGTATGCGCTGTTAATTGTTCCGGAAGATCATTAGCAAAGATAGTAAACAGAAGTGGTCCAATGAGAGATCCCTGTGCTATTCCATTAGATACCTCCCGCAGGGTGCTCAGTTGATCATTGAAGTAAACAGCCTGTTTCCTGTTTGTGAAATAGGACGCTATTAATTTAAGTGGAATGCCTCTGATTCCATAATGCTTTAACTTCATCAACAGTATCTTGTGACGCATGCAATCGAATGCTTTTGTTAGGTCGTATAAGATAGCTTCACAGTCGCAGCGCTCTTCAAAAGCTTCCCAGATGTAGTTGAGGAGAAAGAGTACCGCCATCTCAATGTTTTTCGCTTCCGTAAAGCCAAATTGGTATTCATTTAATGTTTTATTCATACTAAGAAAAGTTCTAAGACGGATATGAAGTGCGGCTTCAAATATTTTAGACATTACTGGTAGTATGGATATGGGTCGATAATTGTTCACAGAACCGCGGTTTCCTTTCTTAAATACTGGTACAACTTTTGCGACTTTCATCTTATCAGGAACAGTACCTTCTTGAAAAATGGTATTAATTATGTTGGCTAAAGGCTCCGCTAGATATTCTGCTGCATTCTTAACAACTATTGTATTCATTCCGTATAGATCAGTGAAGAAGAAGCAAAGATATCAAATTTAAAAGGCGATGAATGTATTTAATTGTGTATTATAGTAAAAAATATATTTAATATAACATAATAATAAAGAACAGACTTGACTCTAGGGGAATCTGAAAATTTTTAATATGATTACCTACTTATAAAACAGTGAAATTTATTTGATAAACAATTTTTAATTTTGCATTCTGACACAAATAAGTAGTTACAGCTATAATTCGTAAAAACATTTAAGACCGTAAAATGTTGATATGTAAAATATTACATTGGATGAGGCAGTAGCTTAACTTGCTTTTATCAAGCTTTATGCGTGTACAAATTTCGTCACATTTTGTTTTGTTTAAATTGGATAAAAATTAAACAAAAAAATTAACAATTGCAATAGTCTTTATAGATATAGAAGCATAATTTTTATAACTGAAAATAGAAAATTGTCGCAAAATTTTTAATAATAACCGGAAATCAGAAAACGTTTCGTTGTACGTTTGACGACTTCTTCAAAATACATCATCCTGAAAAAGCTGTCAAACGTACAGCGAACCATCGACATTTATACTGGTTTTCTGAACTGTCCAATCAATTATTACAAATTTTGATAAAGTCATTAAAACAAAACGACACAATTATATTTAGCATTATATTTTGTATTTATAAATGAACGGACATATCGTGAAATCAATATAAATATAAATGCTTGTTTCAATTATAATTATATTTTCTGATAATTTTTAACGGACAAGAGTAATAGTTACAATTACCAGTGGCGGCTCGTATTTTATTTTACAGGAGGGCGCATATTTAAAATGTTTCTTGTATATATCATTATTACCAAACAAATGCAGTGAAATCACTAAATTGTGAAAACAAAGTGTGTAAGATATTCTCCTCTTGTTGGAACTCTATAAAATATTTTTGCAGAGAAAACGACAAGAATAAAATTAAAACGAAGTCCAAACTGCGATAATTTATTAATATTCCACCAAAACATATGAAAATAATATGTACGGTGCGGTGGCTTGCAAAAAAAAAACGCGTACACCTAATGTCTGTTGTATTTTAGTCGGTCTTAATTTATAATCTGTCAGTGTCAAACAATAAAAATTCCGAACCTTACATTTCCTTTATTCATAAAATCTGCACCTCTGTTATGTTTGTTTCCTGATACTTTAATAACAAATTTATGCTTAAATAAATCGTTGCTTAAAAGACAAATGAAGCAAAATAATTTTTTCTTCTCCACACACTCGCACATTCACGAAAACTTATTATAGGCATTTTCCTTTTTAAAACATCGGTTAAACTCCCTAGTTTTACCTACAGTTGCTTTTTTAGTATTTAATTTTGGGGTGAGTCTGCCAAGTATTTTTATGTAGAGCCTGTCTTTACAATTGAGAGGCCTTTATAATAAAAATGTACAGCCTCAATCAAAAGTAATGAAACTTTTAAAACCGAAACGCTGTAGTCAGAGTGCAACGGTGCCGAGTCAGAGAGAGCGCAACGTGTTGTGGGGTTACGAAGGACTTCGGAAACATTCGTTCGCCACAAGACTTCATCTCACTCGGTATCTTCTCTCTCTGAGTACAACGTTTCGGTTTTGAGCGTTTCATTACTTTTGATTGAGGTTGTACGTCACCGCATTCATTTTTGCAGCACTGCAACACAGTACACAGTGAATATTCGAGTAGGTACACGAAGTAAATTGTGTTCTTCTGTGGGCGTTCCTGGGCTCCGTTTTCATGACAACCTGATAAATACCGTCTAATTGTAACGGCAATGACGCGTTCTCGGGACACATGAACTTATAGAAGTAAATATTGGTTAGAAACTGCGAAATAAGTATTGAGACTTAACAAGCTACCTAATTTCTTACAGTTTGGTCTTATTATTTATTATTAAAAGAAATAAAATAGTGATAAACGAATAAATATATGAAAGCTTGATTAACTTGGGGGGCACGTGTTCCTGTGCCTCCTTGAATCAGCCGCCACTGACAATTACGTATAGCAAAATTCACAATAACAAATCTCTTTTTTTTTGGTAAGTTGCTCCATGATTGATATTAGTAACCAAAGGTTTTAAGAAAGAACTTTAGATTTGTCTTAAGGTTACTAAGAAAACGCAGTGCAGAGGACTAGACGTTTAATGCCGACATGTTTCGGCCTTAGGGAAGGCCATCTTCGGGGCGACTACAATAATAGCTTAAGCTAGTTAGTGTCCGTAAAGGCAATAAAATGAATTTACATACCTAAGCTAAATTAGGTGGTTGTCACAGATTTTCACAATAAGAAATTATTGTACGTCAGTAACTTGCACGTTAAACACATAAAAATTGTTAAAAATATTGTAAATTTGGACAAAACTACACGTTAAAAAATATAGAATTTGACTTAGGAGCCAGTCGAGTATTGTGATGGCTAACAAAATTATGAATACAAGTGAACAGCAAGTGAATGCTTAATGACAGGAGTGAAACACAGGTACAGCAATGCGGTAAATTTAAAAACGAAATGAAGCAAACCTAAATAAACAATAATACCCTAAACATTCTGCCAGTTAATGTTCCTGAAAAATTCATCCTGAGGTCCCATCAACTGATCATTCAGAATGTTAAAGCTACTGTCATTTTTGTGTAAGTAAATTTCGAGATTTTCCGCGATGTTAAGTAAATTCCCTTTTTTGTATTTGTGTAAAATTTTAACATTATTAGAAGGTTCGAAATCGTGTGAAGATTGGATTAGATGATTGGCAAAATTGGAATCAGATTTGTGTTTTTTAAAAGACCTTATATGTTCAGACAGACGTGTTCCTATGTTTCGACCTGTTTGTCCTATGTAACTATGTTACAGGAGTTGCAAGAGATAGAATATACACCACTCTGTTATTTTAAACACATACAGAAGCAGCTTACTTAATAGTAACCTATAAGGATGCTAAAAAAATTAGGTTTTGTTTATTTTGATAATTATTTACAAACTTGTGTATATAGATAGGCCAATTATTTTGCAACAGGGCTCATATTATGGTGACCAGATTTTTGGATAGCCAAATATGAACGCGAATTGTACTTAATGGAAGGTGAGAGGTTTTACCATGACCACTTACATTAAGTACACGTAATTTTACGAAGGTGCTTCAATCAGTTCTCCACTTAAATACCTTCTCATCAGCATTTGTTACTGTCGGCTTATTATGATGAGCTAATGGTGTTGAGTGAAAAACTTGAGGGTCAAATTGAAATTATCAAAATTCTGTGTCAAACACTATGTGGTGAAACGTTTTCCCGGCGATTAGATTTCTATGTGCAAGTGAATTTTTGCAAAATATTAAAAATATCGATACTTTTGCTAGTTAAGTTATCAAATATCCATTAGAGTTTATTGATAAAGTAATGGAAAGATTGCATCTCTTCTAATGCTTCTTAATACATATATTAATGATCTACAGTTTCTAAACTTTCTTGAACTTCTATGATTTTGACCTTCATATGCTTCGAAACATCCAGGTTTTCTTCAGCTTAAACAAATTTCAAATGTCTATTAAAACCCACGTGCAGCAAACAAAATATACCATGCTATTTAAAAAATTGAAGATTGACGTCGATGTATCGATATATCGATACGCCAGCTGTATCGATACACATTTTCAGCTGTATCGACGTATCGCATATCGATACGTATCGAAATATCGGATATCGAATATCGATACGTATCGAAATATCGGATATCGAATATCGATACGTATCGAAATATCGATACGAATCCAAATATCGGATATCGATACGTATCGAAATATCGGATTTTATATCATAAGTTTAAGCAATAACCTTAAATTAATTTCATTTTATTTTACCGTTTAGAAGATATTTAGTTTATTTCAATTTTCTCGAGACTTGAAAAACTGGTCTTAACCGGTTTTTGCACCAAAGTTTTAAACCTCTGTTCAATATTTCGAAACGTATCGATATATTGATACATGTCAATCCACTATTTCGATACATATCGATACGTATCGGTAGCCGATACTCGATACGTATCGATATTCGATATATCGTATCGAAATTCGATACACAATTTCCCGTATCGCCCACCTCTACTTAGGAGTAGGGCTGGGTCGATGTATCGATACGCCAGCTGTATCGATACACATTTTCAGCTGTATCGACGTATCGAATATCGATACGTATCGAAATATTGGATATCGAATACCGATACATATCGAAATATCGGATGTCGATACGTATCGAAATATCGAATATCGATATACCGGCACGTATTGAAATATCGAATTACAGACTAACTAAAGATTTTATTTATTTATTTGTATTTATATGGTCGAATATTCGGCGTTATTATTAAAACTTATTCCAGCTCTATTTTTCATCTCGTATTTTTAAGCCTCTGTTCAATATTTTATGCTGGATTTCACAAACGTCACTTAACTTTAATCATCGATTAAGAATAATCATTCCTATACCTTCAACACATGTGACCATGGCAACGTTTACTTTTAACGGATGATTAAATTTAAGTAACGTTTGTGAAATCCGCCATCAATCTTATATTTCGAAACGTATCGATATACCGATACATATCGATCCGATATTTCGATACATATCGATACGTATCGGTAGCCGATACTCGATACGTATCGATATATCGAATATCGCCGATGCTCGATACGTATCGAAATTCGATACACAATTTCCCGTATCGCCCACCTCTACTTAGGAGTAATGAGGACTAGTCTTTAACATCCAATGCAACTTTTTCATTCTAGCTCTCAAAATAAGAAAGTTACAGGACCGTAAATCGTCCTAACATGACGTAATGTAATAATTTTTCATATTTTTCTCGAAATTTTTATTTGTGGAGGTAAACCTTGTACTATCGCGGCCTTTCGCACGATTCAATTTTACGTTGTAAATATGGCTTTCTTTAACGGTTTGTCAAAAATAATTATTTTAAACATTAGACTTCAAATGTAATGCTAAAGTTGTAGCACCACAATGCCAAATCACGTGCTTTCTGAAGGAGTGAAGGGTTTTATAATCGCAAAATTAGAAGATGGTTGGTCGCTTCTTCTATTCTGTTATTTCGGTTCTAATACTTTACATCTTGCTGTTCTTAAAATATAACCAATCTGCCTTTTGGTTAAATGTCTTTAGTGTCAAAATTGAGGAAAGAGCCTGTTCTACAAAACTATAATTTAGAGAAATTCTGGCTACTTGATAAAAAATTGTGCGAAATTTTAAGTAAATACAGATTTCAAACATCATTAAAATCCGTCATAAAAAATATACCCTGCTATTAAAAAAAAAAAAACTAGACGATACTTTACAGTAAAGATACAGTAAATGAAATACAGTAGACCTCGGTTATAGCGATCCACCGCTTATAACGAACTACATTTCAAGTCCCGTCATTTTTCTCTATATTTGTGACATTATCGCTTATTACGAACTTCGGATATAACGAACCGATTTTGATGGTCCCTTGAGGTTCGCTATAACCGCTATAATTAATTGCTCTATAGCACTGTCATAGTATCTCCATCTTCTATTATTATATGAAGTTAAAATAAGATGAAAATACTCCGAGAGTGCATAAGAGCACTGAATTGAAAGCGCTATTAATTTCTGTAATTAAAATAAAAACTAATACTTATTAGTGATTTTGACTCTAATAAAAACATTCAATTAAAACAGATCAGAAAAAAATACTGTTGAATTTTGTACAAACCCAGTGTAAATAATGTTAGTCCAACACACATTAGAAATGCAGCACCGAAATCTAAAGGTCCGTACCGTTTCCCTTGAATCAAGATACTTCCAATCAAGACCGGTATCAGCTTACAGCTCTTAAAAATAACTTGTGTGGGATAATTCAAGTAACCCACGGACGCATTCGAAAATCCCATCGTTCCTAATGTAAGCAAAGCCAACAGGAAATACGTCTGCAAGGGGATTCTAAAATAACATCACTACAATTACTGAATCACAGATGTTGAGGTCGAGTTACTTGCGAGATGATACGTGGTTCGCATATTTCTCTGCCAGACCAAATATGGTATAGTAGCCGAATTGAACTAGTGTTAAGTACCATCCGTAGGGTTTAAATCCTTCCAGGGTGAAAATGAGTTCTTGCATGTAACCATATAAAAGGAAAAATATAAATACGGCTGTGCAACATAGCAAGAACTGCACTGTTTCGTTATATTTTGTAACATCGTAATATAAAATCTTTATCTTAGGTTTCTCCTGTACGTAATCGTTGTTTACGTTTATATTTACAGACATTACTGCTGTAATACTGGAGCTTTCTTCTCATACACATTCACATACTTGCGTGCTGTCATCCGTCATATGTTTTTAATTTTTGCTATTGAGCGTTATTGAACGTCACCAAAATTATATGAACTGTGCTCCGTCAGCGGTCGGCAAATCCGTGCCATCGACGATTATGTCCGATTTTGTACAGACATGCAGAAATTATCAGGATTTCGAAGTGCAAAACGACACTTTTTTTAAAATGACAACGTTTGCAGGCCGGCGTGAAAGAACTTCATTATCATGACAGAAGGTCAAGCGAGCGAGTTCAACGCCATCTAGGGTGTAAAAAACGAGGCAAGTAGCAATGGCCGAGTTTCGCCAGTGTTGTTAACGGGATAAGTATAACAGTGTGGTTTATTCTAATGGAAAAAGTATTAACTATGTCGAATTTAATTCGGTGAGAGTGACTCCTATTGTCGTGATAGCGTGCGTGAGTATGTATTGCACGGTTGACAAAAGTCACAGTAGTGGAGCCCCCGCCACGCAGGCCAAAAATGTGAAGGATGGTAAGTTGAAGTTTGTTCTTATTTGTTTATTTATTATGATGTTTCTATATATACTTATTTACTTAGATAGACGGGGATAAACATAAGTGGATTACACGCTTAGGTACTGTTTTATAAATATTTAGGAACTAACAATAAATTAGAAAAAGTTTATTCAAACGTTTGCTGCTTTAATTTAATTTTGTTGGTTTTGTTGTCGTTGGCTTACCTAGAAAATTCAGTGCTCGTGTTTACAAGTCTCTCGAGCTGTGTAATTTCATTCACCTACTGTCGGTGCAACGTTTCCAGTATTTCCACATTTCTGAAAGTTTTCTAGTTTTTATGAGCACGTTGCAGTTCTGAGTTTCTTTTAAGATTCCTCACAGGTAAACGTTTACTTTCATCGTTACAACTCGTTAATAAACATCCAAAGCATTTAAAATAAAAACAGTGTTTACATATTTCTGATCTTTATTGATAAATATGCGAAATATAAAAATTCTACAGTAAAAATATTTGGGTCTTCTACTACTCTCTTTGGTGAAGGTGGCTCCACATTCACTTAAATTAAACTTTAAGGCCCAGTTTTTCAGTCACAGTTTAACTTTACTCTTCAGTTTATTCCTATTGGGAACAAACTGAAGATTAAAGTTGAACTGTAACTTACTTTGCAGGAAAATGCAAAATCATAATTATTTAATAATTTCTGTCTATAAAAAAAATATTTGATTGTCTATTTAGTATTTGAATTTTAGGAATAGATTTCATCTTTCTTAACGGTTTCTAATAGCGTTTTCGATTCATCAGGGGCCCGTTCAGGAACTGTATCGCGAGAGCACTTTGGGCGTTTAAAATGAGAAGCAAAATACACAAAATCACTTACATGAGAGAGAAAGAACATTACCCAGAGCGTGCTCTTTTTAGTCGGAGCGTTATTTCTGAACGGGCCCCTGCACTGGTTGCACTCAGTGTATTTGCTTCTTCTTCTAACCTCACGAGGTGAAGATATTCTCAGTGCATACTAGTGCGGTCAATCGAAAACGCTGTAAGATTTGTCAAAAGTCTAGCACCATCTAAATAGTTTTCGAACCATATTTATTTGATTTGAGTAAACTTATTTTACAACTACCGCGAATTTCAAAAACACACAGATTTGCCACACACTTAGATTTGCCGCTACTTCTGATTTATACAGGGTGCTTAAAAAATGGTGAAACAGCGCCATTCTGCACTATTTTGGGACATCTTCTGGGCATTGAAAATGTTAAAATTCTACCTTGTTTATGTTCCTGTCAACTAACATTAAACAATACATATTCAATCAAAGTAAATTCATACCTAGGTAACTAAATGCAATTACTTACCAAATTAATAGCTTGGTTGCCAGATCATTGTTATGATGATTTTTGTGCAAAACTTGGAAAAAAACATATAAAGGTATACAGTTGCGGAATTTAAAAAAAGCATACTCTCAAAATGTCTCGCTGTGAACTTGGTTTTGCTTGAAATTAATAATTGTTGAAGTGACAGATTGACATTAACATGTCGTATTTAAGTGTTGCCCACAAACAGTTAATTAAGACTCCTAAAAATTATGCATTGTGTCATTTTAAATGATTTAATTGTGAGCGTTTATGTTATTCAGACAGAGATTGGTTTACACAACTCTATTATTGCAAAGAATAGCCTTAAAACTTGTATGCTTTTTTAAATTCCGCAACTGTACTTACTAATTTATTGATTTCAAATAAAAATTATTGTTGAATATCATTTTAGATATGTTTTTCACTACAAAAATTGTTGAAATATTCAAAATTATTCAAAGTATTCAAGTATTCAAGAAGTATTCAAAATTGGTAAATAATAAAAATTTCAAATTCTAATCTTATACCTAACCTCCATATCTTTAAGAAATCACGAGATAGAATTTTTTTAATATCTTTCCGTGCTCAGAGGGTGACCCAGAATAGTGCAGAATGGGGCTATTTCGTCATTTTTTAAGCACTCAGTATTTCTATACACAAAAAAATACAGAAAATTGTTTATTCATCATTGAAAAGCAGAGTTAATCTGAGGCCCAGGTTTTGATTACACATCTTAGATTTTCTAACACTTGATTTAACAGAAAAGTCAATTTTTTAAGCTACTTTACTTCCCTCGAAGAAAATAGGTATTTTTTTATTTTTCAATACTACAAAAATTTACAGAAAAGCTTTCCTTGACGATTAAAGGAAATGAAATTGTCTAATCGTCATGAAAAAGTGGTGCAATCTGAGACTTAGCCCTTTATTCTGTAACTCATAACGATATCTTAAATAACGACATTAATTAACCACATAAATTAAACCAATGCATTCAACCGTGGTCCAACGGATGATAGTCTAATTTTTTTTCTGGTCAGTTCGTCTCTGTTAAACAATCCTGCATTTTTACATAAGAAGCACATTTAGCAGATTAAAGGCCAGTCTTTCCATCTGTTATTTGGCGAATAACTTGACTTTTATGAATTATTTCGATAGTAGTTATTCTTTTTACGTCCATGACATATAATTAAAAACCACAAAAAGTAACGTATCAGGGCGTACTTTTATATTACCTACGTTGCCATGAAAAAACCACGTATCTCATGAACAACCCCTTATTTTTCTACGTCACTTATTCCATCTTTTTTTCAATTATCCAATACCCTCAGAAAAAATTCCTTCGTCAACTCTGCAAAATATTATTCAATAGCTTCTTTAAGTGCTTCATCAGGTGCAAGACGCTTTCCCCTGATATGCTTTTTTTAAAGTTTTTGAATAGAAAGAAGTCTGACGGAGTTAGGTCAGAGCTATAAGGTGGATGGCTTAACTCTATGAACCCATGATGGCCATGGTCATTGATTATCTGCTGCAATGACATGTAGCAACAAGTTTTTCTGCGAATAAGAATGTGGGCGTTTTTCCCCCAGTGCAATTTTTAAATTTAGAATTGTTTCCATAGACCTCTCCACGAGGGGTAAGTCGCTGACTTAAATCTTGTACAGTCGCAATCATAATTCATGACGCTTACAAAAAGCTTACAGAAAATCGTATCCATGTCATTCAAAACTATGATCGTTGATGCATCCAAATCTTTCTATTTAAAATGAATCCGGGATGTCATAAATTATTTTTTGCTTGGAAAGCACAAATGAAATGTCCACGATTAGTTTTTCTGTAAAGGTTATGTCATGAATTTTTATTGTGACTGCACACTTGGTACTTCCTTTCTGTACAGTAATTCCTGGATATTATTCAGTTTACTTTAAACGGGCCACTCCCTAAAAATTCAGTTGGACCTTAGAACATAGATATGTAATCTTTAGACGTTTTATAGTACCTAACTGTCGACAAATTTGAATCGTCCGATTCAAAATTGATGTTGCTTTTTACATTGTTTTAATTTTATTTTTAAATTTATTCTTGAATTTGTGAACTAAGTACTTACTTAAAAGTTTTTCTTTTTAACAATAAACCTTGTTAGACGTTCAGTACCAATTTTACCATTATTTTGATTTAGTAACGAAAAAAGTGACGATTTTCTATCCATAACAGGCTTGTTGTATAACTATTTGTGCAACAATTTATGAATAGGTAATCTTTGAACATACTATCCATATTGTTGTCAAAGAAGATGTCAAAATTACCCGCAAATGTATTTGTTCCTCTTGTATTTCTCATTCTACTGATTCAGTAATATTTAGAGTTGAATCGTCTTAATTATCATATCTAATAAGTAATAGATATCTTTATTTGAATTAATTCTAATATCATTATATCATGTAATGGCATTATTTAAAGCGTATCGTACAATTCCTTCAATATGTATTAAAATTTGCAAGTCACTGTTTTAAATGTTTTTGCATTTTGGAAACTGAAAATTTTGTATGGCATTTTAAATACCTTTAGTAGTAAAAATTCATTGTACGGTGTGTAGAAGTCTTGCTGCTCAGAATATTCTCATGTGGCTGATTGTTACAACTTTTTAAATAAACTTTAACTTCCAACCGATTAACACGAACTTTAATTGAGGATATACATATAATTTAGTGCACTCTATATGTAATTCCCATAATTTTTTTGTATTACCTAAGTATAATTATAAATATTACTTACATATTGTTTAGTAATTCTCATATTAATAGTAGTAATACCCAGTAATTCCTTGCATGCGTACTTCAAAATTTCCCCCTCGCCTCTCCATTTATGTTAGACGTTAGACCCCCTCAGCATCTCAGAAAACTGTTCCCATCAGTTTTTTCCAGAAAATTATGTTTTGACTTTTTTTGGAGGTAGAGAGCCACTGCATGAATTCCTGCTTGGAGGGAGGGTCTCAATGACATACCCAAGTCTCATCCCCTATGATAAATTTAAATTTGATAATATAATAACATTTACTTTTGTAAATATTTTTAAGATTTTGCTAGAAATTAGCAACAAAATAAATAAACTTCAGCAAATCGGTGCGTGGTTAGCTTCAACGGATCTAGCAAGTAGTTTCTTCATATTCTCAAATGCGCTTTAAAGTTCGAGTTACAAAGCGTCTGTAATTGCTTCTTCGTCTTCTGCGTCTTCTTGTAAGTTTTCAGTTGTGCGTGAATTGTTTTATACGCTCTGTTTTTCAGAAATGGAAATATCTAATAAACAAGATGTCTGAAGCCTGTGCAAGGAAACTCACAATACACTCATCAAAAAAACTCCTATATAAATTCAATGGTTTCTTTCTTGTTGTGTACACTTTGGCGTTATTGTCTTGAAAATGCTATGTAAAGACTTAAAAATAAAAACTTTCCACGATATTTCGATGCCTCTCAGTATTAATCGTTCCATAAAAAATAGATCTTTGTATATCTTCAAGAAGTCGCAATCATCTATCCTTGGATGAAGAAGAAACTTGATATATTCATTAGGGCTTCAGAAAACCAAATTCTCAATTCTGATGTTTTGCTTGTTTAAGTATCCCATGTTTCATCTGAGAACAATGTTCTTATTATGTAGTACAGTGTAATTCACTAGTGTATTTGTAGAACCGGCGACAAGTTTTGATTTTTTAAAAGACATAAACTGAAGCTAAACTAAAATATCAAATGAATATAATTTATTACATAAGTAAAAAATAATCAGATTTTTCTTAACATGTTAGTGTAATTTCTGTCTATTCAAATGAAATAAAGCGATTCCGACTCACATCTCGTTTGCCTACACATTTCAATGCTAAATTTTGCGTTGAATGAGGACAAATCCAGCAGCTTAATGGCCTTAATTCAGGTCCAAGAAATTTACCTGGAATAAATGTCAGCACCTAAACCAAATAAATTCTTTACTTAAGCTACGCCGGCGATTTCTCCAATTTTATGTACGCGTTCGCGTTGTACACAGAATTTTAAGCATCACTGCACAAACACCAAATAAAGCGAAGTAATTTCATTTTTTATTTTTAAGTAGATACACAGGAGGTGATGAAACATATTCGTCTTTGATTGGTCTGACATAAATTTGGTTCGAGCGTTGAAAATGTATGGCGATGCCTTGTTAGCTAAATGACTTTACAATATTTGGACATGTTTGTTATTAAATCGCGTTTTATTTTATTTTTAAAGTTAGTAAAATTTAAGGCCATCAAGGAATAAGGAAGTTTCTTAAATAGTACTTTACCGTGGTTTATAGTCTGAAAGGTTCTGGATAAGTCTCCTCTACGGTATGTCGTAGTAACTAGATTTCACGACATGAACGTCATTGTTGGGATAATCTCTGTAGCTGTTTGTTTGCTGTAACAAATTTTCATGTACAATTGTTTGTAAATTAGTGTAAACATATATTCTAAAATTAGATTTGGAATTTTTGGAGTATGGAAATGTAGTGTCTAGCGGTGACCTTACATTTATATTCGATGTTAATAATTTTGAAATAAAACAGGGTTCAGAAGGTCATTATCGACTTTTTCTTTTAATAACTCTCTACATCTTTTTTACATTGTGTAAAGGTTTGCAGATATTGGCAATTTGGTATTTGAGGTTTAAATAAATGTTTCTATTTATGGGGCAAATCAATCACTTTTGCCGAAGTAGTTAAAAAAGGAATTAGATTTATACTATAGAGTAATAAAGACATATTTTGTTAGGAACAACCCGTTTATAATTGTTATACATACATCAGTAATTTATTTATAAATATTTCTTAATGATGGTCGAAAGATAAATGTGATACTTGATATAAAAATATGTAGTTATCAATATTTTATACAGATAAAAATTAATAGAGTTTAAATTAATTTTATCAATTGTTAACAATTTCACACGGTCTAGAATTTTATAAATACCTGAAAATTCTTTACAATCGCAGATAGGTGACATGACGAAAGCTGTAACCAAATATTCTTTAAATATTTTTTTTTTATAAACGACCTATTTCAAGTTATAACCACTAATAATAGCTAAAGCACAGATTTAGATGCATTTTTAGATTATGAGCCATTACTTCACAACACGTACGCCAGATTAAAGAAGATGACTCATGACCTATAAATGCACCTAAATCCATACCTTACTAATAAAGATGCGAATTACGACTTAGCGTTTTTCTTCATCACAAAGCTTTATGCAGTTTTGTATCAAGTTATAGAGACATCGTCTTCTTATCTGTAGCTTCAAGGATTTATATGACGGTATTCCTTATATATTCAGTAAATAATAATTTTATCAATCAACATATGATGTTTACAGTTTATTAACACTTTTTACATAAGTTATTTCATGGAAAGAATTTATTGACAGTTGCTTGTAAATTATTACTTTAAAATGCGCCTTCGTGACCATTTGCACACAATATATGTATACAAACTGCAAACATTTGTATTATCAAAACCGTAGGATGTAGAATATGTTCTTTTTTCAGACAATTTTTAATTTAATCTAATTCTTCATATAACTTACTATGTGATGGACAACTTAAATTGTTTAAGAAATTGAATCAAAACTTGTTCAAAAAATAGGGTAGGCCTTAAAATTAGTACGGTTATGCTGTGTCACCAAATGGTTTCGTTTTTTGACAGTAATTTTTTTTTGTTTCATTAAGGCCTGATTTTACAATCGTCGGATAAGCACTATTATTGGTATAACCTGTGGTATAACGTGACGTAGGTGTGACCTATATGGAGGAACATTAAATGATATTTGGCGCACAGTTATTTCGTTCTTATTCCACGATTGTAAAATTGGGCCTAAGTAGTATTAATTTTAGAGTACTATTCTTAATTGCAGAAGGTTTAATTGATTTCTTAATTATTCCGAGGTGACTAACCTGATTTATGTGTCACCTGTGGTTTATCCTGATACAGAGACGAATAAACAAGGAAATGAAACAATGCATAGTAAACAGCCATCGTATAGACCATAAGCAAACATATTTGCCTGATGTTTAGTAGGCGAAGCTTATGACCTTCGAACGGCCCTCGCACTCGATGCGGTACCATCAAACCACAGCGTGTTCTAATTACATATCTTTCCCAACTCATTCATAATAATAAATTTGTCCGCAAACTTTGAGGTTAATTTAATTTAAGTGAGAGTTACAGGCGGTTAATGAAAATCAAAGTCTTTAAGTGATTCTCAACTTTGTAACTTCCACCTAGAACCAGTTTACCCACTTTAAATTGATTTTGTGAGTTAAATTAATCCAAACAAGTAAGGCAAATACTTCCTGTTCGTAAAGAAGTCTTTTTAAAAAAAGACTTACAACTAAGACCCCCTACGTTTTGTTTAATACGTTATAACCTTTTGTTAGTGGTAGTTTTATCGGGATCCATCGAGATCCATAGAATTTTTAATCAAACTTAATGTTGGAAACCTCCAACACTGAACATCCTGTTTAACTGTAGAGGTTTTAGAGAAAGTAAAACTGCGTTTGGATGCTTGAAAACGAAGCGACTTTTAATGAATACTGAGTATTATTTTGGATTAACTCAACACTGGAAGCTTTTTGTACCTCATACATAAATATTGAAATCTCTGATTATATTCAAAAATTTTCCAATATTTACGTTGCAAAATTTTAGGTGCTTTAATATTTTAGCAAACAGTCAAATCGGATTCGAGGAAAGCGCTTAGATTTGTGTAAAGAAGTCCAGTTCACAGTTCGAAGGAACATTGAGAATTTTTTCTCAAAGCTTTTCTGCTTCTATAAATTCGGTAGACAATTTACGTTCCCTAGCTTACAGATATCGAATCTGACAAATCTGCAAAACGGATAATACGTTTTACATATTATTGATTTTCTGTATTTTGAAGATATTTTCAACTACAGTCGTAAGTATAAAGTCATGAGTATAATCTTTCATAAATTTTAATTTAAAAAAGTATACTGTTTTAAATAGCTGTTAAGATTTAAATTATTCTCTTTCTCTTTGGTCCTTAGACGAGTTTTAATTGCAAACCTTACCAATCGAATTTACAATATTACTCTGCAAATTAATTAACAATCCATGTGCCCAGTGAAGTAGATCTGTTGTGCAGCAACGCTAAATTGTAGGATATTATTATAAGCGTAAGTTCTGTTGTGCTGCTTCCGATGGTACTTCATTCAATTTCCGGTATCGTTACTAGATGTTACGAACTGGGTTATGATGCTGGTACAGGATTTCGTACTAATTAACTAGTTTAAATGGCCACGTAATAACATTGTTACAGTAATATATGCATTTCGCCATTAAAACGCGAGATTAATAACGTCGCATTTGGAGTCCGCGAAATTAATTTTCAGGCTGGATTGTTTCCAGTTTGTTAAACATACAAGCCCAAACTATTAAATAGTTTGATTAGTTAATTCTGATTAGTTCAATATGGAACATATTTCCGAAGAAATTATTATGTATTTTGAAGCGCTTAACACTTAAAAATAATAAATTGGTGTTATTAAAAAATAGACCTACCTATATACAGTATGATTCAAAAGGGTCACACCATCGATTAGGTAGTGTTAATAGGAGCACAAATATACTTTTAGAATATTTTTACGTTGCATGGTTTTCTGGATATGAAGTTTAAAAATATCACAAATAGGCAACGCTGCACCTTGTATATAGATGCACTTACTACTTTGAAATAGATCATAGGGTACCCTCAAGTTTGTTGACAACCGAATTTTCACTATATTGTTTGGAAATCAGATTTGACACAATAGTAATTGTCACTTCTTAATACCTTATTTTATTTAGCTAAAAAAATGATGAAGGTGTAGGTCGAGGCGTGCTTGCCAAAAACTCGGTAAATTTTCAAAGAATTTATAAAATTCAGAAATTGAAAGAAGCAAACGCTCATAGATCATGTCAGAATATGGTCATCATATTGACCCCAATTTTTGCTGCACTGTTGCTGACCTTACATCCAAAATAGTGTTAATATTTCTAAAGAGTTTTTGCTACTTTATTAGTTAATATTCATTAATACTCATTAATAAACACATAAAACTACATTATCTGATTAATACCTTAATAGCTTAAAGAAAGCTAATAGAATTGTTTTTTACAGTTTACAAATAAATGGTTCTAAAGAACACCCGAGTGATGGTGCAGTCCTTTTGAATCATACTGTATAATTTTTCTCGAGAATATGTTTTGGTTACGTGCATTTTTAATTACATTTAATATGCAACGCACTTACGTACTTAATCGATACACAGACTGATATGAAAATTCCTTGAAGCTTATGATTTTGTAGATACTATTTAGACGTACATTTGGTTTATCTACCTGATTATATGTAGTCGTGACTCAAGCGGTTCTGTTTTTCTCCTTAATTTTAATATCGGAAATACCGTTCAGTTTACTAATTTCTTTCTGGGTGTTAACGTGAGGAGTAGTGCCAAAAAATGGCGGACTGTTCGAATATCGTGAAACTCTTCAGTACTAGAACGAAGAAGAAAGAGCAAAGTGGTGAGTGCTGCAGTTTGAATACGTTGAATTGTTTATTGATGTGTATCTATTAAGTATCTCAGAAGTTCAATTGCACATTATCAGAAGGTACATCAAAAATGTTTTTAAGATATGAAAATCAGGTTCAGACTTAAGGACTTATTAGTAATTGTCCTTGGGTAAGTGTGAAACCCCATCAACTTTCGATTATTATTACTAGATGTAACGAAACTACGAGTATAACGCGATATAACATGTGTTGTTTCTCTGAGAGGGGAAATTAACGTTTAACTTTACAAGGATATTAATTCTGCTTGGTTAAATTCGCGCAGGTTTTGAGAAGATAACATAAACGAGATTTGCTGTGTGTTAGTTATTTATAATTACTGCCTCAAAATTATGACCCAAATTTCTCGTGCTGTGATGTTGCAAGACTTAACGGAAAAATTTCCTGTGTGTAATTATCTGTACTATCAGTTGGTGTTGGTGAGAATGTCAGCTGTGTACCAACGTGTAGGTTGATAAATTTTAAAAACGTTGTGAGAAAAAAACCTCGACTGTCGCAAGCACAGGTGAATCTAGGACAGACTTGTTAGACCAGTTGATTTTACACGTCCTTTAGCTGCATAGTGGTGTTAAAGTTTAACAATTATAAATGCAATGCGAATATATTATTTTTGTTGTGAGATACACAATTTTAAAAGTGCACGGTACATTTCATGATGATGTATTTTAATAACCTCGTAATTTCTTTAAAATATAAGCAAATTGGCAAAATATTCATATTTTAATTAAATTCTAATTAAGTAGCTTGTTTGCTAACGCAAATATGTCGTTTCATATCTTCTCGTTGCAACTGCGACTAATAATATATTTAATAAAGTCTTGTAAATAAAAAAGAACTTTTCATTATTAACAGATATTAAAAACAAATTCTTTATTAATTTATAAATGGTTCTTTATAAAATTTCAGTTTAGTTATCTTGAAGGTTTACCCTGTATAATTTTTTTTTGCAAAACTTGCAGTTAAAAAGTGGAATACACATGGATAAGAAGTTATCCTTAAACAAAAATGTTGGTAAAGAGAAAATACTCTTATGATAATATAATGTTATAATTAAATTAGAGGAATATTGTAGTCATCGTGTGCTTTAACTTAATGAAATATTTTTTCTTTATGTATGTCGGTTATACAGGGTGTGCTACGATTGTAGCAATTTTTTCGTATCACTCAACTGGTTTTATTTGACCTCAAATTTAAATTTCCTATCCTTTTACGACTGATTCTTATGGTTTTCCATATTTTGCTTCATTTTTAAGTTATTGGTTAAGCTTTAACATGTTATGAAAAACAAGACTGTGAATGATATGTGAAATCTGACGATAGTTATAGGATTAATTTGAAATGGTAGATAGGTACCTAGTACGTACTTACATGTGTATGTTTGTGTACGCGAATTAACTTATGACCGTACATTGAATAGTTATCTTCTTTTATCAGTTTTGACAGTTGCATTAATAAGTTAATCTTGCGAAATGTTGATAGTTACAAGTAAGTGAAATTAAAGTATGTATCTCCAAAAAACGTGACGTTGTATAGTGTCTGAAGCTAAACAGACAAAAGTCGCTTTAAAATGCATGATAAATTAGAATACGCAATAGGTTATTCAAGGTTCTTCTGTTTCGTTTAAAGTAAG
Organism: Dorcus parallelipipedus; assembly: GCA_958336345.1. Taxonomy (NCBI): domain Eukaryota; kingdom Metazoa; phylum Arthropoda; class Insecta; order Coleoptera; family Lucanidae; genus Dorcus; species Dorcus parallelipipedus. Next base: position 25,640,704 of record OY284475.1, read on the forward strand.
TTTTATGAAAACTGACTTGGTATTTTTTTATAACATATTGTACCGCAGTTCATGAGAAGAATTTGTTGCTGGAGGGGGCTACGATTTTTCTACCAGAGTGATAGTACTGAAAAGCGAACCACGAAATTGACAGTGTGTCCAGATTTGTACTTTGCGGGTTTTAATTTATGAAATTTTTCTATCAAAATTGAAGGTTTGTTCTATCAGCAGTTTCTGACCAAATCGAAACCGTCAAAACCAGTACTCATCAAAGTTGTACACTTGATGGCGCTGTTAAAATCAATCATTACTTCTGTAGACAACTGTTTTTGACGGTTCTGAACTAGTCAAAAACTGCTGATGGAACAAACCCTAAGTATTCTCTCAATTTCAACTTAATGAAATGTAGAATAAATTCTGCCTACAAATTATTAACTGAGTCAAGTAAAACAGCGAGTAGTACTGTACTAGCCAGAAAACAAGTGCCTTTAAAATTAGCCTAGGCTTTTTCCATCCATAAATCGCGTATTTGAAAGTGAAATAAATAATTTGTGTGGGGCAAGACAGTTTTGTTCAAACATAACCTCTAAGTCAAAATGCTTAAAAGGAGTTTTAAGCCAACGTTTATCAATATCATTGTGTTTAATTTATATGCTTGATATTTGATAAAATAAATAAATAAATAAATAAACACATCTAGTAACTCGCTTACATGTTTTGTAATGCTTCAGGAGTAGTCGACTTATAAAGTTCTGGAAAAACTTACCTACTGTGAGTCTTCACTTGTATGTAGAGTGTTTTTCCATTCCATATTTTCTGAAATGGGAATGCGCAATAATTCAGAAACGTCAAATGTTCATTAAAATGCAAGCTTTCAGAAAATGGTTGTGGGTAGCAAATGATTGAATCCCCACAGCATTAATTTTTCCAACAAAAAAAATTGGATTGATTATACGTTTTTCAGAAGCTGATATCCAAACACCTTTCTCTTTTGAGTTAAGCAGAGTCGCGGAGTATTTTTAAGAGTTTTTTGCTTCTTTAAAAACTCTTATTTTGTATGGACCTGTATTAAATATTTTTTAGAATTGTGTGACAAGTTCCGTATGGCATTTATGTTTCCTGAGTGAATGGATTTCTTGGGATTTTACTTCATTCTTACTTCAACGCTCTCTACATCATTAGCAATTCGTTTTCCATGAGCGCTGTTGTCAGGTTTTCGAATAATAGTTCATTTTCCTTGAAATTTTGTAACACAAATGAATTTGCTAAACCAAGTCATTGTAATCAACAGTCGCGCTATTGAATATTTGGATTCCAGTTTTCTTGTTTATTTTTAAATAAATTCAATTAGAAGGTTTTATATTCCAAATTAAACATTTTTAAATTTTATAGATTCGCAAATCACGCAGAGAATTCACAGAGGTAAAAGAATATTTCAAGAATGATAGAATTTGGACAATTATATTATTATTATTCGATGTAATTAGAGAAGAGATATAATTAGAGAGTAGAAGATAAGAGCTTCTAAAAGATATTCTGCTATATTAGGTGCTCTCTAAATACATAAATGTACTACCATTAAGTGCCAATTGGAATATAAATTTTTATGTTTGCATACAATATTCTAGAATTATGCATTTATGTAGGTTAAGTACTGTATGACATATTTTATTTTAAACTGCGATAAAATAATTGAATGTAATTGCATGGGAATGAGCGTTTTATTGTGTGTAACTTTATGTTAGTTACTGTTTATTATTTAAAGTTGCGACAAGAAGTGATCTATCATTTAATAAATTGGTAGCGGCACTAGCGCTATTGAGTTAATTGTCTCTGATCACTGTTGTGTTTCTGCTCTGTGATGTATCAAACGGTCACGTTTAAAATTAGAATTAATCAATTTGATATATTAGTCCACGGAAAGCTTTCATGCGATAATAAAGGCATCAACGTGTAAGATTGATTTATTAGTACAGTTACACGAATTCTCGAATTCAAATACATATCTTAAATTCGCTCTTACCATCAAGGAAATGTCTAGCTAGGCACAATATCTGACGTTTTCTTGTAAACTTTCCAATATCGTTCTATTTCTATAAAGTACCTGCATTGTGGCAATATATACACGACCTTTTATTGCTTTTCCTTCCTCTACTTTCGTAATTTTGTCCTCGCAGAGATCGTTCGATTGAAAACTGGAAGTGGTAGCGGTGAAACCCCTTGAGGCGACAGTACACCCTTGTTAACGCGCCCTGGCCGTTGGCGTTTTGCGGCATATAACGGAGTCGCATCCAGAAACTATACAACTCAAATGTGATTTAAGAGTTTTCGTTTATTTTCCAAGTGTGAATGAAGTCATTATTATAGTAAATTGGTTTTACGTTCTATCTGCCAAGTTTTAAGCTCGGAAAGAATAAATTTGATCCTAGAATTTCAAATTTTTATTTTCATAAAAAATATTTCACAAAAGCTATGTTAAAATAATATCTAGTTAACAATAACACGGTTAACAATACAATCCCTATAACTGGGAATGACATGCTTCGAACGAGGTAATCGTTGTTTTCTGTGATGTCTCATCCCAAGCTTGCTGAAGATGACTCTAAGTTGTTCGCTGGTTGTATTGCATACATTTTCTATTGAGTTTAAATTTGTAGAACAAGCCAAGCTGGTCAAGGAAAGATATCCACGTGTTCTTGTAGAAAAATTTGAGAAATTCGTGCAATCGAGCTCTCAGGAGAAGGCACCACACTGATTGTTTATCCTGGGTAACAAAGCAGGTCTTAAGATTTCGTCGATGTGATGAAGGCCAAATGTAATCTACACACAATTCCTATGGTAACCATCTACTATTATCATTATTAATCATCAATCATTTTTCCAGAGACAAAATCGAGATTCGTCATTGAAAATATCGTGAAGCTGAAGATATTCTTTTCGTTAACCGATCGCTGTCTTATAAAATTATGTTTATGCTAGACGTGGATTTGGTCGGTAGAAATGAAGACCAATGGTTTCTATACGTTGGTAAAATATTCGAATGGATACCTTTTGTCTGAAGTCTCTTACCCATCTGAAGAGCAAAACCAATTTATTGCTTAGAAGCAGTCGTCGGAGGCAACCAACTTAATGTTTGTTAATTCATCGGGGGGTGCTGGATGCTTTCTTCAGACCGGAATGCCATCTAGAAAGGCAAATTTTACAAAAGGAGGAATGAACTTTGTGCATGCCGATAGTTCTTTGTCTTTCAGAGTCGAGCAATTGGATAAAATTCTGTCTTCTGGCAAATCTAGACATTGTGAAAAATTAACAATCTCCTCACTCTCAGAAACACTTACCTACTAATTTGATCTATTGTGTAATAAATTCTTGGCAATGATTGTTTATCTCATTCGATAAAGCTTTCGCAAAACAAAAGTTTTTTGTTTATCAGTGGAACTTTTTACGGTCAACTTCAAGTGATTTGTAAAAGTTTCAACCCTGCAATTTTACCCTTTCTAGGTGGGGCAATTTTTTTCGGAAGTTTAACTACCTAAAAACGAATTTTGACAAAATGGTAAAACGAAAAAACAATTTCTAAAGAATCATTGAAGCAATAACGTTTAAATAAAAGACCTTAAATAGTTACAAATGTAAAAAAAATAAAAAAAATAAAAAGTACTGTAAGTAGTTTATTTACACCAAAGTTAAAGTCGAGTATTTTGGGTCTAAAGAATGAAACCGAAAGAGGTTTTATGAAGTTTCAACAAATTCCAAACCATTTTTTCACTAAGTTAAACATTCCTTACAACAGAATACATATACATATATTTTTTTATGTAAAAACTATCACGTTAGATTTTTAGATTTTTATCTTAAAATCTCCTTTTTAGCGAAAGAACTTAAAATAATTTTGAATTAATACAATTTTCAGAATTTACACAATGTAAAGTTTTTTGCGTAAACGAATCAAGATAAACTAATTCAGATTTATGAACCGGAGCTCAAGAAACTGGTATTTATGTTGAATTGTGGCATTTGCTAGTTTTATTTATTAATTCTAATAAATGAAATACAGATATTCCGATGCTAAGGCGATTAATTCATGTTTTTATTATTAGGAGTATTATTTTTTGGAATAAACAAATCAATTAAACTGTAAATACGGTTATACAGATTTAAAATATCTCGTCCTACATTTAGCTCGTAAATCATAAAACATGGGATTGTTTTGAAATGTAGTTAAAAAATATCGAACATTTATTGAACAGACTATTTAGATTTCATATTTCTTGTCTTGGAATCATAAAAAATGAGATTAGTCGGTCAGAGGTTTAGGTATTTGTGTTTAAAATATCAGCGTAAATAAATTTTATTGTAAAGCATCAAGCGTGTAATTAATGCTGTAGATATGTAATCTTTATTTTATTAAGTAAAGCTAATGAATGTAGTTGGTAAGATGACTATACTGTTATCAACTTAGGATAGCTATACGCGCGTGGGCATGCTCATTATAATGCCTGACGAACTTGAAATCTGAGTTTTTCTTTTCAAACTCTAAAACAGAATAATTTTTTGTATATAAAATATTTTTTTTCTGGAATTTTATTTTAGTATTTCAAGAAGTTCAAATAATTTTTCGACAAAAAATACCTCTGAAATCTCGTTAGTTGTTTCTTTTTCGTATAATAACGTGCGCATCCATCTCGCCAGCTTCTAATCTCATTAGCAAAGTTAAATAACGGCTCAGCGAATTTTTACGATATGAAGCAAAATAGAAATTTCAAGACTTTGATTTAAGTATTAGTGCTTCTGTTCTGCACTAGCGCCATAAATACCCTTTATTGGAGTTTAACACGCTAATGGATGGAACTTTTTCAATCTTATTCCACGGCGAAATAAGATTCTCCCGAAAAAATCGGCCCGAGGTTTAATAAATCTTTTTAAAGCGTGTTTATTCTCATTTTTCATTTCTTCGAAGAAGGGGCTGAATTATTACACGAAATGTTAGTCTCTTGAAGTAAATCACCGTAAAACCGGATTACAATTTACCACCATGTGTTTTATGTAGGTTCGCTCACTATGAGATTATCTATTGTTATGTGGTGTCTGTCACGATATTTTCAGTTCGTTTAAAGATAATCAGATGCTAACAGTATTAATAAAATTAATATAAATTATGAGCTTTAAATTTTTTCAAAAAAATTAATTATAAAAGTTCAAAGGGTTGTAATTTATTATTATTATTTTTCGAAAAGTCTAAGTAACATTTATTGCATGTATAGGTATAGGTATATCGAGAGATCATAAAATTTTTAATCGTGGACAGCTGCTGTGGACTACAAGAAGCAGGTCCTTCTTACTGCACACAAATATCAATTGTCACTATCAGTTTGAAAAGCATTTTTTCGAAGTCAAAATTTTAAGTCTACGTTTTGTTTAACTTCATTTTCAGTTTAAGGTAGATATTTATTTGAAAAATTTGAAGTAATCTGCTATATTTATGCAACATCAGAAAACATTTTCGGTGAAAGCTGTTATTTAAGGTATTGTACCAGTTTTAAAAATTTAGTATTTATCTTAAATAGCTTATAGAACACCAATAATGCGAGTTTATTGAAGATAATGGTTTAGAAAATACTTTGGAAAACATGAAAAAATAAAAACGTCGCGTCAGTGAGAATAGTTTTCAACATCTTTTATGTTTTATGAAAAATTTTGTTGAAGTTTAAATTTAGAAATAATTATACCGGCTGTCCCACGCCATATGCTCACCCTTCTAGAGCTTTTATTTTTTAATCGATTTCAATGAAATTTTCAACTTTCTTATTTTAAATGGAACATCCTGTATATTTTTACATATTTGGAATCTGCAGATCATTGCGAGTCCGAATATATATCATTTAGTAATTTTGGTTTCCATGACAACGAAAAAAACCTTTTTTGTTTTTCAATCTAGGAAGCTTTGAATCGTGTATTTTCCTTCTAATGCGACCAAGCAATTCGAGAAAATCACCATTTTAATTGTATTTTGATTTTTAACATTTTTACGGTATTTCAAGTTTTCATTAGGTCGTAACTCATTTTTTTTTTTAAATGGAACCTCATGTGCTCCTTAGCTTAGTTCGACAGAATATTTTTTTCTGGGTACTCTGATACCAAATACTTCATACTTTCTTTGAAAGTCATTTAAGACAGAGCGGGCATAAAACCTCAATAAATCATGTCATCAAAATACAATCAAAATAGTGATTTTCTCGAATTGCTTGGTCGCATTAGATGGAAAATACACGATTCAAAGCATCCTAGATTGAAAAACAAAAAAGTTTTTTTTTTCGTTGTCATAGAAACCAAAATTACCAAATGATACATACTCGGACTCGCAATGATCTGCAGATTCCAAACATGTAAAAATATACAGGATGTTCCATTTAAAATAAGAAAGTTGACGTCTCTTCCGGTGAAACCGGATGTCCTACGGTGCTCAATGGTATGTCGGAAAATGCGTTTTTTTGCTTAATTTTTATTTTCCAAATTTCATTGAAATCGATTAAAAAATAAAAGTTCCAGAAGGGTGAGCTTATGGCGTGGGACACCCGATATAACTAGATTTGGCTTTAGATTTTGTTGGTGTTGAAATTTATAACAATTTTCTCTTTGTACCATGCAATGCAGGAGGTGTCTGTTTTTTCTTATGATATGCAAACTGCACCGTTCTTTTCTGTTCACTATCAGTAATCGCTGATATTCAATCTTGGTCCTTGATTTGTAACATTTTTTCAAATATTTAATTTCATGTTTCCTTCGGCCTGCCTCTATATCTTTTTTGGTGTTATTCTTTCTCCCAAATTCATTCAATTGTTCCATTAAAAGCTTATGGTATTTTCTCCTTTCTCTAGCATGCATTCTGTTTTTTTTTTTCACTCTCTCTGTGAAAATTTACCATTGATCTGATAGTTACTTTAATAATAAGACCTTTATTGCACAATCTTCTCTTTCGTCATACTAACTTCAATTCAATTCTTTATTGATCTTTTGGATACATTGTGTATAAGATACACAGATAATGGATAAATCGTGATCGGATCAAAATCTGACGTAGGTACGAGGCTTTAGATTTTCTGTTCTAACACCCATTTAATTCCCCAAGCTTAACGTTTATCGCGGAGGCGTGTTCTGCCTGGTTACTCGTACTGCTGGCTGCGGCTGCGACCTTCTTACAGTTACAGTTGTAATTTCGTCTTTGGGTTTGGCCTTAAAACTGGGGGAAATGCAGAAAATCCAGTTGGAAGAAGTCGTGAAGATCGAACTCACACCCGTAGTTGCTGAACCAAACTCACCATTATTTTAGTTTTATTAGTATTTCATTCCATTTCTTTGTCTAACGATAAACAGGAATGAGAGACAGGGATTGTTCATTTGACGTGCTTCGCTTTTTGCTCGTCTTTTTCATCGTGTTTCGTTGTTTTTTTTTTTTCATTAATTATTTTGAGGATCATTGCTACCGCATCAATTTTACTTATTTCATCAATTACATTATTTTACATTCTCCGGAGGGTCGTCGTTTCTCCTTTATTCTTCGTTCATCTTATTTATTATAAGTAATAAGTATATTTCAATACGCCGATGTATTCGATCAGAGATGATGTTGCTTCTTTCTAGAGGCATCTGTATGTGAACGATAAATAAATGTTGCATATTTTTATTTCAAAAATTAATAAATAACGAGCGTTCGAAAATAATTCTATTCGTGATTTATGAAATTCAAAATCCTTTGGTTCGAAAGGTGTCCTTGCGCACTTTGATTGGTGAAAAGTAAAGCAATTAATTTAATTTTTCAAAAAAAAAAAATTTACATGTTTGTTACAGTGGTTCAAACTATCGTTTTTTTGCTTAAGTTATTCTTGAAAAATTCTATTTCCTTTCATTGTGTGAATACAATAAATATTTTTTAATTATTGGTGTTTTTGCATTTTTTAAACGTTTTCAAGCTGATTACTTTGTTTTACTTCAAATTCTTAAATTTATTTGTAGAACATCCGCTGTGTTTCTTTTTCTGTGTTCAGAAACAAAGACACCAATTTTATCATATTATTCATGAAAAAAGATATGGGCAATGGGCAAATATTTTTTATCTTGTCTAAAACGTTTTTGGGCTCATATCTTGGTCATCTCTTAAACCTCCTGGTTTTAAAAATACTGGGCGTTCTAATTTTCATTACTACTGTAGAAACTTTTTGTAGTTGCAAACAGCTTTTATTACTTAACTTTGGGGATTAAAAATTAACAACTTTTTAAGATATGAACGTAATAATAAGTCCGAAATGTTTGAAATAAATAAAACTGAATTAAGAAGAATTTTTTTTTGCGTAGGCCAGTTAGATGAGCAATAATTTAAACATTTTCATTAAATTTTTTTAAGGTAATATAAAAAATCGAGAATTTTAATGATTTATGATGGATTTCTCAAACGTTACTTCAATTTAATCATTCGTTAAAAGTAAACGTTGCTATGGTTACATGTACAGATAATTATTTTTAGCCAATAATTGAATTTGATTGACTTTTGTGAAACCCAACCTTGCAGATAATTTTATAAAATTCGAATGGTTGTGTAGTTGGCAGTAAGTAACAATAGAGTGGATACGAAAATGGTTATAATAAAATGTAATCGATACCTTTGTATAACAGTTTTAGAGACAATAAACATTATAAATCAGATACTAGTATTCGGTGTAGGTCTTCATTCGAAAAAGTTTCGCTATTTTCCTCACGGGACTGAACTGAAAACCGTTTCCATCTAACTAGACTGAATTAGTAATAAGTAATACTATACATAGGGTTGTTATTGCCAAGAAACCGATTAAAAGCGAAATGCTGTGTTCTACCACGATAACATCAGATCGTACATTCCTTTGGTCATTTGGAACATGTTTGGAAGAAAGATAATTTGGAAAAATAGCAACATTGGAATCTATGGAATGGAGGAAGCTGCTCTCTTTGAGATAAATGTAAACTTTTGCAACAACCTAATAGCTTCATAAATGATATAAATATTTTGCACAAAATATTATTTATCGGAGACTTCTTTTTGGTTCTGGTGCACAATTTGATGGCACCTAGTGTAACTCAGACTGTTGCTTAATTCCAGGAACCTATAATTCGGAACCGCGTTGCAGCGATCTCTGTACAGACATGGTGCTACTTTCCCAACAACAGACCAGCCCTGATATAGGTAAGACCAATTTAAATGCCAGGAGAAACCCCCACACCGCTTTTTATTTTGTGCTGGTTTGCACGTTTTTCTTTTGCCAAAAGCACCTGAGTTTCTTAGTATACGTAAATAAGCTTACCTAAATATTCCACAGTGTTTAGATTTTCTTCATTTCAGGACTCACATTGTTGCTACATACATGGGATGATTGGTTTTCTAGTTATGATTTCCGAATTTAATTTTATCTACAGTTTTAAAACTTTTTGTTTGTTAGTTTCTTGTAAAAGAATATTTATTGAAGCCTAGTCTTCAAATAGTTTGCATACAACTTCTTTACTTTTTGCTTTTTCCTTACGTGTTCGAATGTATAATTTTTTGTTGTTATTCCCTGTATTGATTGCGGTTTAATCAACAATAATAAGGCAAGATAAACAAAGAATGTCCTAGTCCGAAAAAAAAACATTCAAAGCTAATTAGAAGTAAACCTTTCGTTAAAAACAAGGATATAATTATCTATTTTTAACGGGAATTGTCTGAAATTAAGTTGATAAAGCACATAAAGATTAAAACTATACTGGCACGTAAATATTAAACATAGTTTATAGCTGAGATAAATATTGTCTAATCTACATAATAATTCAACCCTATTGAAAATTATGGAAAATAATAATGTAATTACTAGGTTTTATTTTAGAGTTACTCCGGGTTATTCCTATTTCATAAACAATATGAAACACTCATTAAATCGAAAGTTTTTCATTATCTTAACAACTGCAATAATTTATGGCCACTTTTTCCTTGCTTGTTAAGTGCTCAGTTTTATAGCAGAAGTACGATCATAAATGCTTGTGGTTTTGCTTAATAAAAACGAGCAAATTCAGTAGGATTTAGTTTATCCTTTCCTAGAGTTGAATTCGTTAGAGTTCTAGTTTAGCGAGATAACTTCTTTGTGTTTTAAATAACGACGGTAAAGTTTGTCAAATTGCATTGCTTCGGTAAAGAGGAAAACGTAAATTGTTTCTTTGTTAGTGAACAGTAAAGTTTCGTTTGATAGAACTTGGTGAAAATTTAATTTGTTACTTAGTAGAGTTAATGAGTTAATTCTTTAATTCTTAATCCTTACTCTGTAATTGTATGAATAGTTATAAAAAATAATAAAATAAATTATATTACTATCTATGAAATGTTATAATTTTCTCAAAATAACGTTGAATGTAATTGTATAAAAATATTCTTTCGAATTTGAAAATATCATGGGTCTTTGTTATGTTGATTAGATTTTCAAAGTGAAGCTGCAATCTCTTCACATTCACATTTTCCCTGAGAAGTCTTGAATTAAATTTAACACCGAGACGACCCTCAGCTCGTTTCACTATTATTAGTTTTATTTTACTCGCTGTCCTAATATATTCTCTTCACTTTGAAACTTCAGAGAAATAATAACACCAATAATTTAACATTTTAACACCAACGTAACGTAAATAAATTTACAGATATAATTAATTATTTCAAATCTTAATTTAAATCCTAGTTTATATTGCTCGAAATAATATTTTATTTTTATCGTTCAGTTTTCTGCTGTGGATATTTGCGATTTCAATTTACTTTAGGAAATTGACTGACAGTGTAATGGGAATTCTGCGACTTTACATGTCGAGAGGTGGCATAAACCGTTCTATGTCGTAAGTTTACAGGGGTGCGAGCGCTGCTCATATTACTAATAGCTCTCTCTTGCTGTGAAGTTACTTCAACCGTAAGCACTGCACGTAGCTTGTTGGTTTTTTCTTTCTTTTTTAAAAATAAGTGCAACTTTCACGTACTCTAGACATTTGAAAAGCAAACAAGTCAAAGGTTCGGTCTATTAAAAATGTAAACCCAGCTATTTGCAAAGTGATTTTTGTATATACATACATACATCTGCGAACTCTAAGAATGTTTAAAATATTTACTTTGTATCTGTCTGAAATTTAATTTTAGACAAAATACAAATTACTCGGTTAACGTTAAATTGAATACTTAACCAAAGTAAACATTCAAATGTATGTAACTTATAAATATACAGCAGTTTAGGTCGGTCAATTTTTGACAGGTCAGTCAGATTGCTAAAGCTACTCTTCTGCTGTAGAGGCCCCAAATACGGCCGAAAGAGCTGTCCAGGGGATGCTCGAGGTTTCCTTTACAATCAAAAACGAAATTTAATTTAAATTTCTATAAATACACACTCGACGTGATTGTGCAACTTTTATATTCACAAAGATTAGAAATTTAGATTCAAAGGTATTCCGTTTCGAATAAAAAACACAAAAAACACTGCTCTTGCCTAGTCAATATTTATTCTAAGTATCAATAGCTTTGACTTTTATTCAAGCAATTTCAAGTGATAATGCAATTTAGGCTTTTATCCTTCGTAATTGCTTCGTATAAGTTTTGTGTTTTCTTTGAATGTGAAAAAACTCTTTGATATCTTTTCTTTAAGAATTTGTTTATCATACTTAAAATATTGTGGATTCCTGATTGTTAAGAAATAATAGTTTATGTATCAAGTACGCAAAATAACGTTTTAGGGAACGAATCGTAATTAAGAACGAGGCGACGAAGGAGCCGAGTCCTTAATGAGATGAGTCCCCTAAAACCATTTTGCGTATGTGGTACATACAATATTTTTTGGTACACGCTCGCCAAATCACCAACATTAATGTTAAATTGCTCGAATTTCGAATTAGCAAGTCTAAATTGTCCCTGTCATCAGACATGGCAATGATCGGTAATCATAGCAACGAGTTGAATTTTATACTTAGTTACTTGATTTATTTCATTGAAACTTGCTCAAAAATAATCCGCTAAAGTGTTGCCATGGCAGCTTTAAGTACCAGGTCGCTAAAATTTTTAGCGGACTTTAAGTGTTGCTATGACGATTGAGGTTGCTAAACATACGTTTTTCGTTCTGAAAATAGTCCCCTAAGCGACCATTCTGCGGAGCGTGTACCAAAAAATATATTAAAATATTTACGTTATCAAGGGCACGTATTTCAAAACTTTAATTTTGTTTTATTATTAAAAGGTTTTATTATGGAAAATAATTTCTGTGATTGTTGGAGCGTTTTTTTTTTTTACATTTGAGTCAAAATATTAATAACGTTAAACAGAGCATACCTCGTTCTGATAAACACTCGTTCGCTGGTTAGTCCCTGCTAGTTTTCTCTCTCTCTCTTCATCTCGCTTATCGCGCATACGATGCATCGTGAGAAACGGATACACATACAACAAACAATGCGATTTACATGGGATGTCTGAAAATACATCAAATACTACTCACCGGGGGGCTTGCGCGCCCCCGCGGAAATCCAACGGTGCATCTAGTAGCAACCATTCCCTCACATTGATAATGGACACTACGGAAGTTATCCTTGGACGTTGACTTCTTATCTTCGCATGCATTAACACCACATTCACCTGTAATTCGAAAACCCACTCTCCCGATGGACATTAACATACCTTGCCTCCTAAGCTTACGTTCTTAAGATCAATTGATGTCACTGACCGCGTAAGTGTCAGCACACTCCGTTTCCGATCCAGGGAGCATCATGTCATGTTAGACCTTTCTGGAGCACAATGCTTCCACCAGGTCAGGAATACAACCAACTGAATTCCCATTCACAATGAATATGGAATACCAGCTGACTGTCTCGCCGACATCGTGCACTTCATCAGCGGTGCTGACCACTGCGACAAGTCACACACGATGTCGTATACTGGTGCACGGTATGACCCCCTGCAATGCTCCGGATCACCGACATCAGGACGATATTCGCTATATCAGAATAACTCCACCTCATCGCATGATCCTCATCCCGCATTGCCAATAAAATAAACAGGGTATACCACGATACTACTTCTGCCAGAATATTGCCTTCTTAGGCCAATACTCTGCAGCCACCCTCTAGGTCACACATCCCGTCACCTCGACGCGTAACACAATTCGTTACGCTCTTTACCGACCGTTCTCACTCTGCATTCACGAGAAGACTGCCCTTCCTCTCCTCTTAATATTTTATGTTCCCTCGGCTAGGTTTATCGTCAAAACATAAACAAACGTCCCCTGATATACAGATATTTATTAAGCATTTTAAATTACAAGCTAACTCATTCGTTAAAAATAATTTTGCCTACCTCATGATAGTGATTTTGATATTGGCTTTACCGTGGCAAAAGTGGATAAATCTGTGTATGTTATTGAGATACATAAATGATTTTAAGGTTTGTTTATTGACTTAAAAATCAGGAACTTAAGCAAATGAGGTAATTTTTTACCAAATACAAAGTGGTCAAGAATAACTGTTTGAGTTGGCAATACAATTAAGAGCATTTTTTATACGGCTTTTTAACTGACTTTTCGTATCTAGTATCACGATAGTCGCACAGTGGTCGGAAATGCCTAAAATATGGCCAAAAATCAAACTTTTCAGTTTTTGCTAGAAGCAAGTAAATTGTTATTTTGTTCCTAAGGGGTTTAGTGGCCATTAAGCCGTAAATATGACCCCCAACACCCAGAAATTTATACTTGCTAAGGGCACCTTAATATGCTGACAAGCTGACACTTTACGGTCAACTCTTATCGCAATAGAACGTGACTGCGTTGGTATTATTTTTAAATGCAAATTCTGCGCGTTTAAATTATTGTGTGGTACAGAAATTTTTAACTGCTATACATTTAGGTATGTACCGCTATATGCCATAAGTACGATTTCAACATATACAGAGTGTTATCTATTTTGGAACTTCTTTTTGTATAGGATGACGGTATAGGTACTTTACAAACGATTTACAAAAGGAAAATATAATAAAAGTTGTTTAATAAGAGAGAAACGATTTTTCTAAAATCACAGGAAAATTTTTGGATACTCGTTGAGGTTGAAAATATTTACGTAGTCACCTCTTTCAATACTTTGTATGGAAATAATTACCAAGATAGATGACACCCATTTCTCTTCCTAAAAAAGTTTTTTTTTGTAAATATTTTATTCGTAAACTGATTATAATTTACCTATACCGTTATTCTATACAAAAGGATGTCTCACGATAAGTGACACCGTGTATATTACACTGTACACTACTAAATTTACATGTGAAAGTTTTCAAATATAAAATTATTTTAAGAAAATCTGAATACACGCTGAGATTTGAAAAAAGTCCAGCATTATATCGATTTCGTTTGTAGTTTAAATTGAAACCAGAATGATACACATACATATATTTACTTTTCAAATATAATTAACTTTTGCCCATAGTATAGAAAATTGAAAAAGTTTGTCAAACTGTAAAGTAGTGCAATATGTATAAGCTAAATCGCGTATTAATTCGAAAGTAATTAAAAGTATGTAATTAAATTCTTAAATTGAAGTTAAAGTCGCATGTACTTTATCAAGACCGTGTTTCACAGTCTCGACTTCGTAAAGGAAGCCAAACGTCAATAAAGAAGTTTATGACATCTTTGTGGACGCGTTGCTGCTAAAAGAAAACAACAGATTATGCTTTGCGGTGCTTTCAGTCAATCCCAACAAAAGAAAAGAATAAGCCATTTAAGTTTCTAAATATGATAGAAAAAGATAGATCAAAGATGATACTATTACATATAATTTCTCGATTTTGCAACGTAATTAGCTAATAATATAAACGGAACCTTGTTGGTTTCAATTTCCTTTTCTGTTACACGCGAGAGGAGGGTACAAATTAGTCAACGTGGAATGCGTAAGGAGTTGATAAGAGGCGTTTTGATGATTTTTTTGTAAAAGTACCGCTAACTACCTCAACAATTATGCTAGTTGAAATACTTGCAATAAAACTACGTGCGCAGGAAAGCCTGAAAAGGAACACAAAGGGCAAATATATATATATTCTGTCTGATAGTCACGCATCTATAAAGGTACTCATGGCATACTGCACTGAGTCCTTTTCCATTTGGGAATGCAAGCAATCCCTCAACGAACTAGCTAAAGGCAACAAAATTACCCTAAAATTGATCCGGCCATGAGAACATAGAGGGGAACAAAAAAGCCGACAAACTTGCTCATACTGGTCTTGAGACTTCTCCCATAGGTCCTGAACCTTACTGTGGACAGTGTATAAAGAGACTGAAAGGAGGATAGAAAGGAAGAAAATATCCCACTGAAAAAATATTCCAAGTTAAAGACAGGTGAAGATATTTGTTAATTATTCGCCTAAGACTGCTCAAATGCTTCTATTTTTAACAAAAAATGAATTTAAGACAATTACAGGTCTTTTTACTGACTTAAACAGTGTGAGTCTGACACCTGTTGCTGTGAAAACGAAGCCTCTTGAGACCATTCTGCACTTCGCTGAAAAGGTAGGATATCTAGGAAATTAATTACACTATAGGGTTAGAATAATAGATTAATTTGGTAACAATTCTGTGAGGCTACTTAAGAGCCCTTCGACCCCCAGTACAATAGTAAATATAATCATCTGATCCGGTGATAACTTCTTTGGCAAAACAGAAAGTGAGGAAGAAAACTGATTTTTCTTCAGAAGTTTTAAAACTTTTTGAAATGGGACCTCCAAAACAGAAAACGAAGAAGAAGAAAACGAAGAAAGAGGAGTAGAAGAAAACTTCTTGAAATAGGATCTCAAGAAACAGAAAACGAAGAAGACGGAAAGCGAAGAAAAAGAAGTAGAAGAGGAAAGCGAAGAAAAATGAGTACGTAATAACAAATCAGTTGAAAAGACAAAAGGCTTAAGAGAACAGAATAAATGAAATGCTTTGTTTGTGAATTTGTGATGCATATTTATTTTTAACTTTCACGTGAAAGGAATCTTCAAAAGTAAACAAACAATTACGTTAAATTGGTGAATCGGAGTTTGTACATGTTGAACTTTACTACTGATTAAACAATGTGATCAATAAAAGCTGTCTGAAAAAACAAACTACTTTCCAAGAAAGATTATTTCAATATTTAGGTCCTGGTTACGTGAACTGTTTAACCTGAAGTGAGAACTTAGGAAATTGTGGGGAAATTTAGTGAATTTGGTTTGCCTTAATTAATTTTCTGTTCAATGGCATTCGTTAGCGATATTTCTTAGTATATTTGTTTATTTCCTTCGTATTATCTTATTTTAAACCAACCAGCTACTTTAAAGACTGCTTTACATTGAAGACATATTTCATAATTTAAAATAAATCTAATAAATCTAATGTCCTCCACTATTAAAGGGTGGCATATTGTAGTAGTTACCTATAAATCAAAGTAGCGGCACGGACAGTCATTATTGATCGCATTGTACATATTTTGCACAATTTGAGTACTAACTTTTATTAGCGAGATAAATCTTGGTATTTTATTTTGTAAAATCTTTTTGTAATTGAATTGGAAAAAAAATGAATCCAAATTTCTCAACTGGATGGATGCAACACTAAGCAGAGCGAATTTATTTTGTTAGTAAAGTTCGGATTTTATATAAAAAGCATCTTTTTTATTATTAGGAATATCAATGTAAAATTTAGGATATATCCAAACTTCACTAAGATAATTAGATTGGCGGTATAAAAAAATTACATATTTTGCACAAACTGATGGTCTAGTGCATATTTTCGGTATATCAATAATTAATTTTTATCAGAATTAGGTAAGCAAGAATAAAAAAAATCGTCGGTCTTATTTTTGCAGTTGACTGAAATGTTTAGTGTCGTACTCGGCCGTTATTATATTACTTTATTAGTTTATTACGGTCTCCTCTGGTAGTTTCCCATTCTT
Source organism: Dorcus parallelipipedus (assembly GCA_958336345.1). Lineage (NCBI taxonomy): Eukaryota > Metazoa > Arthropoda > Insecta > Coleoptera > Lucanidae > Dorcus > Dorcus parallelipipedus. Next base: position 25,657,645 of record OY284475.1, read on the forward strand.
AAGAATGGGGCCTGCAGATGTGTCGGATTATCTGAAATGACACCCCACCCCATTTATAGTTTGTCTTGAACAATTTAAAATTATTGTTTTTGCAATCCTAGCGTAAACTCTAATAAATTCGAAATGCCGGAGGCCAATCGTTATATTACGTCTGTGTGGATTAAAACTTATCCAGAGCTAACTTTGGAAAAAGAAGAAGTTTTCTGCAAGGTCTGTGGGAAAGTGGTAAGTTTCTTTTCCTCTACATTTTTACGAGGCCCATTAATTCGCATTAATTAAGAAACACTTAGGGTGGGTTTACAGAAAGCAAATCAAATATTTAATTGCGAATTAAACTAATTACGATTAAGTTGCCATAAGAATTACATTGCGAAATGTCAAATTAACAACGTCATTAAAATTTGATTGCAATTAAAGTTTCTGTAAACTGGGCCATAATATTAATTTGAAAGTTTTTAAATTTTGATTACATGTATGTTTGGTATTTTATGAAATTATTATCTTCGATTAATAAAAGTATTTATTTTAAAGGTAAAGTGTGAGAAAAAATCACAAATTGATCAAAACATCGCGACCGGGAGACATAAAAGTGGGTGCGAGAAACTGATTGATTACTTGTTGTTTTATTTATCAGAAACAACATGCATAAAAGCGCATAAATTTACGTACGACAGCATATTTTTGACAATTTTTTTGAAAAAATGTGACATATTTATGCGTATGTTTTTAACGTTTCTTGTGTATAAAAATCCGAACTTGAGTTATTAGGTACAGAATGTAATGTTACTCTTTGCAAGCTATATTTTAAAATGTCTTTCGTGAAATAAGTTGTGACCAAATCCAATCAAACCAACGTAATGATTGTGTGCTAGGGAATACACACATTTCTACGAGCGTAATTTTGTTGGTTGTTTACTGATTGATTCAAACCCAAATGCATGGTATAACAGAATTTTTCCAAAATTTTCTATGTGATTGAAATTAGCGAATCTTCTATCTGGAGCGATCTAGCACATCTTATACAGATTTGTTTACTCGTTCACTTTTTAAGTGTTCCACCATATTCTTCAGTACATCTTGCGTGAAGCTTTTGGTCTTCAGCATTTACTGGATATTAGTTCCTAATTTCTGAATGAACTGAACTTTTTCAGATTTTTAATCTGTATTTAATTGAGTAGATAACGCAGACAGAATTTTATGACGTATACAGATTGAAGATTTTCATTTCACCCAGGAGGGTTTCATGAAGAGCAACAAAAAGAGCATACGACTCGCAATATGTTAAAAAGAAAAAGTATTGCACATTCATTCTAACGTGAATAGTGGATCTAATGTAGTGGGTATTACGTGTTACACTAAACACTGTTGATATGCGAATTAGCAATCGGTGGATTGTAATATTTTGAAAAACAAAATGGAAACCTTCAAAGCCAGAGTTCAGAACTTACTCTGACAGTAGACCTCGTCTACACTGTAATAACCAATGACAGTCATCTAGGTCCGTTGGGTTTAGTAGTCGAGAGACTTTATGTAAGTCAAGTGTCTAACTCTCTATTTTATTTTTCAGGTGAATTTGGCGTTTAATTATTTATTGATCTCGGAGAGTCGCGTTTTCAGTAATGACTAAGCCACTAAGGTTCCTTGGCCTAGGAAATGAGAGCCTTCATTATACATATAGGTCAAGTGGCTAAGTCTCTACTTTATGTTTCAAGTTTCAAGTGAACTTGGCAATCGATTATTATTGATTTCGGAGCCACCTGTGGCCCTTTTTGAATATAAACAAATGACCATGTGTTTTGATTTTTGTCATATTATCAGCATTATTCATATTTTAGTCTTCTTTATAATGCCTTGCCAGATTTTCCTGCCTGTCCAGTGCTTTTTGATCTAATTGTAGTGAACATTTAAATTCGCTAATTCCCTTTCCACTCCGTCTTTCTTTTGCTCTTGTGTCCGGTCTACTCGTAGGCTTTTTAGTTTTAAATTAAGAACTTGCAGTTTTTCAAATAATTAATTACATAAAATTATAGGGTCTTAAATTCATAACTTGAGGGGATCTGATGCTTTAATTGTCCTTATTCAATTTAGAGTAATTAAAAATTTTGTGAACGTAGAAGAAAGCCTCGAAACCTGATACCTTACAGCACCTCTCATTAGTGTAAAAAGCTCTCTTTATGAAAGTGAATATTTTGACAAGTATGTGAGTGAGATATGATAACCCTGTAGAGAGACTCTCATCGGTTATTATCAAACTGCGGAATGAATTTTTTTGAATGTAATTCCTTGATGTGATTGGAAAGCGTACTCTTAGATTTTCTGATGTAAAAGATAAATTTTAAAATCACTAACTGCCTAGGGTGGAAATTGTATTGAAATTATCATAAGTGAAATGAAGCTTTTAATTAACATAAAAAGCTCGATTAGTTTATGAAAGTGAATATTCTGACACCAAGTGTTTGACATATGGTAGCCATACGGACCTTTTGAGTTTATGAATTGAATATTGAATAATTCATTTATTTTATGAATGTAATTTGTTTGATGTAGCTACAGATTTGGGAATGATTGCAAGATGTAATCTTAGGTATGCTGATATTGCGAAAACCAATTTTAAAATGCTCTTGCTAGGGTGGGAATGTATTGGAACTACCCCCGCAATCAGAGTCTGCGCTCAGCGAGCGATATCTGAGTCACACTGTTCGTTTGTTTACAGCATTTTGTTCCACCGCCGCCTGCTCGCTGCTGCAGTGGCAAGACTCCCACCGCTCATGATCGTTCATAGCTTTGCCATTACCTCATAACTAGTTGGTGATTCATTCAGCTGCTACTACTGCTACTATTAGTGTTCGTTTTTCGTTCGAAATTTGCGATTTGCTCACTGGTTTTCAAACAAAAAAACATCACAAGTGCGCGTAGTGGCAGATTTTGAGCGCTTTTTTAGATAGTGCTATTTTCTTCTATATTTTTCGGAGCGGTGGAGTTTTTGTTTGATAATACGCATCTGTCATAAAGTTAGAATTTCTTTTAATAACGACAGCAACAGCTGCACGCAAGTAACTTTTATATTAACCTCAATTAAATATTAGTTGAGATGTTAACGAATTGAAGTGATAATTGTGTGTTCTGCAGATGCTGGTGCACTGTACTTTTATTGCCACAGTAGTTCTTGCATCTTTTACACTGCCGAGTTTCACGTATAGGGGAACAACTTTTTTCATGCACTTCGTTTTCGTGCTTTTTATATAGTGGACAAAGTTTTGTGTGAAGAAGAGTGTGAGTTCTTTATAAACAATTTCCAGAGTCTTCACCATTTCAAACGGTAACTATTACAATAAGTAGGAATAATTTTGAATTGAAAATGATTTGTTTATATAAAGTATAAACCTAAATATTTTAATAACTATGTAGGTATACATTTCATTTGACTTTTCACAGTCTGATATTAGAAAATAAAATGAGTGTATCATTTGAGGGAAATACTGGCAAAATCTAATTAGAGCAAATGTAAAGAAAACTGCCATTTTAAATTTAACAGTGCAAAAATCATGAAATATGTAGTTGAATGTTAATGAACATTATATGACTGATGCTTTTTTTTAAGATGGTGCAAATTTAGACTTTCGATAACTAATCAGTGCACGAAACGTCAAATAAAAAAATTACTGCAAAGAATTATTTTATGAAATGCAAATCTTTATAAGATTGACTAAAATTATGTCTTGTGAAGTAGACGGTAAACTATTTCTCTATTTGTGTCTGAGCTATGTTTTATGGGTACTATTCTTGAAGAGATGTGGGTCAAAAGTATTTTAGTTTTCTTGGTTTTGTTGTTGTTGTATCTACGATGTGCATTGCCATCTGAATGTTAGTTTTCCCCACCTTTTTGCACTTATTGCGGCCATTTATAGAATGCACGAGCCTTTCCAATTCATATCTCGCATAGCAGAGTGGATATGAGCATATAAACGTCTAGGCTAAAATTATACGTTTTGGAAAAGATGTTTATAAATTTTTCAAATGTTAATAAGTAAAATATACGTAAAATGATTCATATGTTTTAAGCTAATGAAAACATTTATTTTTAGTTGTGTTTTTTTTTAGAATTTATCATTTTTGACATATTTACGTATTTACATATTTATGAATGAAGCTTTATTTAATTTTATTTCTAAAATATACAAATATCAACAGTTTTTATTACTACCAACAGTCTGATTTCGTATCCCCAGTAGTTCTTTAATATTTTCATTTTCTAAAGCTTTATTAATTAACTTCTTTATTAAAAAATATTTGATGTTGGAGCTTGAGGCCATTAACAAATAGTAAGCAGTAGGTAAGTTTCCCAACTGTTTGGATGGTAACTATTTTTTGCCAATAATGTCGACTACAGAAATAAACAACGAAAAGAATTTTTAACAAGTTTGTCACGTTACAAAATGTGCTTTATGCTTATAAGTTAGTTATGGGTAAATATTTATAAATTGAACATTTCTAAGAAATCTGTTCGAAATCTATTAGTTTTTTCAGATTATTGTTGTCAAAGATCGAAACATTTGGTCATAAAAAGAAATCGTATATGTATTTATATTTAGTGTCTAATAATCTCAAGGGTAAATCGACCATAAAAAAATGTGTACATAAAGTCAAGGTTCCTAATATTATAACTTAAGCACGCGATGAAAAAACTTTAATTATTCTAATCAATTTTGCATTTGTAAAAAGCGAAAATTCCGTGAACGTGATGGTTGTCAGCTATTTGTGGTTTACCTTTATTTACTTTGTCGCCTACGTAGGTCAAAGAGAAAGAAATTATATCAAAATAATAAAGAGAAGGAGATACTTTAAAAGATAAACAAATTAATCCGCAAATTTATAAATAAATGTTAATACATTTAACACATTTTTGCATATTTTTAAATATTTATTGAATATTTATAGCAAATTAGCTTATCCTCGCATTGTTTTACCATATTTTTTATCCGAATAGGTTCCTTTTTCAACTATTTCAGGCACATTCTTGATTTTGTCTGTGTACTTTTTAGAAATTCAGTTTCAAAAGTTCTAAAATCTAGTTTATTTGTTAAATATCATGTGAATTAAAATTTTAAAAAAGTAGCAAGTCATTAATTTATTCACTTTATGTGAAGTGGATTTAAAATTTAGAACCAGCTTTCCTGCGTATAAAACAAGATAAAATAATATCATATCTCGTTAACTTAAGATAAATTCTAGTTAAACAAATATATAAAATAGTACTACATACATGGTGTCCCTTGACGTAATGTCACCACTTCACCTACGTGATAATCAATTCAAACTAAGTAAAAAACTCTAATAAAGTTTTGTTCTAAAGTAAACCGTTTCAAAAATACTGGATGTTTAATGTTTCATTTTTTATTTTCTAAAATTTTATAGTTCATCTAATCATTTATCCATTCACCTAATAATCAATTCAAACTAAAAAAAAAAAAACTCTATGAACTGTAGCAACCATATAACCTATAACTGAAGCAAACCATTATTTTTCAAGAATACGACGTGTTTTGTAATTTTCAGAATTTTTAAACTCTCAAAAGGTGTTCAAAATAGCCTCCGTTGTTTGCTAAACACATTCTGGCATGCTCAAAAGAGATGTAGTTGCCTTTGAAGACCTTTTGAGATAAAGTTTAAAAATTCTGAAAATTACAAAACAAGTCGTACTGTTGAAAAATAATGCTTGCTTTATTATTGCTTTATTAGAGTTTTTTTTTAGTTTGAATTGATTATTAGGTGAACGGGTAAATGATTAGGTGAACTTTTTTTTAAAAAAAAAAAATAAAACATTAAACACCCAGTATTTTTTAAACGGTTTACTTTAGAACAAAACTTTATTAGAATTTTTACTTAGTTTGAATTGACTATCACGTAGGTGAAGTGGTGACATTACGTCACGGGACACCCTGTATATCGTAATTATGTATAAGTCTTGCATGTCTCAAATTATATTTTGAAAATAGAAAATAATTAAAACAATATAGCGTTCGACTAAATACTAATGTAATAAATTTCAGTTTCAATTTTTGTTCAGAAAAGCAACAAACTTTATCAACTGAAAGGATTCTTTATTACAGTTTTAATTGGATAACTTCTATGAATTATAAATTACATTATACCTACAATATTCCCTAGCAATTAATTGACTTGAATAAAATTGAAAGTATCGAGTTCTGTCGAAAGCAGTTCCGGGACATTTCATCTTCCTTTTAATCAATTAAAACGTTACAACGCTTCCTGAACAATTCTGAAATGTTAGCGATAAGGCGTATAGCTGGAGGCGTTTGGGATATTATAAAATGTATTTCAGTTAACAAGCTTCGCCTTTTCTCATTGAATAAGTAAAGAAGTGATACTTTCTCTGTTACTTTGTTTTTTTAAATGACATCAAAAATGTTTTTCATTTCATGAAATAGCAACTCCAAATTTAAATATTTTGATCGAGTTGTGTTATTTATTTTTTGATAACTCTGTTATTTGTAAGTCTGAAGTGTTGCCGTAACGGATATTATGGTAAACATTCCAAATCCGTTTAGAATTATATCCGCCGCGAAGTTACGCGTGACACGCATTTTAATAAAGTAATGCCATTTCATTAAGTAGTCGTTTATATTGTTAAGTTTATGCCAGTATTGTTTCCTGAACCTGAAGCGTGTTTTTAACATTTATTCAGCGGCGAAGAAATAGTTTTAAGCGTAAACAGTCTGAAATTCTTGACAATTAATGTCAGTTTCGTTTATTTGTTTTCATTTTCTCTTCGATATGAATTAGATTTTTGCAAAATGGTTGGAATTAAACATAATATCTAAAATTAAAAATTACAAATTTCATTCACTGCTTTATTGTCGATGTATAAATAAATATTTATTAAACGAAAAGAGGGACTGAGAGTACAATTTACTTAAGGGTATGTGTGGCAAAACTGCTAAAATTAGCAAGTAAGCCTCATTATTAAGAATCGTATTTTTCTTCTGCAATATACATTTGTTTATAATATGTGAAACTGCAAAAATTAATTATATGTAGATTGCTTTAGGAAGATATGTTGTTCGACAGGTACCGTCGCTGACATTCCAACAACACGAGATTGCTGTAGGGATGCACAAAACATCGATGTTTTATGCATCCCTAAATTGCTGGGTCAAAAGAAATTTTCAAGCTTCATCGGTAACTTAGACGTTTCATATCACAGTTCGACAAGATTCTACTTTTCAAATGTATTTTATTCACTTCTATGGTCATTGTTTGGTACATGGAACAATTTTTATTTTGCATCCTTTTGCCACATTTTCAGTTTCTATTCTTTTTCTCCGTATGCATTTAGACATTTAGAGATTGTGTTCACATTCACTTTATTTAATATTTGTCAATTTTTTCTTTGAATAATCTCATGATATAAACAGGAGCGTCGAGGAATGGGAAAAAAATTATTTAAGCCCTAGGTTAATAAAAATAGTTTGAAAATTTCGAGCGCTTGGTAATATTTATGATTAACTTTTGAATGCGTCTCTTTCATTGGATGTAAATCCCAATACAGTGGAACTTCCATAACTCGAATCTCAAGGGACCGGAAAATTATTTCGAGTTATAGAAATTTCGAGTGAAAGAAAGAGATCTCAATTATACACAATGTGCAGGGACATCAGTAAATTTCGACTTACAGAGAGTTTCGAGTTATGGAGGTGCGACTGTATTTTAAGTTTCGGGCAATTTGTTACCTCGTTTCGGACTTTAATTTACAGCACCGTTTTTATACGGTTAATTAGCGTATAAAAAATAAATTGTGAAATGATGTAGGCCTGTGAATTCCGGACCCGGGGAATTTTACCCCATCATCCCCCCTTCTCGTAGGCGCTGGATATAACCACGGTGCTTACATATTTCCCCCAATTGTTTTGAGTAGTATACTTTATTGCTTTGTGGAAATAGTATTTATTACTATTAGAAAAGATATTTACATTTGAGATTTTTCCAAAAAAAAAAAAAAAAACAGACACGAAAACTTTACTGATCAAAGTTAATTAAATTTTGCCCGCAATTATATTCTGCCTGATCACGGGCTTTATTGATAACACCAACAATCAGCCGGTGACGTGCGGTTTGGTTTAATTATTTGTGGGAAATACCTAATCGAATTGTGTATTGTGTATTATGTTTATCTCACGACTTTTATTATTATCGAGAGTGTCCAAGCGGACACTTTTGTTATTTTTTAAATAAGGAACTGCAAAATCGAAACTTATTTTTATTGAGATACAATTGCTGTTTTAAATCTTATTGTTTAAAGGATAAGATAATTTTTCTCAGTTTTAGGTTTTTGAATTTGTATATGTGGCTAACTCATAAAAGTTTAACGAAAACAGAAATTTTATTCTGATTCGAAGTTCATTGTTTTATATTATTACTATGTATTTTTAATTTAGACAAACGCTTTCACTTGTAATGTTCCTTATCTTTTTTCTCTTTTTTAAATACCCTATAATCAATGTATTATGTGTTTTGATGTCGAAAGCTTTTTCTAAGCCCTGATTTTCTATCAAAAAAAGGATATCCTTTACAGCTCACAATGCAAATCTTCTAGCCGATAGGTACCGTGTTTGAAAGAAAAATTGGAAACTATGAACGTAGTCGGTTCTGTGTCGTGACTGCTGACTCAGTTGGTTCCTTAAAGCTCTTTCAATTGCCCCGTTTAGTTTTGAACGAGCAATATTCTGTACGGTAGGTGAATACACTGCACAATAATACTCGTTTCACATGTGAACAAAACTAGGGACAACCTGAGGCAGTCCACTATATAGTCCGTGTCTCCCCTCCAGCGATTTCCATGTATTCGGGAAATGCAAAAGATTTGAAGGGAATCAACTTTCAAACGGACGATAAAGTTTAGAAGGGGGTGCAGCATTGGCTTCGCTCACAACCCCAAGACTTTTTTTTTACAAGATGCCTAACGGTTGGTGTAATAGTGAGAGTAAGTAAAATATATTATTTTTATACTGCATTATAAAACTTGTTTTCTTCTGTTTCTGCCCTTAACGTATTTCTCGCGGATTAAGTGATGAATAGCTAAACTGCAAAATTTGGTTATCAGATTACATTTGTTTATCGGCAAGGTAATAGATTTTCACATGCAAATGATAACCAGATAAGGTCTAGTAAATATTTTAGCTTTTAGTAAAATATACCCTGGAATTTCGGACCCTGTCTTTGAGGTGAATCGCTTCAGTGGTTTTCTCATTTTGGTGTTCTTACATGCTTTTTATCACTTCTTCTGATTTTCCGTTTTTTCCATTTCATAACTCGTAGTTTTCTTAGACCTTCTTCCACTTCATCTACTCTCTTCATCTACTTCTGTGCCTTTTCCTTTTGGCTGCGCCATTCTGGAAAGCTTCTAATTCTAAATAAGGGGATTTGAGCTCACTTAACGTAGCAGCCTGTATTGTTCGTTGTTTGCAGTCCTGATTGGGTTTAGAATCTTTTTCATAATCTTCCTTTCCACCACAATAGCGTTTGTTATGTTCCTCTGTCTCAGTGTCAAAATATGTTGAGGAGTATGTTAGAATTGATCTGTAACTTATAAATCCAATGAGTACGAATTTATTAGATTATTTTTTAGGCGTGAAATTAATTGATTATATTAAACGTTACGTATTTTGAAAGGAATGTTATCAGATAGTAAAATTACTTAATTCATCAGAAAAATAAAATAAAATAAAACTCGAGAGTCGACACTCAAGTAGATGATAATCAAGAAAATTTGTTTTCTCTTGTAGTCACTCATTTGGACGAAAATACATTGATATTGTGACGTATCCATTAATTAGGTATTGATTAAATGTTTGAAATTAAATACTTTGGTTAATTAAAAAGTACAGAAATGATAAATTTTAATTTGCAGTTATAATTTTCTCTATTTAAACATTATTTTTCAATTTTTTGTTTTAAATTTATGTAGGCAAGAGTTGAAGGCAATGTAAAAATATTGACGTTACTTAACTATAATAAAAGCATATCATCGTTTGGAGATTCGCTTTGGCTGTTCACCAAGGACACCGTGTAAGAAATAATAATTACTTGCATACGTAGCTATTGTACTTTCAGGCAATTTAATGGCGTTTTAGATTAAGTATTCGTGAATTAATGGTTGTATTTGCTGGTTTCTATTGTCACATCTGTTGTTTGAAAATTGTGGAATTTACATAAGATGCAAACAATTCTTTTACTTAATGCTACTATACTAACATTTATATCCGAATTTTTTTATTAAATAAACATAACTTAAATTAGTTAATTGTTTTTAATGCTCCATTGAGGAAAGTAGAAGTTTGTTTCAGATATTATTTATGTGCACGATTTTGATTAAATGTATGAAGATTTTCATTTTCTTATAGGAGTAAGTTTTTTTAATTTAATTTGCTCTTTGTACTTTTTTAATAATAACATTAATTTGAGCGTATTTAAATGAAATGTTAAAATTATATGGCTTCGTATTTTAGATGTCATATTAACTTTGTTTTCAATGTTCATTGATATCCGATCTCATATTACTCATAACATTCTTTTCAAGGCGATGATTATGTTTCACTATGTTTAGTCTTGACGTATATCTACGTCTGAGGCGTTATTTTCCCATCAGGTTCGTTTAGTATTTCATTAATCATTTCCGAGTGGAATGCCATAATGAAGTTGCTGCAATATGAAGTTTTCAGAAAAGATATATTGAGTCATGGTCCATTTATTCTATCAGTTATTTTCAAATTTTTGCTACTATAGTTTTTAGTACAGGGTTATTTAAGTAGAAGATATTTTTTTCGAAAAGATTAAAGACAATATTTAATTTTATTAAAATTAAAAGCAATTTCTCTTTTGATGCGAGTGTGAGTATCTCATTTTAAGTTGTAGGGTTTAATAAAATCAAAAATTGAATTTTATAAAGTATTTTATAGAAAATGTTCTTACAATTTAAAGTTTAAAATATGTTGGAAACATTGGAAAATGGAAAATCTACAATCTGGAACTATTACATGAATGAGTCACAAATATAAAATTGCTGTTACTCACTCATAACATGCACGCGAAGTTGTTGGACGATAAATGTGTTTTTAGCATAAACTCTTGCAGAGAAAGTTCGCTGCATGCTCTAAAGCTCGGCCTTCAGAAATATCTTGTTAATAACCACATTCCAATAACCACTTTATTAATGCAATGCAAAAGCAAACAGTTACGCAAGTTTATTTTGAATGTATAATGCAACTCCCATTGCTTCCTATCTCGTAACTGTACAGGAATATTATTAATTCCTTGGTTGTGTGAAAGAATCCATTCATTGTCCTTATTATCGACATTCGACTGAAACTTCCTTTTCACTCCTTCCGTTTGTCTCAGACATTCAAGAACGTCTTTGCGGTAATTAATTTGTAAAGGAATAGTTTCTTTTTGTGGTAATTAGTAATTAGGCGAATGAAAATGAGTATTGTTTAAAAACTAATTACAATATAAAGCGACTGGGATGTAATTTAAGCGTAAAATTGTTCTTTTCAATTAAATGCATGAAAGAGAATTGCTTTATGTGACTTTTTTTGTTTAATTAGAGACAGTTTTGTTACAATAGAGGGAAAACAAGCAAACTTATTATAAATTATTGTTACCTTACTAACAAGGCATCATCAGCAGTAAGTTTGGTTTTTTAAACCAGTGTTTCCCAAATTGCGTTCCGTGGTACACACTATTATGGGTGTGATAACTAAAAATCGGCACAAAGTTAATTAGTTGAATCTAGTAGGTTATATTGAATTGTCGCTACTTATTTGTTCACCAATTGTTTCTCGTTTCTCAAAACGTCAAACAGAAATATTTATTATCGCACGACTACTAGTTCTTCGTACAATGAACAGGTTAGACGAAAATAGTAAAAGAAATGTTATTGGCGAATTTTACATGTCTAATAGAAATAAAACCAAAAGTTACATGGTGAATCATTTTGTTAAGATGGGAATTGCGCGGAGAACTATTTATAATATTATTAGAAGAGTAAAAAAGGGTGAACAACTTAGCCGCAAGAAAGAATCAGGTCGAAAAGCCCGAAAAATGCCCAAAAAGAAACGATATGCTTTGGAAAACGACATCGTAGTTGTTCTCGGGCAAACTCAAAGAAAAATTGCAAGAAAATATAAGATATCTCAGCCATATGTGCACAAAATACTACAAGAAAGAAATATAAAAGTTAAAAAAAGAATTTCTGCCCCTCTCTATACAAAAACAATTAGAAAAAAAAATTAGAAAAACAATTAGAGACGCAAAAGATGAAATTACGGAGACTACGGGAAGGTGTTTTAAAACCAACCAATGCAACTGCAATCGTAATGAATGATGAGTAGATGGAAGTGATTGTGCTGGAAATAGACATTATTATAATAAGGAAAATGTTCCTGTACAAGAAACAGTGCGTTTCAAACGGCACACTAAATTTCCAAAAAAGATTTTGGTTTGGCTTGCCATATCGGAGAATGGAAGATCAATACCGTATATTGTTCCTTCTGGAAATTCTATAAGCGGCGAAACTTACAGTAATGAGTGTGTGAAGAAACGTTTGGTACCTTTTTTGAAGAAAATGCATTCTGATGGCAAATATATATTTTGGCCAGACATGGCCAGCTCGCATTATGCTGCAATGACAAAGACTATGTTAGACAGGTACCAGATTCCTTAAATTTCTCGCGAAGAAAATGTACCAAACGTTCCCCAACTACGTCCTATTGAAAGATTCTGGCATTATTTAAAACAAAAAACATACGCAGGAGGTTGGACTGCAAATTCAGGAAACAAATTAATTAAACGAATTAAAACTAAACTTCGCCAAACGCCAAAATCAGTATTTACCAATTTAATGATTTCCACAAAAACTAAAATAAGAAAAGCAGCTGACTTTGGGCCTGATTGTGTTCTTTAAATGTAATATAACTTAGTTTCATCTCTGATATTATAATTCTGTATTTCATAATTTAGTAAACAAATAATAAAATTTGTGCCGATTTTTAGTTATCACACCCTTATTACTATTACACTATACCTTTTCAACTTCAATTTCGGAAAAAGTAACATTAATTTCAGAAAAAAAAAATTTAATATCAGAAAAAGTAAATTAATTTCGGAAATAGTAAGTTGAATTTCGGAAATGGTAATTTTAATTTCGGAAAAAGTAAATTTAATTTCGGAAAAAGTTAATTCAATTTTGGAAATAACAGATTCATTTTGTTGCATTTTCTTTAATTACTAAAATGGTTAAAGGGCTAAAAACTGTCTTGAAAATTTTCGGTGGGCCATTCTGTGTTTAAATAACATTCAAACATGAACACTAGGATGGAAATACCTATATTAGAATCCCATAAAATGGAGAATCTGTCGTTTCCGAAATTGAATTTACTTTTTCCGAAATTAAATTGACTTTTTCCGAAATTCAAATTACCTTTTCTGAAATTCAACTTATTATGTATTTCCGAAATAAAATTTACTTTTTCTAAATTAAAATTATATTTTCTGAAATTAATGTTACTTTTTCCGAAATTGAAGTTGAAAAGGTATAGTATTACCATAAGTGTGAGTTTGGTGGCTTAATTTGGGTGATCACGTGGGACTCGGGAATAGTTGAAAGCACGATATCTTTCGATTGTGAATCTCCTGAATGTACAACAGAATCTGGTGACACTTTTAGTTACTTAAAAATGCCATCCCAAAAAATATTTATTATTATTTGCATTAGAAATTCTCAAATTACCTTTAGAAATGGAACAATAATTGTCTTCCTTCCTCATATAACAATCCTTTCACTTTTAATCATCCACTAACGAAAATAGAAGCAATCCAATTTAATATTCAAATGGAAATTCCATCTGATAAAATGATTCAGAGGGTTGAAGTATTCCGGCTTGCATAACATTACTCATCGATGCTTTGTGTGAGTTTGAATAATCCATCCAAAACCGCGTCTACGTCATCACCAACTAATCGAGTTCTTAAAAAGTACTTTACGTCAAGGATGCCCGCTAGTTAGGATAATATTGACAGTTCTATATTACTGGCAGACTAAAATTCCTTCCGAATAATAAAACATAAAAGCCGCATGTATGTACTTAACTTTAACTATATTTGTCTGAATACAATTAAACTTTGCTCTTAGCATTTATTTAGAGTATTTGTATTTGATTATCTTTATTTTATTTACAATCTATGAGAAAAGTTTTATTTTATACTGGAATTCTTTTGATATATGTAATACATACATTCAATTGGATTTTGTTTGCATGACCTGAGATTGATTCACATCCACCTTCATATATATGTAGTATATCGAGTTGTTATCTTTGAAATAATGTTAGTTTGTTTACATTGATTTATTTGTTAATATACATTTGTTCTGCGTTATCGAATGTCGTAATTATATTGACACAAGCATGTCCCTTTATTATTATGAACTTTTTCTTAAGCGGTTGTTGTTAAACAAATTGCTCAACATTTTCAACGCAGTTGAGCTCTGTTTTGTAATTTGCTATCAGCATCTGGAGCAGTTTGATTTATTAATAACAAAAATTGTAAATATTTACATATTATTATTAATTAAATCTTCAACATAATCACGTTTGGGTTTTGTTTTCTAAATAATGTTTTTTTAATGAAAGAAAATAGAATCCTGTGACAACGGTTTTAATAATAACAAAGAAACTTTAGTAAATAAATGAGGATGTTTGAGACTTTAAATTTTATGCAAATTGTTTAATTTAGAGGCACATGCGTAGCGGTATTTCAGAGTGACAGATGTGTTACGTTTAATTTTGCAAAAAAGTCGAATTATGCATGGCGTATTTCGAACATCTGCTCCAATATATTACGTGCAAGAATGCGTAAACGTATGATCAACTAATCAGAAATGGATAATTATTTCAGTACTTTTTACGGCACTTGTTTATTATTATTTATTCAATCAAACCCGACTAGACAATGCAGAAGCTAACGGTTTTGTTTTTAATCGTGGGTTATAAAGTCTGGCAAATGGTATGGCATGCCATAAATTTATTGATCAACGGCTTCATTCATGCGTCAAGAAATTATTACCCACTACAGTATGTTGTTCGTATAAATTGAACGTACTCAAATATTTGACGGGTTGTTGGACAGGATGTTTGACAAGATGATGTTGTTTGTCTACTTATCTCAATTGTGATGAAGGAAGAGGAGACATTACTTTTAATTCTGACTATACATGACTGTGTCATTTGTGCTTCTTCATCATTTCATGTACATATACTGTGGTAGATTATTAAATCATTGAAATTGTCGTAATTCACAAAGGTGTGCTCGTATTGTGTAATAGTAATCTGTAGCACCTAATTATGTACATAGTTGCTGTCAAATGTATACCACGAAACTTTTGTGTTGTGTTTACAATGAATCATCTCATCAATTAATTAATCATAAAATTATTAAATATTTCGAGTTGTTTCAAATCATTCATCGGATTTCACATTTTACATCTAAGAGCACTTCTTCAGATATGAATAACAATTGTTTACTTATTGAATTAACGAAAATAATTAAATTTTAACATATTGGCTTCGTATTTCTTTGTAGTCTCGTTGAGGTTTATTTTGTTTAAGTGAGTTTAATTATTTCGTTGAGAAAACTAAAAATATCTATTGATTTAAGGCAGTCTGCGAAGCCACCCACATAGAACAATGAAACACATTATTGTATAATGATTACAATGAATCATCATCCCGTGTTGGTTAATTGATGAAGTCATTCATGTATGTGGGCCTGAATTTAAATTGATGTGTATGTGGGACCGGGAATTGTTGGAGTGCTGTAGTCGCTGCGTTTGTGTACTTTTACTATATCTGTCTGCAAACGTAGGGGCGCGTGAATTCGTTTTCAATCCATCAGACAAGAAGTACGGCACGAAGTGCGGACTCAACGCAAAACTCGTTACTCCCGTCAGATTTGCTATTTTTTTCGTGATTGATAGCTTTCGAACACTTCGGATACCACATGCGAGATAGCCTTTGATATTTTTTGTTTCACCAGAAACCATGTGTACGTGTGTTTGTAGAATAGTGTTATGTATTTATCGAAATTCTCAAATGCCTATCTTATCACCAGTTTTATTTATATACATTATAAATATTTTGTACCTAGCTTACGTCCTTCATAAATCACAAACAGTGTTATTTCATTTTATTACGCCCTGGATTACCTACATATGAAAGAGTTCCATATAGGGAAAACGATATCTCTATTAACACATTCAACTGATATTAATTAATTAATTTTTATAACGAGCACTACTGCAGATTTTTCGGAATAAAATACAATACGGCGAAATGTCAATTAGAAAGCATTTTACATAATTCATTATAAGAATTGACAGAACGATTAAACAAATTAGAACACATCTTCAGCGAAGTACAAATTCCAAAGTTAGATATGTATGTAAGTACATGTCGTTGAAGAACACTAAGGTCATAAACATTCAATGAGAGTAAATAGTGCAGATAACTGAGAATAGAAATTTATGAAGAGCGAAAGGAATAGCTTTAGATTCTAAGTAGATGAAACTATAGAGTTAAAAGCTAAGAGTTCAAAGCTGTTAGCCCACTATAGCACGGAGCAGAGGATAGTCGCTGTCAATTTATTCTTGAACTAAAGCAGACTAATTTTAGTTGTTATTTTTTATATTTTTTTTTTCACATATTTACTGGAAAGGCAATTAATTACAATTTGAAAATTATGTTTCTGTGTAAGTTTGTCTATATTTTACGTTATTAAAGACGAAAGAATTTTATTAGTAAACATAAGATTTATAAACATTAACATAACAGTACGTGTTTACAATTTTAAAGTAGTAAGAAAATGAATGTAGTATGTTATTGAATTCTTTTTCAAATATTTTCTCAATCAGAAGTAGCATAGTAAACATATGACTAAGACGACGTCTACTGAAAAATTTAAATATTCACGCACATGTGCCGCATTTGAATAATTTTCTGTTATTTCAGGAGTCGGTCTCCCCACAGGAGTCACGATGAGGGAGAAGAAGAGCGGCGCTTTGTCGCGGATGCAAAAGCTGAGGAAAAGACTGTCACATTCCTTCGGACGATTATGTAAGTGCTATATTACATTTTCGTGAATTTCTTTTTCCATAATGGACTTACTCCCCTTCGGGCGTTGTTTTCACTATTTATGAGCGGTTAGAAATTTATGCAGCTATGAAAATTGAAGAGTATGCAAGGCTCCTTTATGAGAGTTTAACGTTCCTCGAACGTCTTTCGTTCGGGAATGTGATTACATATTAATCTCACATGAATTTATCTACTTAGAGCATCGTAATAAGAAAACAAAAATTAATACTTACAAGCTTGGAAATAATTCATCAATTAGTTGTAGCAGATAGTGGATTATAATCTCATTAATCTCATTCTACGAATTGTTATAAAATATTGTAAACTTGGCAGGAAGCCCAGACACGTCAAACTTTCAATTAATTAGAGAAACTTAAAGTTATTTGATAAATTATGCTCTCTGCCAGACTAGAAAAGATCTTGGATTTATAAATGGTCTGTCAGTATCATGCATAATTAGATATATTTTTTGCGCTTTCAGCTACGTTTTAGCGGACAGGATACGAATATAATGGTTTCGCTTATGTTAACTAGCGAGAAATGGACATTTATATTACTCGTAAGTTGTCGCAGGAAAATTTATAGGAAGTTTTATACTTGTCAGGTAACATCAAAGAATTGGAACGACTTTCTTTAGTTGTTTTCATTTATTCGAATTTACTTGGTAATTACAGTACCGTCGCATTTAATCTCTTTTATCTATGTAGAAAGCCGTTCAATGTTTGAATACTAACGACGTATAATGTTTCTTTTTTCGTACTTTCCAAGATAATCTGGTGAAATTTTAAAGACGTACGTTTCTATTGATCGTGTAAAAAATAATTTGCAATATGTACTTACAACTGTGTTAAAGTATTACAGCAATTAGTTACTTTTGGGGTGTTGAGGTTGAAGTTGATCCACCGAAGGGTGAAATTAATAAAAGTGCACTTCTCCTTGAGAGTGTTTTCCTGGTTTCGCATTAAATCTGGTCGTAAATAAAATTATTATATGTGTGCTTAGTGGGGTAATATAAAATAATGTTCCTGGTAATTACTCGGTCCTGACGTAGGTAATTGCTAATACATCTATTAAATGTTATTGTGTAAAAGGTTTGAGACGTCAAAAAATCCAATATTTTCATTAACGATAATATATTAACAATTGGTATTTGTTGCATTTTGCCTAATTTTGTTGTAAAAATTTGATAAAAAAGGAACTTTAACGCAGAAAAATATCTTACTTATTTACTTATTACTTACTTACTTATCTTAAAGATTACGTCTACTGTAGCATTTTTAATATTTTAAAGTCTGTACAATAAGAACAACATAGAAGTTCTACAATATTTTTAATAACTATGCATTAAGCTAGAAACTAATATCTTTTATTTTGTGCTGCGCTGTATAGAACCACCTGTATAGAATTTTTATAATTTTTTTTTGTTGAGTTTACGTATGCATTCACCTACTCAAATTCCTTCTTAATTAAAAATCACGAGTGGATTTTTATGCTATTAAAATGCTTGTAATAAAATATTTTATATCATTTTCTTAAATGGCTATTGTATTGTAAACTGCGTTAGGTTTTTTTTTATATGGTAATGCAAAGTATGCCCACACATAAACTTTATTATAAACTAGGAACTTTGAAACAATGATTCGATAAAACGTTTTTTATTTTCTGTTAGAATAGTTTTTGTTTTTATAAAGTGAAGAAGATTCACTCATCGCCATCTGCAAGAAAATAACATATTTTAAAATTATTACTTATTCATTTTTTATTCTGTAATTTGCAGATTGCACATCAAATATTTTCTCATTTTAGAGCTGCATGTTGGTACAAAGTAAGTTTATTAGAGCTTTTCAGAAGTATATGCATAGATACAAACGAAAGCTTGATTACAGAGGACGGTGTATCATCTCTGTTTTGTTACTTTGGCGAGGCCTGAAAATATGCAGTCTTGATTACGCTTTACGGTTTATGAATACGAGCAATTTTTTTTACGTTTGCAAACTTACTGAGACTAATAATTAGTTTTAGTAATTAGAATATTAGTTCTTTACACTTTGTTACTAATTAGCAGTCTGAATGTAATTAGATTTGAAAAGAGTTTTTCAAAGCAAGGTTTTTATTTTCATTTTGTTTATGAAGTAAGAAAGACATGATTATATTTACTCGTAGAAAATATTTCATCATTTCAGAAAAGAAACAGAAATTATTTTCAAATTACACATTCTGTTCTTTCATTTTCTCTCCGCTATCAAATAAGTTATTAAGAATAAAAGAAATTGCTTTCTAAATTATGTGTAAAGTGTTGGGTACTTATAAATTAAAGAAACTGCTACTGAAACTTTTGTTAAGTGGCAATAAAATTTTAGAAAGTGAAGGTTGGAGGTTTTTCTCTTTATACATAAGTACTCTTATCATTATCATCAATAAGAGATGAAGTTTCGATTATTTGTAAGGCAATTGAATAATATTTTTATATCATTATAATTTCTACGGTCTGATTATCAGTGCAAGTTGTACTTTCTAAAAGTGCAAATGACCGTATTCTTGTTAATGACGGAAATAACTTTAGCAAAAATGTTATATCTTCTTTTACGGTAATTTACAATTTATATTTTTGTTTTATGTGCTGATTAACACTAAATTACCGCCCTTCGTTTTCTTTGTAAATTATTGTTGACTTTGATTTAAATACTTAATGTTACAGTACTTATCAATATTTTAATTAATAGCATTTAAAAATATATTCTCTTATCAATTAATGGCTAATTTTTAAAATTTCGTATTATCAGTTTCAGAAAGAAGATATTTCTGAAGTAAAAATTAATATTTCGAAAGGCATAATTATTTACGTTTCTAGTAATTTTTAAATTGTTCCTGATTCTATTTTCTGTTAATACAGAAAGTAAATTTTAATTCCTTTTAATTTCTTCAATATCATTTTTTTGCCTTTTTAATCAAACATTTCCATACGAAGTAAAATTTTTCGATTAATAAATTCACTTGCAAATTACACAGCCATGCAACTAAAAAATTTCTGTAATCGTGATAACGGTTTCTACTAGTTATTTGTTCACAGATAGCAGGAAAAATAATATTAAAATTGCATCACATATAACCTCTATAGGGTTATTCACGCAAATGGTCTCTTATTAAAAGTTTTCAAGGAAGAAATGTAGATAGAAATTTGAAATTTACGGAGCAGAGATATTTCAAAAGAATCTTTTCAAATAAAATAAAACTGACTTCAAGACACTTCCGCTTATACCGGAAGTCGCTATCAACACGCTTATTTTAAATAGCATGCTACAGTTTTGAATACGTTTTTGAATTGTGGGACTAATGAAGCAATTTGTGAAGGCTTTACCGAAAGAAGGGGATTTTTTCAAGTATTTCAGGTCAAGATTCTCAAAATTATCTGTGACCTTAAAATAAAAGATGGCATATTTACTGGGCCAGATATACGAAAATTGATAAAAGATATAAACTTTGTGTCAACGATAGCTGATACAGAAAAACAAGCATGGAAAGCTTTTACAAATGTGGTTGACATTTTTTTGGGAATCAATAAAAGTGACAATTATTTAGAAATTGTTGAAAAAAAATTTGAAAAACTTGAATGTCGTACATTTTTTTACATTCGCACTTCGACTATTTCCCAGACAATTTGGGAATATTTAGTGAAGAGCAAGGTCAAAGATTTTACCAAGATATCAAAGATATGAAATAGATGTATCAATGGAGGTGGAATGTTAATGTGCTAGCTGATTATTGTTGGATGCTAAAGAAGGAAGATGATGGATATGAACATATGAGAAAAAGTTTGAAAAGATTATTGTAACACCGGAATTAACTAATCGCGGGGTAGTTCATTGTAATTTAGATTTAAGAGGTATTTCATATTTATATTTAAAGATAGGTTTCAACTTTGCATTTTATTGCACCAATTTAATATGTATTTTTAATGTCAGAAAGTAGCGTTTTTCTTTTAAATATTCAGCCTCCTTTTGTGGAAAATTCTGATGTGATAGAAAAAAAAGTAGAGCAAGTTTGAAATTAGCGTATTAAAATGAACAAAATATTGAGACAGGTCATACATTTTTGGAATAAGTAGTTTATTATAATTTATGAAATTTTTATTGAAATCATCAAGAAGGTGTGAATTGTCTCAGATTGTCATATTTGTAACTTTTTGTAAACGAAGAACAAAATGTGGTTAAACTTTAGCTAGTATTATAAAGAAATCGTTTTTAATTTGTATATGAAAGAACAGAATTATAATTGGAGAAAATTAGGATAACCAGATTGAGCAAAGGAGTAAATCAGATGCAAGTTTAAAAATTGTGCAATAAATAATGTCATATAAAAGCCTTTTCCATTCGTATTTCGCATGCATGAACGTATTCGGATTCGTCATCACGTCAATCTTATTATTATTGATCCTAATTAGACCAAACCTTTTGGGAGTAGACCCAAAATACTTCATTGACAAGCAATCGCATTTTAATCCATAGTATCGGAGTCTATTGTTATCCATTATCCTTTATCGTGTATTTCAATATATTTATTTGAATATTGCCCTTATTGACAGTGTAAAGTTGCAGCACGCAGCAGCATCTTTCTTCATTTCTGATGGGTGAAGTATTTTTTATTTAAATTAAAAATAGTAAGGGAGCATCGGTATTACACTTGTAATACCATACATAAAGATAATGAAGATATAAGTGTAATCGAATTCATTTTTAGCAAAACTTTTCATCTAACTGATTATAGTGATGATTTTATAACAAACGATTTTCAATCTGTTATCTATAATAATTAAATATTACGAAAAATAATTTTTGAATTAGTTGTTTTGCCAGATAAAATGAAAATGTAATTTTTTCGCATATCAAAAACAAGTACATACCTAAAAAGTTCAGGATTATTTTAAATACTATAGTAAAGAGTTCTTTTTATGAAAATTAAACATTTCTTGAAGTATTAAAGTCCCGATTAAGTTGAGATAAACGTATACAGATTGTACATACATAAATGTGTTACATTTGTTTTGGATAAAATTGTGTTGTGATTTTGCAATTAATTGCCCAGGTGTTTGTCTTTCTAATCTCGTTCTAGGTATTTTATGAGCTTATGAGCTACTCTACTTAAATGGAAGTGATAAAAATGAACAAGTTACCTTATGTAAATTGATTTATTCCAACAGATTTCTTCACTTAACAGCCGTCGATTACTACCGGTTTAAAACAGTTTAATAACTTTTTTTCCTGTTGCTGATCATTCGTTGTTAATTTAAAGTTAGAAGTTACTTCTACATTTTATTCAAATATCTTCGAAGATGTGTCAGACCACTATTTCTTCTTGTTTTTTTTTTGGTGCATATTGCTACGTTACTCGTTATTGACAAGTTTTGTAATCCTTCGTCTCTCGCATTCGTGCTTTGTCAAACAAATGGAACTTCTTGTCTAAAAAGTTTGACTTCGGAGGTGCTTTCAAAGAATTGCAAACCTCCACGATTGTGTACAGCCATCGAAACTCCTTTGAAAGTGGTGTGTGTGTGTGTGTGTGTTAGTCTGGTGATGACGATTGCATCTTTTAGTCGTTTCCCTCATGTTTTTTTTTTAACAAAAATTTGTGTTTTAGTTATAACAACATTTGTGTTGAAATACCTTGGGATCATAATTTTCCTTTAATATGCAAAATTAAATTGATGTATGACAAATCATTAACTAAATTACTATTAGCACATCAAAATCATAAGTACTAAAATATTTTTACAACAATTTTTAAACTTCAAAACTAAAATAACATGGCAATATGAATGGAGTTTTGTAATTGTTTACTGCGAATGCTTTTATAAAGAGTGACTTATTTGATAATTCACTTAAGTAGATAATTATAAAACTGTGCTGTCGTTGCACATTTTTTGCATAGTAACTATAAACTCTTTAAAATAGTTTGAAATTACCTACAACATTTTTGTGTAAATAATTCCTTTCATTGTTCGCACATTATTAAGTTCTCCAGAATCTGACATTTAAAATGTGAATGCTTCCTTCCTCATTTCGCGGGTTTCTAGTCCAGTATTTCCGGTTAACGGAACGGAACAATCGTTGCAGACACTGATAAACGGACCCTATAGAAATGTCCCCGACGTCACTTACGATAAGTGTTCCTAATTTAGCGCCTTCCTCTTAATCCCTACCAAATATGTAAGTTTCGTCCCTTCCTTACACAGCTGTGCAAAACTACTGCATATAGTTTCCATTTTAAAATGCTTTTCCTTTATTAAACTAATGGGACCTTGGACGAAATGACATCACTTTTTTACATCAAACAATTCCGGATTGTCATCAGATTCGATAGTTTGGAATCATCTACCGAAACTAATTGACAGTTTTACAAATAAATTTGTATTGCATAGGATTAAGAATTCAAACAAAGACATATTTTTTTCCATAGGTCAGTTGATTAGAAAAGATATTTTTTTATGTCGTTGTGAAGAATAAGCAAGACGAGACGAGACAATCGTTTCACGTTTATTTAGCAATAGTTAATCCCGTTCGCTATTTACAATAGTTCTGCGTCTTATTCACACATTGAAATTAGTTTAATTGTTGAGAATGTAATTAGTAATTACACAAATTTAAAACCGTGATTCATTATGGGAATTTGCTATTGAAATCGTTTCCGTAATTAACAACTGCATTCATTTTTAGTGCTAATTAGACACGTAGGTATGTGTTCCTTTGTTGTGCTACATACATATTTGTTATCTACTTTGGTATGAAATTTAGGTGAAAACTATGCGGAACGTTGAATAATGGCTTCCTTGTGTTATTTGTTTGTGTAGTATGTTGAAACGATACCTAAAACGGAAGAGGGTTGTTTATTTTTGCTTTATCTTGAATCTCTAGGGATCGGAGAAGTTTTATTTCTAGGAAATGGATCCTTCGGTTTGTGCCTATTTCTGTGTGCAGTTTACAGAGACATTTGGTCAATCTGGTTTTAATAAACGTGGCAAATCATAAGTATCTGTTATTAAACAAAGATTTAGTTAAACCTTATACAGGGTCAGTTTTAACTCGTTTACAAACTTTAAACGGGTTTAGATAAGTCACGAGAAACGCACCACCATACTATAACTCTGCTATTAATAATTTGATTTCAGAAATTCAAAAATCATATAAGACTGATTAAGACTGATACTACAAAAGAATATCATTTTTGATTTTTTTTTTAGTACCTAAGACATTTTTGTCGCGTTTTTTTTTCTTTTCAAATAGCAGCTAGCAAGACATCTTTTTTCATTCAGTTTTTTGCCGAATTGAACGGTCTACTTCAACTTGATTTTTTAGAATACCTACTGTAGGAATATAATTTCGCTTTTTATATAAAAATGATTGATTTTATAATATTTTTTTTCTACTTTGCGTTCACAATGGATTCATTGTGACACCAAAAACAGTTTCACAATGAAGCTCATTGTGACACCGTTTTTGGGGAAATTTTAGTCATTTTTAATTGAAAATATTTAATAGATTTTACAAAATAGCTCAGTATTTATTTGTTACTTAACAGTATACTCACAATGAAGCTGGATAAGAAAAATTAATAACTTGTTAATGTGACTTTTGATTAAAACGAAAGGTTTTCAGTGTTGCCACGCATTACAACTAAAATTCCCCATATACTAAGAAGATCCAATATTTTTCATATTTTTGTTCAATAAGTGACGCAAAGTAGAAAAAATAGTATATTATACACGTTTCACAAGAGGCATTGTAACACTCGTTCCGTTGGGCCACTCGTGTTACAATAAGCCTTCTTGTGAAACTTGTATAATAATATACTATTCTTTTATTTTAATAAACAAATTTCTTGTAATTTCTGTGTTTAAATAGTGGACCAGGAGCAGAGAGCCGATGACCTAAGGTTTTACCTACGTTCATTCAAGCCATAACCATTGAATCCAAATTATTTCTACCGAATCTTGTACATTTACTTTATATTTACTTATTCACACTCATTCAACATCTTGTAAATGACTTATTCAAAGCAAACTGCCTATTTTGATATCAAAAACCTAAAACTGGTCGCTCTCTGGTTTATGAATTTCATATTTTTATGATCCGAATTTAAATTAAAGTGTCAATGGTGAAATATATGGATATAATTTTTAATTATTAATTATTTATTATTAATGGCGATAAATGTCACGGCTTGTTAAGAGGCGAATTATATATATTTTTATGTAAACTGAAGGTCTTCAACTTTTAACATGAATGCTACTAATGCAACTCAATAAATCACTTCGCATTATTTCACTTTTTATTCGAAAATTTTAGTTTCTTTGTTGTTTAAAAAATGAATAATTCATATTCTCTGCGACTGCAGCAGTATAATACATAAACTAGGAGTTAAGAATGTTTCCTCTATTTTTAATCTTGTTATATGACGTATTTTTTCTTTGAAACTTTCCACTTATCTTGCGGAGTAAGAATAAAAGTTTCTACGGAATCCGGATGTGCGCTCATTCGTATGACACGCATTTGTGCATTAGAGATCTCCTTTTTGCTTTGTCGTCATCCATCAACTCGGAGACTTTTACCGCTGCCTTGACTTCGATTGCAACTTTATTCTCGCATATCACGGGTTACATTCGAAATTGAGTATAGCATATGTCTGTGCTGGTTGAATTCTTCTTGGCAATTTTATTGCGAACTTTTTGTGTTGCTTGCGGTATGAGTGATAGGCTGTAGGATTGATGGACTTTGATTTATGTAGCAATTTGGAAATTGCTTCGCCTCCGATGTGTTTATGGACTTGGAATTTAATATGATTTACTGCTACTCGAATCCCATAAAGATTATGTATTTGAGTAATGTAGTTACTTTGCTTTGATACATTTCTTAAGTTTTTATGTATCCAATTTTTTCGCGTCTTTGTGCGGACATATATTTTCACACGACGTTTAATAAATTGGCGTATAAATGAAAGACTCATTTCAAAATTGTAGTCGATCCCCATAAAAAGGAGTATTAATTTGAAAAGCTTCTTCTTAGGCCTGTTTGAAATCTTGATAAGAGATTTAACATACCGATTATTTCACTGAAACTTGAAAAAATATGGAGACAACTCGGAGTATTTAAGACAGGTGCGCACAAGATGTGCGCATCCGTTTCGAAATCAAAACGAAACGTATGGTACATTCGTTTCTGAGCTTTTGTTAAATTGCACTGCGTTAATGGCGTTAAAATTATCTCTGATCTAAAGGAAACTTATTTGAGAACAAATTTGTCATCTCTTTATATGTATATTATTCACTCTCTTCACTTTAATCGTCGTAAATATAATTTCATGCAAAAATATAAAAAATCAATGTACAGTCAGAATTAAAAGTAATGTCCGTCAATGAAAAGTTAAATTGCGGCCTGGTCGCTAAAACGAGTAGGCGGACAAGCAGATAGGCACGCATCGAATTCTTGTGCATGTTTGCTTGGCCGCCTGCTTGTTATGGTGATTATAATGGATTTACATTTTTATTAAAAGTAAACTTTACTTTTAATTCTGACTCTACGAAAAACTGACATTTCTGACAGATTTAGTTATATGTATTATTAAGAAATGCCCTCTCTTTTTTCTTGGGTCACTAAAAGTCTCATTTCGATTACTTTGTTTGTATTATTTCTTGTGCATAATGGAGGTATAATGTATATGTTTAGAATAATAAATATTATTAGTCACTGAAATGAAATGAATCATAAATATTTATTCCAATCAGTTTTAGTTCAAAAAGAATGTTGTGTTTGTATGTGCATACATACGTGTTCATGAATCTATTGGTTTTAAAAAGCAGTTTATAATAATTTACAAATCAGTTGGATAATTTGTAAGAATTGTATGAAAACGTGCACAAAATAAGAAGGCACGTCCACTTAAAATGTATGTATTCCGATTTTTTAGTTATAGAGTTTTCGTAGGCGCATGAATTTTTCATAGGGTTTCGTTACGTTTTTAGCACTCCATCGTAAATAAAATGATAAATGCGTGTAGACCCTTGTTTTTCACGTGAAACAAGTTTCAAAGGAAAAAGATTTCGTGAACCTATAGTGATAACAATTTTTATGAAGAGATTTTTTTTTATAAACACGTTTTAAAGACGGAAAAGAATTTTGATTGACTTTATAATAAAAATTTCAAAGAAATTCTCAAAGTGATTCCTCACGATTAATGTCATATGAAAAATTACGATAATGGGAACATAAAAATACACAGTTTTAGTTCCGTAAACTTTAGAGTTCAGTTTATGAAAGTGTACGACGATATATATTTTGTATAACATTTTACGTAGGACAAATATAGATATTTCGTAAGGATCCACTGCGAAGGCCGTTGAACTTTCTTATCGTACGTGTTTATATACAATGCATATTCATTAAAAATACATGAACATATTCATTGTAATTCACAGATAGGCTGCTTTATATTTTCGTTCATTAACGGAAAATAAATGTATTTAATTTACATAAATTCGTTTATTGCCTGTTTCTAACTAAATGCCACTATTCATTAAGCGTCATGAATGAAGCAGTTGTGAACAGATTTTAAGTTAAAAAATCAATAAATATGTAAATTTATTCTTCAAAATGGTGACAGATTTAGATACACTGAGGAAAAAGTATATGGAACAACGTTAATGTACCTACGTTGTACACGATAAGCAAATTATTATTTGACCAAATGATTATACCTAAATTTAGAATAATCGATGGACATAATAATGAATAACTAACGAAACCTTGATCATGAATTTACTTACGTGGTTAACGCAGTGCCAAAGTCCAATTACACTTTATAAGAATGAAACAATAAATAAAAATAGAATGAAATAAAAAAGAACATTTTTATTCGAAGATTTTTATAAGAGTGAATTTGAAATAAAAAAAATACGCATTAAAAGATTGAATATTAATCTTGGGAGTGTTTCTATATTGAATTGTATTTTTTATTGTTGCATGCATGTGTTTCAAAACCTCTTTAGTTCCGAATTGTAAGTATAATTATTAAGTACAAATTTTAATAAAAATGAGGTGCTTGAAAATGAAGTTTGCACCTATCTTACATGCACTTTCAAAACTAAATTAAACAATTTTTAAATCTTAACTGTTGTAAAAATGATGAATTATTTATACAGGAAGTTAAGTGACATCTCATATTTACGTGTTCGGTGTTTGTTAGTTATACCTTGTTTTCCTTTAATAATACGGCCAAGTATATTCTAATCAGTGTGTTAAATCTGCGCGTAAATACTTACAGTATTATATTTTAGATATATTTTACAAGTACCCATATAAAAATTGTTATTGTAGCTCGTAATCTGTATGTTAATTATCAGATATCTATTACTAAGAGGTACGCTCTGTGTTTCAATGACACAGTTTACATACGACTAATAACACACTTTACTACTGTTCTAGTATAATTAGATGTGAAAATTGTTTAGCATTTATATGTAAATACCTAATTAAGCCTCGTAATTATTTCCTCGCAGTATCAGACACTTGATTATTTATGTTGTTTGCAATGCCAGTGCAAACAAGACTAATTGTATTAATAATAATTTATTTATTATGTACACGTTTATGTAATTAGTTCATAATAAATGTTTATAGCGTTTTATTTACAGTTAGCATATATTTATTTGTTGTACTCTTGTTAAAATAATCTAATTCAACTATGAAACGTAAATATTTGCAGGTGCTGCACATCGCCGTTAATAATTACCTGCTGTATAAATTAGCTACATAGATAAATTATAGTAACCTAACAATGCTGAGGCTGCTTCATTTTAAAGCAAATTAATATTCATTTTCAGTTAAACGGGTTCTGTAATTTTAGAAACCTTTATCTTTGTTTTGGTAGTTGGATTTTATTTCTGCAAAGTATTAAGCAAACTATCGATTTTAATTGCCATTTCTCCCGCATGTATATTACAAATTAGACACATTTAGAAGATTATTAGAATAGAAACTAAAAAATTATGTAAAACACAGAAGCGAAGGCTTTCACAATAAAATGGTCGTTATATAATATTTTCTCACATGTTAATGATAATGTAAACCTTTAATATTTAAGGTGGATTGAACAAAGTATTACCTAATACCTGAAGGTAAAGTCTTTGCACGAAAAAATCAGAAACATTGTTATATTCATTGTTATTTTTTACAGTAGCCCTATCCAACCTTGCAGCAGCGAAAATCTATCTTTTCTTGAAATAGTTGACAGTATTAACACGCCTCTTTTTTAATTTCCTTTTGACTAGGATCCAATACCTCTCGTTAGATGAGGACGAGGAGTATTCTATGGGTTACACAAAATATTTCAAATTGTCTTCATATTACCTTAAAGTCTTTGGGTCCCGTCCCAATATTGGGTCGTGTCGAAATTTTTATGGGTCACGGGAAAATTAATGTAATTACATGAATTAATGTGAACAATTTATCCACGGAAGCAAGCAGCCTTTTACGTGTCTATGCCATCTGATGCCATAGACCGTTTGGAGTCTAAATCCCATATATCCAAATAAATTTTTGG
This sequence comes from Dorcus parallelipipedus, assembly GCA_958336345.1. Taxonomy (NCBI): domain Eukaryota; kingdom Metazoa; phylum Arthropoda; class Insecta; order Coleoptera; family Lucanidae; genus Dorcus; species Dorcus parallelipipedus. The sequence goes on from OY284475.1 coordinate 25,687,434, forward strand.
CAAGCGCAAGTCATGGGTAGATGAAACATTTGCCTGAGATTGGAGCAATTTATTTGACTTATCCCCAATTTTGGCTTATTCCCAATGACATAATGTAACCTATACTAGCCGTAGGCAAAGAAGAATTGATATCAACTTAAGAGTGAGGGAGGGTTTACACACATAATAATAATGAAAGCCTAAATCACGTGACATTGGGTTTGATATCCTTGTCGCACACATGAGCTAACACTACAGATATAGTATTTCCAGCGATAGAAAGACAGATTCATGACAGATTGTAAATTTCAATGCGCCAAAACATTGCATATCTGCGTGTATTTCATGGCGTAGGAATACAAGGTGCGAGTTGTTTTCCGAATAGCCGACTTAAAAGTATCAATGATTGACAATTTGGACTGTGTATGTTAGTAATATTGACCTTTTTTAAATTGGCGCGAAATTTAAAATCTGTCTTTCTATCGCTGGAAATACTATACTCGCCATTCCTTTCAGTTGCTTTCATATGCAGAAAGCATATGGCATGGTGGGTCTAGCTACTTATTATATCATGTTCAAGTTTGAACATTAGGGACCGGTACTTTCATTACCGATTAACTTTATGGGTCAATTCTGCGCATATCGGTAAGGACCGTCTCTAAGTCTCTAAGATAATGTCGTAGAGACATATGAGTAATCCTAGAGACTTAGGAGAAATCATACCTTCCAGAGAACTTCAAAATTCTATATTTTAATAATTGAGTTACACGCTTACAGATCTTACGGTACTTACAGATATGCGCAGAATTGACCTATTAATCCTTCCTATGGAAACAATTGTAGGCATGGGAATAAACCAAAGGTTAAAGTTAATCATTTATGGAAGTACCATCCCTTCGGCCCGGTTTTTCAATCGCAAGCTAATTTTAACCTTCAGTTTATTGCCATAAGAACAACTGCCATAATATTTGTTAGTATGGGAATAAACCGATTGTGAATGTCGCCGTGCAAAAGCATGAACGACTGCTTTCTCGTTGTTAAATTGGAGAAGAAAACACAGCACAACACTCCGTTTAAATATACTTTAATTAATATTAAAATTATACAGTAAACTAATGCTAACTTATTGACAATTATTGAAATAAATCAGTAAAGTTTTAAAGCTGAAGTTTAGTTCAAATTTGAGATTGATTCGCGACGATTGTTAAATATGAGTTACTGCGCTGATTGACCAGACGGAACTGCTTCTTTCTAAATTTTTATGTTGCCAAGAAATATTTTCTTAAAATATAAAATTTGAGGTGCACCAATGGGAAATAGCGGATTAGAACTCGGACAAGAGCGATTGGCTAAGAAAAATAACAAGAATCTAGAAATTCTAAAAAATGCATCTTAGATTTGAATTCTATGAATCTAATTCGAGGGAGAACTTCTTAAAATTAACCTGAGTAGCTCGTAGAACCCCAGGTGCAGAATATGACAAACCGCGTGTTCGTCAGAAGGGATTATTCCCGGTAAAGAGAAGTGTTTCAGTTTTGAATTCATAGAAAAGAATACAAACGTAATATTCGAGCAGGTGCTGCAGGTATTATACCTGAATTCTTGTGATATGAAATTAAAGGAATTTAAAATCTTAACAATTCACAAACTATTCCTAAAATAAGTAAATTAAAACATACATATATACATAAGCGTGAACATGCCGCCCGCGTTGAAAGGATCTCCTTTCAAAGGTAAAAATAGTTAATCTATATTTTATCGTCAATGGGAAGCACACACAATTTGTTCACAGCGCGTTTTGTCACTCCTGTAGTGGTTTGGACCGTAGCTGCGCGTATTGTACCGTCTGTCCCTGGATGAACGTGGAGAATCCGTCCTGAGATCCATATATGCGGAGGCACGCCATCTTCCTTGATGATAACCAGCTTCCCCGGCTGTATTGTTGATTCATGATGTTGACGCCATTTCTTTCTTTCCTGCAGTTGGCTAAGATACTCCCTTGACCACCTTGTCCAAAAATGTTGTTTGAGTTGCTGTACATGTTGCCATCTTGATAAGCGGTTTACCTTCAGTGCGGCTAAGTTTGGCTCCATGATATCGGTGAGATATTCTCCAATAAGGAAGTGACCAGGAGTAAGAAATGATGGATCATTGGGATCTTCTGACATTGGACTAAGAGGACGGGAATTTAATACTGCCTCGATTTGAACTAATAGGGTGTATAATTCTTCAAATGTTAAATGAGCGTCGCCAGCAATACGTCGCAAGTGGTGTTTTGCTGATTTTACTGCAGCCTCCCATAGACCACCGTAGTGAGGAGATCGCGCCGGGATGAAATGCCATTGAATATTTCTTTGAGATAAGTAATTAAGTATCTTTTCTTGTTCAGTACCCTCAAATAATTTACACATTTGTTGTAATTCCCTGTTGGCACCAACGAAATTTGTGGCGTTATCGGAATAGATGTTTGCTGGATGACCTCTTCGCGCAACAAATCTTTTCAGAGCACTTAAAAAAGCTTCCGATGAAAGGTTGCTTACTACCTCTATATGTATAGCCTTGGTAGCAAAACATACGAATATCGCTGCGTACGACTTAATAATGCGACTGTTGCGTCTTGCACCATCTCGAATGTGGAACGGTCCGCAATAATCGACACCTGAATTCATGAAAGGACGCATTGGCTCAATTCTGTGACATGGTAAATTTCCCATTAAATATTCCGCTGGTTTTGGTTTAGCCTTGAAACAAGGAATGCATTTTCTTATTATTTGTCGCACAATTCCTCGTGCGGCTAGCGGCCAGTATTTGGCCCGGAGAGACGCTACTGTTTGTTGGATACCTGCGTGTAGTTGTCGTCGATGTTCGCGTTCTATTAAAAGTCTTGTGAAGGCATGATTTGTTGGTAGTATTATTGGATGCTTTCTGTCGTAAGTCAAGTGTGATTTTTGAATCCTGCCTCCCACTCTTATGATATTCTCATCATCGAGAAATGGATTTAAACAGAGTAATTTGCTCTTACCATGTAGCGATTGATTTTTTCGCAAACATTCCAACTCTCGCTTAAATTCTTCTTCTTGAACTAGTTTAACCAGTAGGTTATTTGCGCGAGCTAGTTCAGATGTTTTTAGAGAGCCCAAATACATCTCCGCATGAAGACCCTTACTTTTGGCGGAGAGGTTCTGCTTGAATCGCATGCAATAAGCTACTATTCGTATTAGTTTATTTAGATCAGAATATCGCTCGAAAAGATTAAATCCATTATGAGTTAACAAAGCCTGCACACAAGGATCATAGCGTATTTCCAAATTTTTTGGATTAATTTCTGGCATGTCATTGATAGATCCTGTTGAGTTCGGGAAGTATTTTTCTTCCTTGGAAAGCCAGTCAGGACCTTGCCACCATAATTCGCATGTAGCTAAGTGCTCTGGAGAGGTACCTCGTGATATAAGGTCTGCCGGATTATCAGTACCCTTAACATGATTCCAACTTTCAACTTGAGTTAGAGTTAATTTCGCTTACTCGATTTGATACAAAGGTTTTCCATTTTTTTGAGGTTGATTTTATCCAGCAGAGCACTATCGTTGAGTCTGTCCATAATTTAATTCTTTTAATGGGAATGTTGATCGAGGCTAATACCTTGTCTACGAGTTGCACTAATAGCAATGCACCGCTAAGTTCTAACCGCGGAAGAGTAATGCATTTCACGGGGGCAATTCTAGATTTTGAGCACAAGAGTTTACTGCTAATAAACCCATCTGAATTTGAAGACCTTAAATATATACATGCTCCATATGCCTTCTCGCTGGCATCACAAAAGCCACAAATTTCAAAATCGATAACGTTTATACTTGCCGTTGCCTGCCTCTGAATTTTTAAATTTTTTAAATAGTCTAGATGCCTTTCGAATTGTAACCAATCTGTATGTATGTCTGTGGGAATAGACTCATCCCAATCTAATTTTAGTTCCCACAGCTTTTGCATCATTATTTTCGCGTTTACAATGACAGGACTAACCAGACCTAATGGGTCGAATAGTTGTGATGTTTTGGACAATATTGTTCTTTTAGTGATCTTGTTAGATAATTTTGAGAAAGCTAAATGATACTGAAGTGAGTCCGTGTTTGAGTTCCATTGCAGACCCAGTGCCTTGACGTCATCCGTGACTAAATTAAGAGTTGAGTTTGTAGCAGAGTTTGGAACAGCTTTGAGCAATTCCTTGCTATTGGAGTACCATTTTCGGAGTTCGAAACCTCCCTTTTCAAGCAGAGTCGTAACTTCTTTAATAATTGTTTTGGCATCGTCAATGTTATTTGCTCCGGTTAATAAATCATCGACGTAGAAATCTTTTAGTACTATTGATGATCCTCTAGGATAGTGTTCTGCCTCTTCTATTGCTAACTGCTGCATAGCTCTAATTGCCAGGTATGATGCCGATGCAGTCCCATAGGTGACTGTTGATAGCTCGTAATCTGCGATATTATCGTCAGGATTAAATCTCCAGACAATTCTTTGCAGTTTCGTTTGAGATTTATCGACAAGCACTTGTCGGTACATTTTGGCAATGTCAGCTGTAACTACGTACCGATATGTGCGAAATCGGAGAACAATCGCGAATAGATCGTCTTGAAGAGTAGGACCCACCATGAGTATGTCGTTCAAAGATGTGCCATTGGATGACTTGGCGGAACCATCAAACACTACTCTTAGTTTTGTGGTGAGGCTATCTTCCTTTATCACGCTATGATGAGGTAGATAATAACTAGTTTGTTCTGATACATTTTCTTTAGGAACCCTTGCCATATGATTTAGATCTAAGTATTCTTGAATGAAATTGTTGTATTCTGTCCTAAGTTGTGGTTGTTTGGATAATTTCTTTTCCAATAAATGTAGACGCTTTATTGCATTTTGTCTGGATTCACCTAATGCCGTTTCGTTCGTCTTTAGTGGTAATCGAACAATAAATCTGCCATTTTCATTTCGTTTGAATGTGTTGATGAAATGCTTCTCACAGTCCCTTTCTTCGATAGTCATAGGTACCTTTCGTGAGCATTCTTCAATTTCCCAGAATTTTGTTAAGGAGATATCTAAATTGTTCTGTACAGATAAATTGCAACAAATACTTGTGAATTTTTGCATGCTACTGGCTATTTTTCCAGCAACGATCCAACCAAGTTGTGTTTTTTGTAAATAAGGTTGATTAATTAATGTTTTTATTTGTCCAACACAAATTAAACTCCAAAACATTTCCGCGCCTATTAAAAGGTCAATTTTACTTGAAATGTTGAAATTTGGATCTGCTAATTTCACATTTTTAGGTACGGAAAAATTTGACTTTTCGACCGAAATTTGTGGAATGTTTTCCGCAATGTTTTCTAGTACAAGACATTTTAGTTGTGTACGGAATGCGTTATATGTGGACGACATGTTTACGGTGACATAATGTGTCACTTGAGATTTTGTCTTGCTTATTCCAACGACAGGAATTAATGTGGGACTAAATTTTAAATTCAATTTTTTTGCCAAGTCTTTTGTAATGAAATTCGATTGTGAACCAGAATCGAGTAGAATGCGACACTGATGACATTTGTTTTGCCTATCATAGATATTCACAATGGCAGTGGAGAGGAAGACTTGAGAAATTCCTTCGGAGGTATGTGCTGAAATGATTGCTGACGATTCGCTTGCAGATGATTTGGTTTGAGATTCTAATGTCTCTTGAGTTGGGAAATGCAGAAGCGTATTGTGTCGTTTCTTACATTCCTTGCAAGTTCCAAGTGTACATTTGTTTAATTGATGTCCATGCTTTAGACAATTAATGCAGAGATTGTTACTTTTTGCTTCTTGCAAACGTTTTTCAGTTGACATTTTAAGAAACTTTTGACAGTGATAGATGAGATGATCTCCTTTACATACCGCACAAAGTTGTTTTTGGGTTGTGACATGAGAAAACGTTATTTTATTGGAAGAAGACTTGTGCCGTGACACTTGAAAAGAATCCTTTGACATAATTTCTAAAGTTTCGCATCTATGTAATAGGAAATCAGCCATTTGTTTGAATGAGGGTATTTCAGATTTGATGATACTATTTTCCCACTCCTTTTTCGTGGTATGATCAAGTTTTGTAGAAACTAAATGTATCAGCAAATCGTCCCAAGATTCTGTAGAGCGATGTAGAGCCTTAAGAGCTCGAAGATGTTTTAATACACCGTCCAAAATTTGGCGCAATACAGATGCGTTTTCTTTATAGGCTGTTGGTAACTCAAAAATAGCTTGCACGTGTTTTTGTATTATTAAACGCTTATTGCTGTATCGATCTTTTAATATTTCCCAGGCTTCGTGATAATTTTCGGAACTGATTTCCAGAGAGCTTATAACGTCTGCGGCTTCTTTTAATACAGATGATTTCAAATAATGAAATTTTTGAATTTCTGTTAAGCTGCTGTTTGTATGAATTAGCGAAAGGAACGTATCGTGATACGGAAACCATTCATCATAAGCACCAGAGAATGTGGGTAATTTAATAGTTGGAAGACGTACGTTATTTACTGTGTTACTTTCGTGTTGATTATTGTTTGGATTTTGTGTCTTAGTTTCTTGAAATTCAACTTTATTTTTCTTTAAAAACTGTTCTACTTTACTAATTATTTGGAAGTAACTATTCTCGAATTCTTCTCTTTCTTGGTCATGATTGTCCGATTCTTCCAGTACTTCAATTTGACACTGAATGTTATCAAATTGCGTGAGATATTGCTCTGCTACATTAAAGCGCCGTTTCAGTTGGTTAATGTCGGTATCTTGTGTTAATGTTGCGAAGTAATTGCTGAATCTTGTAAGAGAAGTTTTTAATTGCTTTCTTTTGTTTTTGAGATCTTTCAAATTAGCTTCGCTCATTTTGATTGCGAGTAATGTAGTGGCAGTATTAAAGGAAAGAATGGATAAAAATTGATTATAACTGACTGAACGTGTTGAAGTTAGCAGTATTAAAGGTAAGAAGGAATAAAAATTGATTGACTCACTGAACGTGTTGAAGTTGTTTCGCACTCGTAGGGTAATTTTCTTAATGGAGTTGAATGATGCTGTTTTTCCACGATGACTTGGAAGGCTCACTGATTGCGCTATCCGGCTGTCGAAGGACCATGTGTATGTCGCCGTGCAAAAGCATGAACGACTGCTTTCTCGTTGTTAAATTGGAGAAGAAAACACAGCACAACACTCCGTTTAAATATACTTTAATTAATATTAAAATTATACAGTAAACTAATGCTAACTTATTGACAATTATTGAAATAAATCAGTAAAGTTTTAAAGCTGAAGTTTAGTTCAAATTTGAGATTGATTCGCGACGATTGTTAAATATGAGTTACTGCGCTGATTGACCAGACGGAACTGCTTCTTTCTAAATTTTTATGTTGCCAAGAAATATTTTCTTAAAATATAAAATTTGAGGTGCACCAATGGGAAATAGCGGATTAGAACTCGGACAAGAGCGATTGGCTAAGAAAAATAACAAGAATCTAGAAATTCTAAAAAATGCATCTTAGATTTGAATTCTATGAATCTAATTCGAGGGAGAACTTCTTAAAAATAACCTGAGTAGCTCGTAGAACCCCAGGTGCAGAATATGACAAACCGCGTGTTCGTCAGAAGGGATTATTCCCGGTAAAGAGAAGTGTTTCAGTTTTGAATTCATAGAAAAGAATACAAACGTAATATTCGAGCAGGTGCTGCAGGTATTATACCTGAATTCTTGTGATATGAAATTAAAGGAATTTAAAATCTTAACAATTCACAAACTATTCCTAAAATAAGTAAATTAAAACATACATATATACATAAGCGTGAACACCGATAGTCAAAGTTAATTTGTGATTGAAAAACCGGGCCTTAGAATCTCAGAAAACTTTCAACGATGAATGTTATTTCTGTAATGTGTAAAGCAGATAAAGGAAACGGATAGATCCGTGGTTGTATGAAAAAATTTCTTGACGTTGAACGCATCATGTTGTACCTCAATTTGTTGGCTTTGAACGCACCTTGTTGTATGTTTTCATTTTCCTTTATAAAAAAATTCTTTGAATAGTCAGTATTTTATGCAATGATAGGTAGTATGCCTTGTTACTTTCGTTGTTGTTAACACGGAAAATATGGAGAGAGGTCCATAAGAAAGCAGAAGAAAATATCTTTTTTCTAAATTCTGGGTAATTTACCCAAGGTTTGGAAAGCACTGACTTAATTTTTTCGTGTTGCACAAATTCACTTCACTCTTATCTACATTTTTGGATTAGTAAATGCTGAGTGACCGTCCGAAGTAACAAAATTCTTTTCCGCTTGTTCACAAAATATAGTTTTTGAAGGGATTTCAATTTATTTTGTAAATTATGTCAATCACTTGAGCGAGTCACCTTGTTTTTTTTTTATAGTAATTTGTATAAACAAATTATTGACACGTTTTCTTTATTTCGGAAATAAAACGAAAGAGAGGTAAATATAGAAAGAAACCAATAAAGCGACTCACAGTGTCAATATAAACAATTGAGTATTGGCGTCAGAAGAAGTATACTCCGGCCTGTGATAAATTGGTACTCGTAATTCTGCAATTCCTGAAGCTTATTTCATCTGTAAAATCCATGAAAACGTTAGGTGAAAGGTTAGGCCTGTCACAAACGAAAACATATGCTTTCAGAATTTTCTTTCGTGAAATTTTATATTACCGATTTTTACATATTTATTTATTTATTGTATTTATTGTCCATAAAGAATGGTAGATATATGAAGGCGATTTGGGAAGTTCACAATGAATTTTATACAGACATAAATATTAGTTACAGTCTATTGATCTGAAGATTTTAAATTGGACTTTAGTTTAAAATTTTTGCTTTATTAATGTAGAACTATTTTTGTACAACAGAAAATTGTAGTTATAGGGCGTTTTACACTATCCTATTTTTTGTACAAGATATAATTTCATTTCTTAAGCAATTTAATTTGTGCAGTAACATGTATCAATATCTAAATTGAATTTTAAAAAAATCTGGACAAATAGAACGTGTCCTTGTCTCCAAAGCATATTACATATATCTGTTACAGTCCAAACATTTCTTGTTCTAAATTTTTATTGTGCGAGTAGAAATTGAACTAAATCTTGTACGTACAAGAAATAGGGTAATCTAAAACGACCTTGACTATTTATTTCAGTTTCCTTTTTTAAATAGGACACCTTGTATCTAATAGTTCTATTTTACATAAAATTACGACTTGATGGATACCTATATAAAATTATCATTATATATTTGTACTTTATTTATTTAAAATTAATTTTGTCAATATTTTTATACCTCAAACAGAAGAATGCAGAAAACGTAGTTTTGTACATTGTTTACATTTTCTGCCCATAAAATTTACTGGGCTAGACGACAAAGTGTAATGCAATTAAAATCTCGTTTACTCAACTGCCGTTTTTAGAGCAGCGCAGGGATTAATTGTTAATTATTAATCTGACAGAGGTAATTGAGAGGGAGGAGACAAATTGAACATCAAACTCCTGGAATAAGGGACGGAAATCACCCGTTCGGATTACTTTCCACCACCTTAGAACCGTCACCAACGTTCTAAGTGAATAAATACGGGTCTTTTGAGTAGGACGTTAACGTTCCAGGTTAATTTCATTCTAGGATAAAAGACTCTTTTACAGCTTCGTAACTTGGCCCTGTAGAAACTGAAAAAACAACCTAATGCCGCAAATGGTATTAAGAATTTTCGTGTGACACCTAACGGGAAAATAAAATTTTAGCGTTGCTTCACTTTATTTTCATTCAGCGAATATCAATCTTCATCAGTGGACACATTTATAAAACGTCAAAGTAAAAGGTTTTCGTGTTTCAATTTGGAATGATGTATCGCAGTGACAAAAAAATAGATTATATTCCTTACATTAGTTTCGAATTGGAAAAAATAGAAAGCAACTTTTTAATTCTTTAATAATTCTAGTTTCAAAAAATTTTGATTCAACTAAGTAGTTGTATAAGTAGTTCAAATATTTTATGGACCGATATTTTATTTTGTGAAATGCAGTCCCAGTTCATTTAACCATGCACGTGTAGCAATTAATTAAGTATCTCATATTCGTGCTCTTAATTATTAATTAAACCGGATTGTATGTCGCAGTTTCTCAATTTTATTTGTTGCTGCTTCACATAGCAATGTAAATGTCAAGGGGGATTATATTTCAGTTATTTCGTTCGTAATTCATCCTGCAGCTTCGTACTGCACTGAACAAATTAAACCATTTGTTTAACCATGAGTGCTGCAATTCCGAAAGAAGTGGAATTACCGAATTACTACGTTTTGTTGTTCTAGATTTCTATGCCACAAGTTAAAATTTAAATTGCGAATTGTGGAAGTTAAATGTAACAAGTGTCTAAATAAAAACCTGGTCAAGTAGGCTACATTTAGTAATTCTGTTATGTAAATGCAATGCAAAAATTCTCAATCACAACCTACTTGACCAGGTTTTTATTTAGACGCTTGTTATATCAAATATTCGCTTGGGCACCTGTTTGTTGGTAGCAAACGTTTAACAGCTAACAAAATTCTTTTGAAAGAGATCTGATATGATAAAATGCTTACGTACATTCTACTGTGTACGTGACATGAATGTATTTCCTTAGGCAAAATGCGCAAGTAAAAGTAATTAGTGCATAACGTTCTGCAACTACCGTTGCGAATTTATTCTGCAACTCTGATATTATTGTGCTAAATTGGAATGCAAACGTATTTTGTGCTCTTATTAGTGAGAGTTTATGAGAGCCTTGACATTAAATTATCATAAAATATCCTATTCAAATGCCTTATGTATTTTGTTTAGTAGACAGTAAGCATTCGTTCAAATATTTATGTACCATATTGCAACTTGTATGTACGTATCGATAAATATTCATTCGTGTACCCAATACGTGATGTAGGTGGTTGTTTCATGTATTCTTACTACTTTTCTTCACATGTTTTAGGTAATCTTAAACATCCTGTCGCTTGGAAATTTGCATTAGAAAGTTGTTCTAGAGTTGCAATATGGCGTTAAGCATTACGTGGGTGGTCATTTTTGATATGTTAATAAAGCGAACGCAATTATTTATAATTTGGTGGTGGGCATGTTGCATTTTGAAGTTTTGCAATTTGCTTTAATTAAGCATTGAAAAGGTTAGTTATGGATTTTTTGAAGTTTTTATCTTATTGAGTCACAGTCTTTCCGAATTACGATTGTCATAATTGTCAAAATACATAGTAATGTCTTTAATTATTAAATTTTTTTGAGGTAATTCATGCATGTATACGAAGCTTAATTTATCAGTTTATGTTTAATAAAAGGTTTAATTTTAAAAGTAGTATGTAGGCAATGAAAAAATAAAATAAAAATTCCGATGGAAATTGTAATTGACTCGTTACGCATAATATGTGCTTGTACATATAAAATAGTCTAAAATTAACAGTGTTTAATTGATATCAAGGACGTGTTATAAATTTATTATGCGTTGTATCTGTGTCTTATGAATTTGTAACTACACACATAGTAACTTTTCCAGAAGATAAATTTATAAGAAAAATAAATATGCTGTGCAAATTATTATGTAATTTGTTAAATTTAAACAGCGCCTATTTAATTAAGTTGAAAGAAGCTTCTGAACAATGCTTCTATTTACAGCTGTGACATTCTTTATCGTTACGTCCGGTCACTTGTTCTTGGTGATTTATAAGACGTCAGTGAATTTATTTTTAAATTAATAAAAATATAAATATTAATTCTTGAGATTTAATATTAAATATTTTTTAATTTTTAGTACAGTCTGTCATGTATAAACGGCAGTAAGGCAGTAGGACCTTATTTTTTTTTAATAATCTTTAATTCTTGTATTTTTTCTTGAATATCTGACATCTTGAGGGTTCGTTCTTTAAACTATGATCATTGCCATTTACGTGGTTTCATTATCTCTTCTACTCCTCATTTGTCTGTAAGATGGAGCTGAGAAAATGAACGAATAAAAATTAATTTAGGCAAATGTTAAGAAAAAGTTACAATTATGTTAAAAGGAGCTTAATTTTTTTTAAAATCTTTAATTCTTGTGTTTTTTCTTGAATACCTGACATCTTGTGGGTTCGTTCTTTAAACTGTGATCATTTCCATTTACGTGGTTTCATTGTCTGTTCTACTCCTCATTTGCCCGGCTCATGAAACGTCAAAATTATTTATTTATAAAAGTTTGATTCTTCAAATGCATGCATTTAAAATACATAGTTATTGATTTTATATAAAAAAGTTGATCACTAGCAATAATTTTTTTTTTTTGCATTCGCTGTTTAATTTCCGGTCCCATTCTTCATACACCCATTCAATTCACAAAGCATCAACGTTTCGTGCTTTCCAAATGATTGTGTTTTACGTGCGTCACTTAACATCATGTTATCATTGCATAAAATCGGCTCAACTTGGCGAACAAATGTGTTGAAACATACCCCTCGATTTATAAACAGTGGCGGTTCGAGCATATGTTACCAACACATGTGAAACCGGATGTTCGTAATTGGTAATTTCGTACGGCTAAGTAATTGGCCTTGAAATTAATCGCGCATTTGGCAATCAAAGTGCATTCAAGCTGTAAATTCTTATAATTAATTGGACTTTGACCTTTACAACTAGAACCATGGAAGGATTTATTCGATTTTTAATTCATTTCCGTTTTTCACGTTTCATTGCCGCTTTGCATTAGGATATAGTCATCATATCCGGATCAATTCCGCAATGAAATCGTGTTTAATAAAAGGTGAAGAATTCTAATTTAATTAGACCTTTTTTTGGGGACATTTAATTGTCAAATCAGCCTAGAGTATTATTTTAATATGTATACAGTGTTAATCAAATAAATGCATTTCCATTTGAACAAATTTGCGTTCGAACAAATAATTTCAAACAGTTACCTTCATCTAGTAATGAAATTACCTGAAATAAATTTCTAATTAAAGCGTTTGTAAATTTCGTCCTCCTAATGAAATCCACATGTGCAACATTGATTTGCAAGGGGCGAAACTACCCTCGCAATGCCTACACACATGTAACACGTCGGTATTGGTCAAATTATTCGACACATACGCTATAACGTCCCCCTTTGATTGATTCGATGCTTTCAGCGCTTTGGCTGATAAAATAGAATCTAATAGCGATACATTCAGGTAAATCTTATTCGATAACACTTGTGTGCTCAGAAAACTTTTGTATTTTTGAGGAAAGAGCGACTGACAGTCGATACATCACAATACCTACAAATAAACCTTCAAATTTGAAGCATTGCAAATTATTTCAAAATCATATATGTACATATTTATATAATTGTCAAATTTAATTAAGGGATGCTATTGATATGCGAAGAGCTTTATTTGTAACCCAGCTTTGATTTTGTTATAAACTGTTACGTAGGGGGCAAAAGGGCATGTTCGAATTTTTTAAAAATATTTAGGAACATAGTCTCTAACTTTCGGGAAAATTTGCTTGTATATTAATGTTACCCTCGCGGTTTACAGGAATTACCAAAGTTATTAATGTTAAAAAATTTACACAAATTTGCCGCAGCAACCGATGCTGTATGTGACTTATGTGTAACAGAAATACTTCATAATTAAACGTTCGGGGGTGAGTTTGTGTTAGCCTTTTGCTGGATAGATTTTAAATATTTAACTGATAAGCTGGCCTCAACGATCGTGCTCTTCATCGAATATGAAAATTGCTTACTCTAAAAATTCACATACAAACCTCCTGGACCCATACACGTAAAATAGTTTTTTGTCTGTTTGTATCTAAAATCATGTGTCAAAGATTAATTAATTAAAAAGAAAATGTAGGTGCCTCCTTGGTATGCGGAATATATCCACCACATTTTAAATACACCTTCAATTTTTATTCAGAACGTTTCAAGACAGAGCATAACATTATTATTTCATATGAAAAAGGGACTGTAAATTAGACCTAAATTAGACCTTCCAATTTTCTTGAAAACTACCATATAACAATTTTATTATTTATCATCTAAAGAATACGTTCGCGGCTGTATCCTTTAATTTACATGTTAGATAAATTACAATTCTGCTTTTGCTTTAATTATACTTACATGTGTGTTGAAAGGATGCTTGTAAAAAGAAGTGTGTATACAACGCAGCTTTTTCCTTAGCATTTCAGTAATCGCGTTAATTGCTATGAAGTTCCAGAAGTTTCTACACGAATTATTAAACATAAAAGTGAGAGTCAAACAAAATTTTGCGGAAAATTTACGATCTAATTTTATACGCGACAACAAAAGTGCACCCCTAAAGTAATGAAAATTCTACGGTAAGTTTTCAGAGGATTAAAAGAATAACGATCGAAAGGATTATATGGGTAAGTTAGGGGCAAGAAAACACAGGGAGTGTTACAACCTTCGACAAATATTAGTATCACGTGATTCTGCGTCAATAGAAAATTAATCATTTTCCTCTTCACTCTAGGTTTATGAGATGATGAAGTTATTGAGGTGTGAATATGGTTAAAATTACATAAAACATGCAATCGTTTATTTAATTAAACAATGATATCGCCATTGCATTTTATAATTTGAGACGATGTTGCAACTGTGTAATTTAGGGCCGATACTTTAGCCACTGATTAACTTTAACCACTGATTAACTTTGATTTATTCCGGTGCATACAATTGTAAAGACAATTGTTTTTATGGGAATAAACCAAAGATTAAAGCTAACCAGTAACTAAAGTAAGATATTTCAGTTACACTTTAACTTTAATCTTCAGTTTATTTCCAAAGGAACAATTGTTCTTATAATTGCTACTGTTGTGATGTTGCCGTGCACAAGCATGAACAACTGCTGTCTCGTAGAAATTGAAACACCAACTCTGACTCTAAGAAGAATTTAATAACTTCAACGGACTGTTTACAAATTCTTTACAATTAAACTATTTCCTAATTATCAAATAAATTGAAAGAGGAGTCTCTGCGCTGATCTGATCTGTGTTTTAAATGAGAGATCAAACATGTCTGTGTGTCGTTTTCTCCTAGAAGCAAATTATTTCGGCACTTACGAGAAAGGGTTGCACCAATAAGAAATTCTTGTACCTTCCTTGGACAAGTTGTTATTGGTTGAGGATCTACAGCCGAAACGGCACGTACTGCACCGTGGGTGCCAATTCTTAAGGGTTCTTAATTGCAGTATTACAATATTTTGGGTAAAACCAGGCATCTGGGGGCTAAGTTTCTACGAACAATTTCCCGAGATAACATAGTAAAATGTGATTATATTAAATCCTAAATAAGCGCAGAGTACGAATTATTTAAGAAAATTAATTATTAAAATAAAAAATAAGATATCTACATCTACATAATATGCTGTGAGATGAAACAAACAAAATGAAGAAATTATTTATATGTATATGCATTGAGCGCCAACAGTTACTATGGGAATAAACTAAAGATTAAAGTTAAACTGTTACTGAAATACCTGGCCTTAAGAGAATCAACTTAGAGATACAGCAATAATTGTTAAAATTATGTCTTATTGTGGGATTCTTGTTTTGACATTTTTGTCAAAAAGTCTAGATTATTATTGTGATAAATAATACTACTATGAAATTTATAGGCAACTGTAAAGTATATTTACGTTCCATGCACAAATTTACGATTATACATTCCAAAACCTTCACTGAAGACTGAATCTGCAGTGAATGCAAAGAGGAAATAATTACAGACGACGAGAAACTGCTTTGAGGATCATAAGCACCGTAGTAAATTAGGTTTATGGTTTCGTTTATGTTTAAGTAACGTAACGTGTAAATTTCGGGAATGAAATTATTTAGAAATATTTTTCTTACCGTGAAATAAAATTTATGGTGCATGATTTATTCGTTCTTGAATTCATTGAACTTTTTTTACTCGTTGTGTTAAAATTGAATGAGCGAAAACCGCGGGAATGCAATTTATTTTCTGTCCTTTAATTCCGCACTTGCAGATGAGTATTTCAATTTCAATAATCTCTTATTTTCCCTTGCAGGTATTGCGGTGACCATAACTCTATTATATTTCAGCACCCTCCCGGATAGTCGATTATTGTGAGTGATCAGTCTGGCCGGCCCTATTCTTTATAAGAATCTGCGCTGAAAAGGCCAAAACAGCTTTAGTTATATGAAAAATTCCCGTCCATTATTTTCTAAGCTTTCGTATATTCCCTTTTTTTCCCAGTCGAAATTGAATTTATATCTTATTTGACGTACAAAGGAAATTTTGTTTTAAAGAGATATTGATTGCTTTTTCTTTACAGAGGACTGAAGTGTTTACTTTTTCGTAATAATATTTCAGAGCTTTTCAGTGAGATGCGCTAGCATTTTAAATAAGCAAATTAAAAAAAATTCTGCAAATACAAATAAAAGGTTCGTTTCTTTTAAACTTTTACACACATATTTTAGCATGGGGGTGGTAGTGGTGTTTTTCTTCAATTACATTTTACTGCCTCCTAAAACTTGTAGTTAAAGTTTAAAATGTTTAGTACACGAACGGTTGCTGAAGTCCATTATCATTGACTTTTATATGTTTTCTGCTCCCATATATTTTCGTTTACGTCCTGGTCGAAAGGAATTTTCCAGCGTGTTGGTTTACATAATCGACTGAATAACATTTTATATTCATGAAAAGTAAGCTGAGGAAATCACATCAAATGACATGTGTCGTTCAATTCGCCGCAAACATGTGCTTACTATTCATCTAGCATACGAAGAGTGGCAGTGACTAGATGAAGCTGTCGACAGATAACGCAGATAATTCATTAATACCGACATTTTCTTTCTAGCAACCCGACCTGTCTTCTTTCATAAGTATAACCCGGCGTGATATTTTAGATTACCTCAGATTATTCCACTATAACTGTTAGTTTTTTGTCTTTGTGATGATCGCACTATATACGCCGACACGTTTGAGCGAGCTCTTTATTACAAAGAATGAAAAAAGCGTCGGGGTAATTTAATTTCCAATCACGTGAACAAGCGAGAAGGACACACTACGTTCAGCCGGAAGTGTCCAATCGTCCGGATAAATGAATCACGGATAATGTCCGGTGTAGTCGCAACGTCAGGTTGTGCTTAGCTGTTCGTTGTCGAAAGATTTGCAGTGTGCATGAGAGGAATTCAAAATTTTATGTTTCCAGATTATTTTCTTTACTTTCTAAATTGTTGGTTTTATTTTTATACTATTTTTCACTTATTCAAAACAAGTTATGCCTTGGCGTTTTTTTTTTATCTCACACCCGGTACACCTAAGTATGTATTTCTAAATGTTATGTTGTCTAAAAATTTTTAATTAGGCTAGGACGGGAATTCGAAAAATATTCTCTTGCCGTCCGACATTTTTAAATCCTGTAATTTGATGCGACATATTTTATACATTTATGAGCGGACTCGTAATTTTTCAAGGAATAAACTGCACCCGTTGCCTAGTATAAATCACGGCGATGCACTTGGAACCGTAAATTGCTGGGAAATTAAGGCGATTAAAACGTTAACGTCTGTTAGAAAAAGAAATAAGAAAAGCTGTTATACAGAGTAATGCGTAGCGGTCGTCGAATGAATCAGATTTCTTAATCTCGCCATATTATTAAAACTCTGCTGCATTGTATGGGAGGATTCAGATTTTTTTATTCGTATGGGAATTTAATGAACATCCAGATTATTGAAAATTTTTCGTATTAATATGTTTACATATTTATATTTGCAATTGAATTCCGTTGTCAGTGATAAAAATAGCACTTCTCTGAATTTTTTTTCAGTGCGATAGCACACGATATTAAAAACTTAATATATATTCTCCATGTTTTTCAGCATTCGTTTTTTTTTTTCTTTTAGTGAATATCCCACAACACAGTGAGTAATTAGCAATTACTTTGCCGTTTAAATACGTTGAGTTTAACTTAATACGTTCAGAGTGTACAATATAATGAAAAGTAATGGGTTTTCCCAGGATATATTGAAGTAAATGGCACATATTGAGCGTACTTTTTCTCGCAAAGCCTTCGTGTTTACTTTCAACACAACTTCCGCGGCTAAATAAAAGCTTTGTTCAACTGTGACAACAATTAAGCCGAACCGGTAGTCCACCGAGGTTCCATTTTACGGGAGGGCGCTTCCCCTTTCCTCTCGCTTAGTTCCTTGTTCTTTCATTAAATCAATCGTCCACCGAGGAGTTGTGTGCGCTAGGGGTTACATGTGCTAAATATTGGCTTAGTGTCATACATATTCATCTTAGTAAGTGCTTTTGATATAGAGAGGGAGAGATTTTCAATTGTATAAACTAACAAGAAACTATTAATACCGTGCTTTGTATGCGAAATGGAATGTTGCTTGTAGATTTGAACTGTACCTTATCTACTTATCTAGAATTAGGTGTCAGTGTAATAATACGTAATAGCAGAATTGGTCTCATATTCTCATGAACATTATAATTTTCCTTTTCCAACTATATTTCAAGATATTTTATGTTAAACGATGATTCGTTTACATGTCAAGATAACATAAAGTTGCCAACTCAAAAAAAAGGATGTCCTGAATTTAGAGGTTCCAAGTCCGAGAAAGTAACTTATTGAGCAGGTTGTACACACGTTTGGAAATTAAATTATTATTCATTAAAACAATAACATGAATAAGGCCATTGTTTACATCAGCAAAGAAAATAGAAGAGGAAAGGTGATTAACACCAATGACAAAGTGTATTGAATTTCTGAATAGGGTCCCGTTTTGTGGTAAACCACATAACGTAAATTATAGTAAATTATCTGTTGGCTCTTCTTAGATTAGTAGTGGCTTTGGCTAACGGAAACAATGTGGTCATCCTTGCTTTAAAGAAAGAGACAGCATTTTGCGTATTAGATGTTCATAATAGAAGACTTTCTTCTTCTTCTTCTAATCTATTATAAATGATATGAAAAAGTGACAAACTTATAGCGAAACGTACAACGAAGTGTTGTAAGCAACGATGAATTGTAATTACAATTCTTTTTTGCTTCAAATAGTCGAATTCTGACGAACTGACCAAATTTAATAAAATAAATAGAGTCAAGAGGCAAAGAAAAGAAGCAGAAACAGTAAAAGCAGATTTGGTACACCTATATGAACAGAAGGAAGTATTGCATTTAAAGAAACTCACTCCTCGCTCTAATTGAGTAGAAGGGAGGGCAAGTTTTAAATGTATCTCTTCATTTCTTTTAAGCTTGTGTATATCTATTGAGTCCCATCAATTGTTCCAGGAACCATCCTAATAAAATAAACTTTATACAACAAAAGAAATATTGACATTATTTCTATGGTTCCTTCTAGAATTATAGGTTACTAATGGTTTGGTACATTTAAATTTTTTGGGCAAATTTAAAACACTTTAGTAAAATGATTTTAAATAAAAAAGAAACTAGCTTCTCGGGAAAGCAACTCCTTATATTGGCATTCTGAATCAGCTCTGAATGGCGCTCTTTTTAAGAACGTCCTTAATTTCGTGAGTTATTGCAACGAAATGCTGAAATTTGAATAAATTATTCAATACCCGCTGTTCGAAGGTGGTCGTTTTACTTATAATTTTAATCAAGTCGCGACTTTCCCCTTAGTTGCCGCATTACAACTTATTGTTAGTTTTAAAATACCGCTTAAAGCGAAATCTATAATATATGTATAAATATGTATAATAAAATCAAAATTTACATCTGTTGGTATGTTGTCCACTAACTAATTATTCAAAAATATTAATAAATATTTTTCAATTTTCTTCTTCAATGGTGCGCGTCAAATAAACATAGCCTTTATTAAATTCATTCGTTTAAGATGAAAGTGTAGTTTATAATTACTGAAGATTGAAATTGTAAGAATAACTTTGAGCAGGGTAATAATCTTCACATTTTTATGTTAATCAGTTGCAGCAAATCAGCTTGAAGAACAAATTAACGAGTAATAGGAAATGTTGTAGTATTTCACACTTTATGTTTACTTTGAAGCTGACCACAGTATATGTCGATTTGCCAATTAAACATTGTAATCCGTATTTATTCAAAAATTTATATTTTTTTAACGTTAATAAATTGCTCTAGAAATATTTCGTCGGTACCCTACTCAAAGCTGAAATGCTAAAAACCAATAAAAAATTATTTTATCATTTTTCGTGGTATTTAAAAGCGTTATAATAAGAAAGTTTAAAACTATCCAGAATATTGAAATAAGCTGAGATAAATATGTAAGAGGAAAGTACAGAAAATACTAATTGCGAGTTCATAAAGATAAATGTAACTATATGAGTGTTATAGAATACCAATGAGATAAAGTGAGTATATGAAGAATGTGAGTTACAATGATACGACAGGAAGTTAGTATGATAACGATGACGATGAAATTTGATACGCAGAAAAGAAGACCGCAGATGGTGATTAATGGTAAAATGCGTTTCATATTGACGAAATTTTTTCTTATATCACTGTCACTTATCTATTACAAGTTTTAACTCAGAAGTAATTTTTTTGGTTAGAAATTAAATATAATTGTAATTATTTTTTAGGTGTTTGATATTTTCATTTGTTGACTACTTTTCTCGTTCACTTCATCGGATGAAAAGAAAGTATTCTAACTGCACATTCATGCAATCACTCGAGTATGCTGTAACAAATACATATGTGGTGTCGGTGATATTAAAGAAAAAGTAGAAACTATTTTTTTAGAATTCAATCGATTATAAGAAATATTAATGTCAAAATATTTTGACACCATTAAGATACGAACAATACATTTGGATAAGAATATATTCTGCAAAATAATCAATAAATTGTAGAGAAAACCTGTCCATATCCTTTGATGTGTCAAATTTCTTCATTTAGTATCAGGTGAAGTAATAGTCGCTTTTTAATTTTTAAACACCTGTGTAATACTACACGAGAAATAAACGAACTTGTTTAATTCATATGAATCGATGGCGTACAAAATTTTTGCTAATGAATTCGTCTGGTATATCACATCGGTTACACAAGGCTGAGCACCTCGTTAAAATTCATAGTGCTCATAAGTGACGTATTACAATGAACTAGGCACTTGCAGAGAGAATTTCATTGCAGTGCACTAAAATCAATTTCCAGTAAAAGGCATCTGTGCAGTATCTGCATTCTGGCGGAGCAATAATGCTCTGAACTGGTGAAATCCTTTTGCTGACGACAGTGCTTTTCATTGAGTCATTAGACGCCCCGCTTGAATTACTGTAATTGCCTACAACTACCCAAACCCTGACGTGAGTCTACGACTAACTAGTTCCGTCCTCATTACGTTAAATTATTTTAAATTAATTTAGGAACGCACTAAGTATCTTAAATGATTAGATTTGCGGGTTCTCCAACTAATGGAGTTCGTAGTTACATGTACATAAAATATTCTGATTTTGTAAAGGTAAAATCACACGTCTGCATTTTACTGTTTTCTACTGTGTTTTCATTTCATTAACTGTGATTAAAGTGTGGAAACATTTTTAATATAATTAAATACCTAACTAAATTACAGGGAAAGAGGTAAAAGTGGAATAAATAAATAAATGAAAAGGAAGATACTTTTTATTCTCAGACCGATATTTTTTTCTCCTACTTAGTTAGTAAAACTTTGTTTGATTGTTTTTCTCTTAGATGTGTCATTCACAATCCTTTCTCAACATCTAGGTCTATCACATTCCATCAATTCTTACATTTTGCTGGTGTGATTCTTTATCATATGCTTTTAAGTAATAGCTTCCAAATTTTCAGGAAGTAATGGTTGTAACTTAAGGAAAGTATTTTTTTAACCATATGCTACATTCTAATTATCAAAATCTTCGTTATGTTGTCTTATCTAGTTTGGAAAATTGGAATTTTCTAAAAACTTTTATAGTGTATTCCAATCACTGCACTGATTTACCCTCAGTGTATCTTCATCTCGTATTACTATATGCAATATAGTGCAGCGATTGGTATTCACTATAAGTTTATTTTACGTTGATTTTATGTGCTTCTTTTCACGTTTTTGGTTTTCCTTCCCATATTTTCAACTTTCTTATCCAAAGCTAGTCTCTATCTTCCTTTTCTCTTACTTTTCTGAGACATTGCTTCCTCTACTTGTCGTGACTGATCTTATCTCTTCCATTTGATGAAAGTAATCTCTTCTCAGATCACCTGCTTCTATTTTGTTTTCTGTTTTTCATTCAATATTACAACTGAATGTTATATAGATCTAGAAACCTTAAACAGGTTCGTCGTTTTCTTTGTTATTTATGAATTCATCAAGTAATACAATTTAGTTTTCTTATTCTCGCTTTTTGTGTTTCTTTATCATATATTATTTGCACCTAGGTATTGAAATACGTTCAGTTCCATTCAATCTCTACATTGAAGTTTTTCTTTTTGTCTGTTTCTATTACCATCACTTTAGTTTTGCATTTGTTTGTTTTTTCCTTTCTCATTTAGTGCTATGTTACGTGCCTTGAAGATCTATTGTAAATGCTTCTCATTTATTGCTAAGTAGGATTACTACATCGACTGCAAATGCCCCGACGGAGATCTTCGCTCTTTTCAAATTTAAATACACCATAAATAGTAGCCGCTTTCCCGTTACCTACTTTGTGCACGCAAATGAGCGCAAAAGTGCAAAAAATCACGAAGCGCACGTTCTAGTAAGACAGGTTTCCATATATTAATACAAGAACATCGTGCGTTTAAAACCCAATTGTGCTTGAAACGCAAAATTCAGAGCTAATGGGAAAACGCCTATTATTTCAATCTATCTCCTCGTTGTATTCCACTATGTTGCAAACGCTTTTAATCCCATGGTTGTACCTACAATATGTACTATTTTGTATTAATTACAAATTCTTTTCAAGGACTTCCGGTTCTTTTAGAGTAGCGATGACCATGGATGCTGCGAAAACGCTCTTCCCACTCTCAAATGTTTGTGAGAATCCAAATACGTAGTAGATTTTGCATCTAGACAGACAGGAGTCTGCAAAACGCATGTCAAAGACATTCAAAAAAAGATTACCGAGTCATTTAAAATTAAAATGGAAAAGCGAATATTTTTTTAAACTGACTTAGGGCGAGTGAAAATTGTAATTACAGAACATGCCGTCTACAATTTCTTCCCCTCTCGTGAGCATTCCTTTTTTAGAGTCTTCCCTAATTTGTGTCTTGGTACTTCGAGGACTTTTTCCAAGAATGGATGGAGTTATCTGTTTGATCGTGAAAATATGATTTTGTGTAATTTGTCCATCTCGAAATCCACTTTATGTTTCTTTTAATGTATTCCGTTTACTATTTTCTTATTTTTCTGTGTTCAATCTGCTGTATTATTATCTGTATTATAGTACCAAATAATATTACATCACAGTATTTATTACAATTTCTATTTTCTCCCTTTTGCTTTTGTAAATTGAGATTATAAATGCCATCTACCAATCTTTTGGAAACTGTTCTTTTGTCCATATTTTATTATTATTCTCGAGCATGATTAGTTGCTTCATTTTCATTTTTCATCTTAAGAACAAACAAAAACCACGTTGAAAATACATTAGTGCAAAGAATTATGTTATTTTTAGGTTGTTTTTTAAACCATATATGTATTTTTGACAGATATTTATTTGATTAATGAAGAAGTATTCCTTTGATAAAATCTTTTTTTATTTTATTAATTTTAAATTAAATGGGTCAACCATAAGTGACTGATATTTTAGTAATATTTTCAAAGTCATATGCCATATTACAAAAATTAACAAAACTTCCAAAAATTAACATAATTTTTATATTCTCGTTCTGTTCGTTTTATGAAATCACCAAACAAACTTCATAATTCTAAAAAAAAAAGGAAATTCATTCTTATTAAGTACTTCTCTCTTGATATAATTTCTTGTAAATTTCTAAATAGTTAGTTAAGTTTTACAGTAGTAGAAAATAAACTTAAATAGAAGTAAAAAGTGTACTTTAGCAAATTAATGTGTACGCGTAGATAATGCTTTCTCTTGCAGACCTTATAAATGTATTGCCATTGCTACTAATAGCCGACTTTTGTATTCAGTACTTGCCGTACTTAAGGACACTCTACATCATTGTAAGTATCAAATAAATTCTACGTTCGTCCAACTTTTTTGTAAATTTAACATCAATGGTTTATTTATACTCGTATACCAGTTTGTTCCATTCTTCGTTCATGATTGTACGATACTAGATTTTTTAATGATACAGTCCGTTATTTTAAGAACAAAAAAAAGAATGCGTTTCGAAAATAAAAACTGGAATTCAAGTTATTGTTTTATTTATTTGCATGTTCCTGTAGTTAATACATCGGATACAGGACTCAATTTGAAATCTTTGAACTTCATATGTTGCATTTTATAATTTATTGGTGTAATAAATTCAGAAGTACGGGCAATGTACTGACATGATAATACGAGAAGCTGTGCAAGTTGATAAATTACATGCTTCCTGTGTGACGGACTAGTTTAATAATTAAATTATTTTCATTGTAGAACGATTCACGTGACTTCTTAGTTTGGAGTCAAATTCATAATTTTCAGGTGAACTTACAGATTCAGATAGATTTACTTTATTTTATCCAAACAATATCCATGTTGTCGCTCCTTTATACTGTTTGATTTTTTAATTTTTTTATCAACACTTGCTATGAAATTTCTTGAAATGTCTAAGTTATACTCCAGTGTCAATGTTACACAACCTCTCCTACTTTGTAATACAGATTTGATTTGTAGCTATTTGCACCAAATACTTTAGTTAATTGCAAGCTTAAATTTAAGTGGTATTTATAATATCACATTTAAAGTCATACAGCGTGATGTGAGTCACATTCTTGAAGCTTAAGCTGAATTTAGTTGTTCGGTGTAAACTAGGGATAATAAGTTATTTTAACACTGCCTCCAAAATTCGGCAATAACTCGTATTTTGTAATACCTGCTTGTTTTGGTTTATTACAGGATGTGTTACAATACAAATCTGTTTGGGACCCTAACTGATTGTGAACCACTATTACTGCCAATTCGCTTTGTCCGTTAACTTGTCCCAACTTTTGTTTGGCGTGATTGCGGGACTTAATATCGCCTGAAAGGCTTTGTGGCGTGCAGTAATGGTGTTAGATTTGCCTCTGCGGAAAGCTCGTATAAACTCCACCTCGCACATCGCCTTTGGAGGTTTAGTACTAATCTGTGTTTATTTTATAATTAATATTGTATAGCAAACTTCATGCTTTACTTGAGAACTTCGTAGCATACTTACTAAGTTTACTGCTATTAGGTACTAGCTAACTAGAAGTACAATCGAAATCTTTTTTTTCACAAATACAGAAATAGCTACAGCCTCTTTCTGTATTTGTGAAAAAATCAATTATCACCTTAAAGCTGGGTTGCGTAAAAGACAATATGATGTAGATCACATGCTAAAATTAGGCTTAAATTTAATCCTGGCTTAACTATTTTAAGTAACCCAACCTTAGAGTGCTTGATGACACCCTGTGCTTTTTTGCCAATTCGAATGCCGAGTTGGTCGCTAAGTAGGTAGATTTTTCAACAGCTTTGAGTTAAAGAAAACACAAAGCTTCATCTTCTCCTTCCTGCTGACATAACTTATTCATCGCCTATTTCTATTTGTTCTTGTTCTTTGCTAAATGTTTTCTTTCTTTCGAAGTTAATTCTAAAGCATAACAGACTTGTGGTACGCCTTCTTCATACCGATGCCAGTCTTTCTTAGTTTTTCTTAACTTTAATATTATAGTCTTTATTTTTCGAGTATCATCCATTGGCGATTGTATTTGGCCAGCATTTTCTTTTGATATTTTGTACTTTAGATATCACTTGTTTCCTGTTAACACTTAAGCGAAAGTTTCGAATCACCTGAATTTAAAATGATAGAAATTAGTTCTAAACAAAAGTTTAGCTTTATCTGAGCACAAAGCACTTACAACTTCGACAGAGTTACATATGTGATAAAACGAGCATATTATAAAAGAGAGTTTCGGTTGTGTTTGGTAAAAACAGATTTGCTTTTTAAACTGTGTAATATACCTACGCCCTTTAAAACGAATTTTTTTTTGTTTAGTTAAGAGTCCAATCTCATAACTTGTAATTTGTACGTAATGAGTGATCAGGAAAATTAATATTAACTTAATTAGAAAAAAGAACATAGACGTATTAATTGCCATACACATCAAAATTAGCTACATATAAATAAAACCAAAACCATTGCTATATTTATGTGCTTGGTTGTTTTAACGAAATAATTAATACCAACCGGCACATTTAAATTAAATGTTAGTGAAAACAAGAATACTAAATTGCTATTTGGTTATTTCTATTATAATACAATTGGTTGCTTTCTTTTTCTTGTATAATTAAGCAAATAAGAAAGTGACAAAAATTTAATTAAAAAATTATAATTTGCGTACAAACAATTAATAATTTTATTTTCTCTGTATGTGAATATACAAAAAGATTCTCATCTAGAAGCTTTTTCTCTTTTATGTAATGTTTTTTAACGATTGTATTAATTAGTTGCTAGTCATTAGTCACTAAATGTTTCTCTGTATCTGTTATTTAAATGAAGTTAAATAAAATTGCGTTTTGTATGTTTTTTTTAATGAAGGTTATTCGTAGTATAATTCTTAAAAATTTCAGTAATAAATTGAAATAGTGTTTTTGTGAAACCACCGAATACGTATTCTGTTACTTTAGTTGTTATTTATTATTTCTTCCTTCCTTGACGAGAAAATACTTCTTATGAAAGTGGGAGTTTTATATGAAAACTTTTTAAGTAGAAGTTGCTTTACTGCATATACAAAAAAATACCTTCCGAAGAAACTTTCCAACGTGGGGTCGATGCTTTAGTGGCTGAAATTAATTCTCGTCTAACGCCTGCAGAGTACTATTGTTATTTTCTTTTGTCAACAGAAAATTTACACAATTTGTTAACTGATTTACGCAATATTTTAAAAATGTTATCAAATGGATCGGAATGTAATAGTAAATTATAGAAGCTTAATTTTATATTATGTACGTTATTCCATTGTATTTATTAAAGAATTTGCATAGTATTAGTAATTCTTTTAAATCATTTCCTGCTTTTGTTTCGTATTAAAATTTTTAATAGTTTTTTTTAATACTGTACTTATGTGTGGTACTCCATTTGTGTACATAATTTATTCGAAAATAAAGTCGTATATTAATAATTATTCCATATTAAACTGGGTATTGAACTTTACAATTTCCTTGAACTCCCATATTAAATGTCAAATGTATTTATTCCTTTAGTAAGCAAGTCTTATCGTCAGCTGTAATGCACATGCACAACTGTTTCTAATGTGTTGAGTAAATAATGTACTCATACACATTGAATTGTTTTACAGTGTACTCCTACACATTTTTTTTCTTTCTGCGGGAGTAATAGCGCTATGATAATATCTAATAAATAATTCACTTCTTTGGCCTGGTTGTTTTAGTGATTGTTGACTAACACATTACATAATACATTTTTTTGTTTGTTTCAGGTAAGTTTCAAGTTCATTCCATTAGAACGTAACGATGTACACATAAATCGTAAGTACGCAGAGACTGTATTAATTATTTACCATGTTTTGCTACTCTCCTGAATACAAAGTTCTACAAAATTGAACTTGTCTCTAATATTATGACTGATTTATGTATCGTGGAGGGCTAATTTCAAATGTTGCGAGGGGAGTACAGAATTGACCTGGACTTTTTAAATTTCTGACCTGAACTGCTTTAAATTAGTAACGGTGAACAAAATCAAATTTACAAGACACTTATATATGTAGTTGATAAACACCAAAGACTTGTTTCAATAGATAAAAACAATTGTATCAAACATGTTTGTCGGTGATGTACCTAATACCGCGAATTATCATTAAATTTTTATGTGCTGAGGTTGAGAAGCTTGGAACGAATTATTACCGTCAATAAATCTTGGGTGCACAATTAGATCTCAGAAAGCAAGCAGGGTGGTATGAAATGGCGCCATTCAAATTCATCGTCGCCAAAGAAACTCAAAGCTGTACCGCAGCAAACAACGTGATGGTTACGGTATTTTGGAATATTCACGGCCCAATTTTAACAGATTTCTTAATTGACCGAAAGTCTAAAATTCAGAGTTTAGACCTCTTAGCAGGTACTTGGAGCGCATTTCGAATGAGTAGGTAATAGAAGCGGTGCAAAATTGGCTTTGCAGACAACCAAAATAATTTTTCTCTGTCGGTATTGGTAAGTTGCCTAATCGTTGGGATAAGTTTATTTTACTGTTATCATTGTAAAAGAAATTCCAGGTCAAATCTATACTCCTCCAGTGTTATTGTATTTCTCAATACCATCACTCGGTTTTTTTTATTGTTAAATTGTCTCTTAATTTTTTTAACATATTTCGGCATCTCAGTTTAAATGCCGCCGCATTCTCACGCCTTAGGCAGTACTTGATGTGATAAAACAGATAAAGGTTGATAGCGACGTCGATGTTAAGTTCAAAACAAATGTTGAAACCATGTGCTGTTTTATAAAAACTTAGTTTAGAAGTACTGGTGCACATTTAGTGCATGACGTCAGTGCACGTTAATACAAAAAAGTTTTTCCTTAGTCTTTTATTATATTGTTTGTCTGGATGTGAATGTGCGTGTTACGAAGAGTTGAATGAAACATTTATAACGAAAATATTTTCGCAGACAAAATCCTCTTTTATTGTCAGTATTATTTCGAAATCCTCTCTTGATTTTAGCAATCTTAAGACTCAAATCTCTTTTTTTTTAAATATTTCTGAACACTGTATCAATATAAACAGATATATGTATAAATACAAATAAGTCTATTTCTTGTTATACATAGAATTCTTAGTCTAGCCGTTACGTTAAAAAAATTAATCTTTATATGGCATTATGATGTTCCTCACTGAAATAACTTTATTTTTTTACTTACTTGTTTTGCTACATACGCTCAAAGCTATTTGGACTAGCCTAAAAAAGGAATACTACATCTAAAATTGAAAGTGGCTTAAACGAATTTGTTCGGCTATAAAGATGTTGAAATTTTATTTTATACTGAAATCTCTACATAGAAATAGACATGATCGTAGACTTGCAGTAAGAACCATAAAACTGGCCGTTTATCTTTCTTTTTTCCTTCTGCAGGATGGAAGTGGACATACGTTAATATGTTTCAGCACGAACTGTATAATTAAATTGAATTTGTAAACTCTTCTTACGTTGTGTATTGACTTGATGACTCCGTTTCAATGTGATTTTGAAAGATACAAATTGTGAGGTTTTATGGTGTAATTTACTTTACACTATCGGCAAAAGTCTTATGCTCCAGGCATTAAGAAAAGTGTTTGTAAGTAATTACCAAAGGACGGACATTTGTATGACTGTTCACGGTCACTTCGCCTCGAGGACTCAACGCGCACGTAAAGTAGCAAGTTCATGAGCGGCGGGCAGAAGCCGAGTCAATATATTAATATATTACTTTCAAAAAAGTGATTAATATGCTATAATAAACATAAAGTTATAATCCGTAAATTATAATTTCTTATTTTGAAAGGATTACTATATTTATTTAAAATTTAAACTGTAGTGATGCGAACACCAAATTTTACGCTCGGGATATTAAGACGACCAGTTACAGCGCAGGGCGTGCCGCTGATGCGAACGACATTGAATTCCATCATTCCGTCCGTTGTCTGGTAATTACATAAAATGAGTAAATGTTGAAATCCCATCAAATTGTCATATACAGTAAACTCTCGTTAAGACGAAACCAAAAGGACCGGATACCGCCTTGTTCGTACAAGCCAATCAAGCACAGTTTAAAAATTTATTTGAAAAAAAAAACAATATGTGAAAGTATTGTCATGTTAAAGAAATTCATGGAATTTTACGAGTAAGATACGGCAATGTCCTTAATTTAATTTTTATTTAAACTATCTTATTTTTAAACTTTAATTATTTTAAAAGTCTTTTAACTTTAATTATTCTAAGTTCCTTTAACTGTAAAACTTAATTAATTTTTTAAACTTTAAACTTAATTACCGAACTTAATTAATCTAACCTTAACTTTAACTTAGGGGAGGGTCTGACCCTAGAGTCACTCGGGTCACAGGCTTTGACTTTTGCGCGCACTTGACTTCACTATCACTTTTAATTACTACTTAATTACTTCACGACTACTGAATTACTACTCTTACACTACTTCTTACATGACTGGTCTTAATTACTACTTGACTATCTCTTACATGACTGCTTCTTAATGACTACTCTTACACTACTTTTAATTACTTGACTGCTCTCACACAACTACCTGACTGTCTATATCTATCTATCTAGCAAATTTGGAGGGGAAGGTAATTGCACGATGTCATTATCTGGGAAATAAGTAAATTAAAATTCGTTTCATAATTATTGCAATTGTGTGCATTTCAAAATTATGCAGGATCAGCACCTATTAACAATTAGTAGGACACCCGCGTTACACATACTCGCATTTCACTTATGCAAGCTCTGCGGAATGTAAGCGTGTATGTTAATTAAGATTGAGGCAGTTAGAACGTTTGTAAAGAACAAATTTGGCAAGGGTTAATTGATGCTGACACCTTTAGAACTTTGTACCTTGGACCGAATCCCAGCCACCAGGACAAAAGAACCGATTGTGACGTAGATTTAGAAATGTATAAAAGATAAGAGACCAACCCGCAGGTGATAGTCAAGTAATTAAGAGCAGTCATGGAGTCAGGCAGTAAAAGTGTAGCAGATAGATAGTCAGGTGGTAGTGTAAAAGCAGTCAAGCAATTAAAAGTAGTGTAAGAGTAGCAATTAAGAAGCAGTCATGTAAGAGATAGTCAAGTAATAATTAAGAGCAGTCATGTAAGAAGCAGTCATGTAAGAGATAGTCAAGTAATAATTAAGAGCAGTCATGTAAGAAGCAGTGAAATGCGAGCATGTGTAACGCGGTTGTCTTACTAATTGTTAATGGGTGCTGATCCTGCATAATTTTGAAATGCACACAATTGCAATAATTACGAAACGAATTTTAATTTACTTATTTTCTCAGATAATGACATCGTGACAGTATGTAATTGTGTACATACAGTGCTATTCATTTGTTTTTGACCGAATAAAAAGCCATAAGTCAGGTTAATAAATCAATTGGGTCCGTTGCTTTTATTTGTACTAATGAGGTGTCCGGGTAAACAAAGTTCTTATTAACAGGGATTTACTGTATTCGTAATTAATTTTTGTTTATTTACAACGAAGACGGTTGCAGCGAACCCTCTGTTTGAACGTATACTTTTTTACTGACCCGAG
The DNA here is from genome assembly GCA_958336345.1 of Dorcus parallelipipedus. NCBI lineage: Eukaryota > Metazoa > Arthropoda > Insecta > Coleoptera > Lucanidae > Dorcus > Dorcus parallelipipedus. The sequence goes on from OY284475.1 coordinate 25,718,827, forward strand.
TCGGTTCTAGCGGTAATTCTTGGGAAAACTTGTAGCTTATAGCGCATAAAAAATGTTACTTTTTCATTAGTTTTACGAGGACACCGTCAAAGCGAAAAGCTATCACAATTGAAGAAAAAATCAAATAATAACGAAAATAGAAAATGGGAGCAATGTAGATGTCTGCAAATCATTTAGCCTTCCAAAATCGACTATTTCAACTATTTGGAAGTAAAGAGAAGATGTACATGTACATATGTACACTCTTACCACTTCCTTTACACAAACAAAAGGAAAGGATTAACAGCAAAATCTTGTGAAACGTTATTTGTTTGTTCCAAAGGATGGATTTACAAAACTCTGCAGCATTAATACGAGAAGGATACATGGAGAAGCTGCCAGTGCTTCCAAAGAAATTGCAAAATTTTGAATCAAAACGGTGTGGCCAGCAGTAAGTGACAAGTGTGATAAAAATGTAATAGTAATTGAATGTAATAGTTGAAACTGGTTTATTTTATAAAATTACGCCAAACGCCACGTTGAGGTATAAAGGTATGTCGGAGGTAAATATAACAAAGAGCATTTAACAGTTCTTGTATGTGCCAATATGACAGCAACAGAGAAAAGAAAACTTTTGGTTGTGGGAAAATTAAAAAATCCTAGATGTTTTAAGAATTGCACTTCGCTACCTGTGAACTACAAAAACAACAGAAAAGCTTGGATGACGTCGCAACTATTCGAAGAGGAACTAAGGGAATGGGATAGAGAATTAGAAAAGAAAACCAGAAACATTCTTCTTCTCGTAAATAACTGTAGTGTCCATCCCGGTACAAAATAAAAAATGGATAGATTAACAATTTTTACCATCAAGTTGTACAGCAATTATGGAACCTTTAAACCAAGAAATTATTTTACTCGGTCAAAACTCATCAAAAGATTTTCTGACCCGCGTGCCTGGTTCACTGTATGAATAATAAACTGGAGTTTCTGGTCACAGTTTTAGATTTCATAATTATCGTTAATAGGGCCAGGAAAAATGGTTTCCAAAAAGCCAACTTGGACAAAGACTTTAACGAATATGACAATTTGCCAATACCCAATGACATCGCAAGGAAGAAGAAGAGAATATTCTTCCATTATTAATTTGGAGTAAAAATGGCTTGTTCACGAATTGATCAGTGAAATAGAATTTGATAATTATGTTGATGTTGACAATGACTTGTTGACTTTAGAATTATCTAATGATTAAGTAGTCGATAAAATTTATCGTTTTTATTAATTATTAATAACGTTTGTCTTTACACCTATATACAGTGTGGTGATAAAGTAACGCACCAAGCGAAAAAACACCTTTAGCGTTGACATTTTCTAAAAACGCTCGGACAGGTCGATTTTATTTTAAAAAAAGACATCTTTTACAACCAATTTTAATTTTATGTCAGTTACCACTTTTGCGCCGTGACGTCATCGACATTTTATTTAAATGACAACCTATTGTTTTGAAAATGTCATTTGAAAGCACCCATTTTTCTGAGTACAAAAATGTTAATGAATCACTAATGCATAAAAAAATTTTGAAGAAAAAAATTATTTAAAAATGATGATGTGATTTTTATTCTTTATAAAATTTCGACCTAAAATAATACTTTCTTATAAAAACATAACAAAACAACTTAATAAAATTACAATAAATATTGGAAATGTCCTCCACCAACTACTTGACAGTGACCAGCTCGTGTGTAAACGCTGTTAATGACTCTTGCGATAGTTTCATGGCTAATGTTATTCATTTCCGCTCACCCGACTTAACTCCCCTAGACTTTTTTTATGGGGTTATCTAAAAAGTCGAGTTTACGTGAACAAACCCCAAAATTTGAAAGATTTACAAAACAAAATTAGGACAGAAATGAATAACAGTAGCCGTGAAACCATCGCAAAAGTAATTAACAACGTTTACACACGAGCTGGTCACTGTCAAGTAGTTGGTGGAGGGCATTTCCAACATTTATTGTAATTTTATTAAGTTGTTTTGTTATGTTTTTACAAGAAAGTATTATTTTAGGTTGAAATTTTATTAAAATTAAAAATCTCATTTGCATTTTTCAATAATTTTTTTCTTCAAAATTTTCTTATGCATTAGTGATTCATTAACATTTTTGTACTCAGAAAAATGGGTGCTTTCAAATGACATTTTCAAAAAAATAGGTTGTCATTTAAAAAAAGTGTCAATGACGTCACAGCGTAAAAGTGGTAACTGACATAAAATTAAAATTGATTGTAAAAGATGTCTTTTTTAAAAATAAAATCGACCTGTCCGAGCGTTTTTCGAAAAAGTCAACGCTAAGGGTGTTTTTTCGCTTGATGCGTTACTTTATCACCACACTGTATAACAGGTATGATTTTATTGAAAGTTAATGACTATGTTGTAGGCACTTATCTGAATTTTTTATGCATATCTACGGGATCTACATATTTGTATGCTCAAGATAAGTAGTGACATTTGAGAATGAAAGTGACATTTGAGAAAACGATGAAGCTGTTGAATTTCGTTTATGTTAATAGCTTCAAAAGTACTAAACTGCTCAGGAACGTAGTACAAAGCAATTTAATTACAGAAATTCAATTTGACGATAAGATCTGCGAACAATGCGGAAACTTTAACCGTAGTATAACTGTAATTTGCAAGCGTTAGGCCTGCAACAATACAATTACAAGTAATCCGATATTAATCATTGACGTATAATGCGGGGATTTGCCAGCAACGAGAGAGGTGCTTCAAAAAATAAATAATAGCTGCTAATAGCGGCAGTATAACAATTGATAAACAACCGGCGTTGCTCCGGATAAAACAGGGCGACAGCCCGGATGTGTAGACATAAATTATAAGGGCTTAGCGATTCAGGGCTATGTAAATTTAAGGCATTGGATTATATTGCTTTATGCAGAGCTGTTTCAGACGGGAAAGTTTTGAAATTAATATTTTTCTTTCCAGATTAAACTTTTGGAATATTAATTCTTTCAATCAATCGGTCTATAGAATTTTGATAAATCGATCTTGCACATGCTACATTTAAAATGCAGGAAAATTTATGTTGAATGTTGGATTGACAATCTCAATTAGTTTGAATCTATTTCTATTGCATGTTTAAATCAAATTAATAATAATTTTCTAAATTAAATTTGCATTTTAAAAATTCTTTAAATTATGATTGATGAGAGAGTAAACTCGAAAAAAGTGCACTGTAATTTTTATCGCTTCTTAAATTAATTAAGTTGTGTTTTAATTTTCAGCGCAGCTTGGACATTAGCGCTCGACGAGAGTGAGGGGTGATTATTAAGGCCGTGTCGGAATTTCAGGGGGTGGAAGATGCTTTTAAATTATTACTCCGAGATTACATGCGTGTGATAAATTAATCTAACGGTTTATAACCGTCACCGTTGACAATTTCAGGCCCGCCATAATACTAAATCCAATTTGCTGGAATTAATTTAAATTGTCAACCGATACGAAAACACATTTCTCGCGCGCCCCCACACAGTCACGAGTGTTACCTGAGGGGGTATTGCAGGAATGAAATCCAAATTACTTGCCGCACTTTTATAGTTCAACTTAAATTACGAAATATTGAATATTTGCAGTGGAGTGCAGGCAAGTGATAAACGGGTGTTGAAATATTTCACCGTGATGTATCGCTCAGAGGCAAAACTGCTTTTATGGCACAATAAATCTCCAGGAAAAAAATTATAATTTTCATTAACGAGCGCAGGCAAATATTTAACAAGTCTACTTTAACCTTTTCGAAGAAAAACCGAATAAGTATTTGCATACTTCTAAATTAAAATCTGCAATTTTTTAATTTAAAAGAATCGTAGCTGAATTATGAAAGATAATAATCAACTGGTTTAACCAAAAAAGACTTTCTTTAAACATTGTATGTAATTGAAAGAACCATGTAAGTATCAAGTTTCTTTAAAAATTCTATTTTTTCTTCTTTATAGGAACTTGATTTGAATTTAAAATCTCAAACTTGAATAAATGAAAAGTATGTTCAAGTACGTCTATCGCTACGACATAAGAATTTTTATACTTTTTAGGTATTTCTGCTTCTTAGAATATCTAAAAATTATTACTAGCATTTGATGTGAGTTCAAGTTGTAAATTGAATAAAAAACAAGTCACGTATGTCAATAATTTTTACAGAAATAAAATGAAAAAGGTAAAGAACACTCGGTATTGTTTCACTAAATATATTTAACACTCTATGTACATTTCGGCTGTTATGCCATCATCAGGAGTTATTTAAACCGGTATGAAGTTAGCAATAACTTTCAGCAATAAAAAAAAATTCTAAAATAATGCCAAAACAGCTCAAGTATTTGTATATTAGTATAAAAATTTACTAATTAAGTAATATTAAATATCTTAAAATGAATATTTTTACAAATTGATTAGAGATTGATCTATTAAGTAAGGTTGCGCGAGGCGTATTCAACTTCTTCAAAAACGACAGCGTTATCTTATTTTTAAATCAAATGTTTTTAGACGAAAATAATCTATTAATAACGAGTATTCGATAGTGCAAAAACAAAAAGGGACATATTTTTTATTCTGTCGCAATTAAATCTTAAACTTTGGTTCTGCATTCTCCAGGACACCCGCTTCGTTTTTCTCAAAAATGACAGCGTTGTCTTATTTTTAAATCAAATGTTTTTAGACGAAAAGAATCTATTAATAACGGGTATTCGATAGTGCAAAAACAAAAAGGGACATATTTTTTATTCGGCCACAATTAAATCTTAAACGTTAAGTTCCACGTGCTTCGCTTTTCTCAAAAATGACAGCGTTGTCTTATTTTTAAATCAAATGTTTTTAGACGAAAATAATCTATTAATAACGAACATTTGATTTAAAAATAAGACAACGCTGTCATTTTTGAGAAAAACGAAGCACGCGGAACTTAAAGTTTAAGATTTAATTGTGGCCGAATAAAAAATATGTCCCTTTTTGTTTTTGCACTATCGAATACCCGTTATTAATAGATTATTTTCGTCTAAAAACATTTGATTTAAAAATAAGACAACGCTGTCATTTTTGAGAAAAACGAAGCGGGCGTCCTGGAATATGCAGAACCAAAGTTTAAGATTTAATTGTGGCCGAACAAAAAATATGTCCCTTTCTGTTTTTGCACTATGGAAAACCCATTATTAATAGATTATTTTCGTCTAAATACATTTGATTTAAAAATAAGACAACGCTGTCATTTTTGAGAAAAATGAAGCGGGCGTTCTGTAGTATGCGGAATCAAAGTTTAAGATTTAATTGTGGCCGAATAAAAAATATGTCCCTTTTTGTTTTTGCACTATCGAATACCCGTTATTAATAGATTATTTTCGTCTAAAAACATTTGATTTAAAAATAAGACAACGCTGTCATTTTTGAGAAAAACGAAGCGGGCGTCCTGGAATATGCAGAACCAAAGTTTAAGATTTAATTGTGGCCGAACAAAAAATATGTCCCTTTCTGTTTTTGCACTATGGAAAACCCATTATTAATAGATTATTTTCGTCTAAATACATTTGATTTAAAAATAAGACAACGCTGTCATTTTTGAGAAAAATGAAGCGGGCGTTCTGTAGTATGCGGAATCAAAGTTTAAGATTTAATTGTGACAGAATAAAAAATATGTCCCTTTTTGTTTTTGCACTATCGAATACCCGTTATTAATAGATTATTTTCGTCTAAAAACATTTGATTTAAAAATAAGACAACGCTGTCGTTTTTGAAGAAGTTGAATATGCCTCGCGCAACCTTACTTAATAGATCAATCTCTAATCAATTTGTAAAAATATTCATTTTAAGATATTTAATTTTACTTAATTGGTAAATTTTTATACTAATATACAAATACTTGAACTGTTTTGGCATTATTTTAGAATTTTTTTTATTGCTGAAAGTTATTGCTAACTTCATACCGGTGTTATTTAAAACTGATCCTGATGATGGCATCACAGCCGAAATGTACATAGAGTGTTAAATATATTTAGTGAAACAATACCTTGTTTCAAACAATGTTCTTTACCTTTTTCATTTTATTTGATTATAATGTTTCACCAAGCGCCGACAGTTTCTTCCATTGGATTTTTAATAATTTTTACAATAAAAAAAACCCCTTCCGGTCATAATATTTATTGTGCAGTTTTAGAAAGCAAGTTAACGCACTCGTATTCGTTGTTGTTTAAATTATATATGTTCCGTTCAGTTTCCCCTTACATTTTACACCCTCTATCTACTTCACATAGCCCAAGGGTGACTGTTTCTGACAAGTGTCCCTTCAATTCAGCGTTTAACTGTTGAGGGCGATCCTTGAAATTTATGACAGTTTATGATGCGATTTAGGGTTTATCCGGTTTAACGTCTTCATCTCCCTCTTTTATGCGTTACGTAACTACAAAACATTGTTTAAGGTGTTACTTGAGTAAACTTTTCTGTAATTAATTCGGGATGAATTGTTGTTATAATATTAAGTGCATTCCAAACTTTTTAAACTCGAAGTTGCTGGCATATTTTAATATATTTCAAATTTAAATTACAAATAGTGAAATCCATCTGTAATCCGAGAACATCTTAAACTTATGTATGAATCTGTACTCCTTGAAGTTTTAATAATGAAACTTTTAAATCCTCCAGAAGTTATCCTGAGTATATCTAGCTGAATTGAAGAACAAAGCTTATGGCTTAGTGTCTCCCCTGTGTTATTGTTTTGCATGAAAAGCATTTATTCAGCTTCTCAAATATAATCACGCTTGCGAGGTTAGGGGAAATAAAGAACCTGTTAAATTACAGCAGAACATCTTCCGACAAACACAATGCGTCTTGAAACTCTTAACGTTGGTGCTTATGCGGTTTCTCCCCTTTCATATTTGTTATTAAAAAGAAAAACTTCCTCGTTTCCTTGTACCGCAAAATTAGAAAAATTGAAGAAAATATATTTGAAAGTGTGTAGGGTTTTATAAGTATGTATTTCAAACTTTCCTTTTGTTTTGGAATAATTAGATAAAAAATTGTTTCTCAACATTTACAATATTTTTTTATGTTTATATTTCTTTCATGGAAGAAGACTGTACAGAGTGTTTCCCAACTTCATACAAAAAATGCAACTAATGAAAATTTGGGTGAAAATTAATGTAATGAACCCTTTTTTGTATAACATTTTATTAATAAATTTTAGAGATATTAAATGTCTCTTGCGTAACGGTGAACAGTTTGATGGTCCCTGTCTTATTTTTACGTCTATGGAAAAATGTTTCGTCAGCGATTTATCAATTGTTTTGTAATCGAGCGTTCACCCGTTCAGTTTTAACCCGCACGTATGCTGGTACGGTTGCACGTAGATTAGTGTTACAAATATGGCAGAATTTTCAAATAGTGAAGTTGTGGATATGATCTTAATTCATGGCGAAGCCTGGCAAAATGCGTTGACTGCAAGATATTTGTACGAAGAAAGGGAAAAAACTTCTAAAACTTATTGTGAGTGAAGTCCCAGATTATCCCATAGGTTTCAGACATTTATCATGGAATTAAGTATTTTCTTTTCTTCTTTAATTTTCGTTTTAATTTTAATTCATGAAATCGTAGCTTATATAATACGCCACAATTTTTTGTAGGAACTTGAGAAACACCCTGTATAAAATTACAACAACCCTAAAGGTTTATCAAACAATTTTGTATTAGTTATTATTACAGTTAAAGGATTTCACGTCAAAATATTTCAGTCACAATTGATAAACTATCGAGGGGGATAATTATTGAAAACTATTGAATTATTTTTAAAGAAAATTAATTTGTATTAATGCTACATTAATTAATTAATTAATGTTAATTTTTTATCTGAAAGATTTTTTGTTATTCACAGCCTATTTCTTCAAGGTGAAAATAGTGACTTGATCTTGTCCAACATAATAATTCAGTAGCTACAATGGCTGTGAATTTAAAAGTCGTGTCAATATGTTCTCTGTGATATTTATGGGAATGCATTTTTCAGACACTATCCCAACACATACCGTTTCGGCACGGATATTTATAACAAAAGCTACAGAGGGTGATAAAGACACTCATGATGGAAGACCACAGTTAGTGGATTTTATCCGTAAATAAAGCCTATTGTATTTCAACCACCAAGGATTTCCTTTCGGCGTTTGAAAAATAGATTAGCGATACTTTATCGCTTTATAAAACTTTATATAATTAATTTATAATACTTTATATAATTAATTTGGAAATTGATATTTTCATAACCGGCAGATTAACGAGATTACTGAATTTTTAATTTAAAAGCCTTAATATTAAAAATAAATTAATTTCAGTAGATCTCGTATTCAATTATGATTTACATTTATGAAACATTCTGCATTCATGGCTTAACATTGTTGCGTGTGATGATAGGATTACAACAGTAATGCAATTAATTCGACAAAACAATTCTGTTGCGTATTATGTTTGCAATATGTCATGTATTAGTTATTCTACGAAAAACTAATATTTTTTTTCAATGATCTTTACTTTAATAGTACATTTGTTGCAATTTGTTAATTACGTACCATTACCGTTCTGTTATTTTTTTAAAATTTCGCTTAATGGGAATATCGTCTTTCCGTCTTTTGGTATGTTAACTAACTATGTTAACTGGTATGTTAAAGAGGTGACATTCTAAAGTTCTGAAACTTTGAATACTTACTGCTTTGAGGTATACCGCTGAGTAATCTACTGTACAAGATATCTTTTTAAATACACATTTTCATATGTGCGATTATTCTTACATCTTAATTAGTTGTCTATCTAAACGATTGATGTTATACCAAATTTTACTTCAAAATATTTAAGCGCACTTAAGGCGCTAGTTAATTTAGCTATGCGTCTATCGATTGTAAGTTCTTCTGTGACCTTTCTCGTCTGACCTCCTAGCGAATACTAATTGCCTAAAAATATCGATTTTATTCTTAGAGACCAGCTGATAACTAAGTCATGTACAAGAATTGCAGTGGGTCATGATCACTCTACGTTGTATGCGTAATTATTGGGAAACTTTGTAGCAAATTTTTACTGTTTTATTTACAAAACATTGCATTGTATTTCTTAGACAGTGTCGTATCATGATTTTCGGATAAATTTTTAAGTCATTCTAATTAATTAATTTTTGTCCATAATCTGTGACATGGATTCTTTTCACTCTTTTGTTCATTTTCCTTTGTATCCAATTTAATAAAAGGTTCTAAATTCATCCCACACGAAGATTTATATCGCACATCACTTTAACAAATATTATGTGAAGTACGGTGGGCGTGTAGACCGTTAACTCCAAGTGACCTATATAATATGTGAGTCCGGGTTTTGGTCCTGGCTCAGGACTGTGACCCTGTTATCGATCTATCCCATTCTGTATCCTCCCGCTAAGTGATAACGACACCATTGTTACTGAATATTTTCCGAGGGGTTCACGTGCATTCCAATTAAGCTGATTGTTAGCGTTACGGAGCGAGTTAACCTCGGGGTCCTAAAATTTGCGATATTTTTTATGAAGCCGAGTGAACTTCCCTTTGCCTTGTTACATTAAATTTGATTTTTAAATTGCAACGATTGTCTTTGTAGAAAAGGGGACTTTTGATTTTTCCTCGATGAATTAAGTTTTTTAAAAGAGGTGAATATAAAAAGCACAAACATTTCTCAAACAAACAACCGCTTATAGTATAGTATATGTAGTAATTTAACTAATGAAAATTAATTTAAAAGTAATTTAACTAATAAAAATAATAATTAATAGACAAAATCGTTCTTACGTGTGGCCCAAAACTTTCGATATCTAGTTGACATTTTCTGTGTGTAATTATCATAATCACTTTTTCTTATAATTTCATGTTGTTTTTGAGTTTAGGATATTTGAAGAGGTAATTAAATAATATATAAAAGAAAATTTGAACGTGTTGTTGTTTTATATTGTTTAGGATGTAGTTACTAACCTAGGGGATGAATTTTAAAATTGTTTACCAACTCTTGCAATGAAATTTCGACGACGTGTCTTAGCTTTAAAGCTAAAAATAATCTCAAGGAATGTAGTGACTTATTTTTTAGAGTTGGCAAGAGTTGATAAAAAATTTAAAAATTACCCCCGTATAGGAGCTGCAGAAGCAACGATGAACCAAAAAAATGGGCTGCAGAATAGATGTAGGGACAGGTTAAAAAAAGCTCGTTTTTAATTGAGAAAGTGATATGCAAAAACCGATAAATCCTATTTTCATCATTTGTGAATGACAAACACGTATAATCTGCAATCGCTTAAAGATATTCAAATTTTGTTTTTGATAAACAATGTCTTTGTCTTTGGAGGTGACGATGTAGATTCCAAAATTTATGTGAATTTTCAAATGCCGTATTGCGTTTTTTAAGAAAAATGTTTGCATGAAAATCAGTTGAAACTTATCATATTTAATTTTCATATTTTAGATTGTTTTCAACATGTTATTTCAATACAATATTATGAATATACATAAGTACATAGTTTGAGAAATACCAACTCAATACAAATATATGTATAAGTTAGAGTTGTTCGGGTTAAGGACGAGAAAAAAAAACCTAATTCATTCAGCTGACGTTTCGGCTATATTTTGTAGCCTTCTTCGGAGCCTAAACCGAAGGAGAGTGTTAGTGGTACAAAGATCTTAATGTAACATAAGAGAGTTATTACCTCTGAATATGACAAAACTAATATACTAGCTACCATAGGTACACCTGGTTAAGTAATCACAAGGAGACCTGGAACAAGCGTAAGATTCAGCACGTGGCTGGTAGGTATAAAAAGAACAATTGACTTACAGTTGCTATCAGACAAGGCAGCACTAAGGTTAAAATACATTTGAGCAAAATCTATAACGTGATTTACAAGCACAAAACGAACGAGGAACAA